>WEIU01015136.1:271809-375079 GCA_013389925.1 Aegithalos caudatus
AGCCTCTTTAATGACATCAGTTTGGCTTTGGGGCTAGGCATCCAAAAAAAGTGTCATCCCAGAGCCTGCGGATTTGGCAGGCACAGGGAGAGGGTGTCGCACGGGGACTGTGAGACACTGCTGTGGTGGCTTTCTCAGTAGCTCGGAGACAGGCATGTCCAGCCGAAGAGCTGGGTGTGACACACAGGCCCGCCTGAATGCCCTGTCCTCGCGGAGCGACGGCCACCCCCCACCCGGCTCATCCCCCCCACATCGGTGGTAGCTTTGACTTGCGTAAGCTGGTGAAGAATGGACCCACCGATGCCTAGAAATCCGCCTCCTCCCTCCTTCCCTTCCCACTGCTTCTCTCCGTTTCTGAGAGGTGTAATGGAGCAGATCTTACAGGGAGCAGCTGCTTCTGCCCCCGTGCCTGCCTGCCCCGCGCTCTGCTTTATAACCCTGGGGTGAAAGTGGGGTACGGGGTGGTGATGCGGTGGTTTGGTTCCTCTTTCCCGTGCGGTGCCACAGCTGCCACCGCAGCACAGGCTTTGGGAAGGCTTGTTCAGCTGGATGCTGAAGCGCCCCTCAGCTGGGCACCGTGCAATTTCCAATCTCGCAGCACGGCGACGGCCTGAGAGCAGCACGCTGCCACCTCCATGAGCTGGTTCATCTGCCTCTGCTCACCCCCTCCGCAGTGCAGAGGCAGCAGGGGATTACCCTCTCTGCATGGCCAGCCCTGGGGGAGAGGAGAATCAGCCATGCCAGCCTGCCATCATCTCCAGTAACGTGCTGATGCTGTTCTTGCCCCATCTGCCCAGTGGTAGAGGGGCACCTGTACCAGCTTCCCTGTTGAATCAGATAGTGCAGATGGTCCTTCCTCTTTTGTGTGTGGCGCATTTGACTCTCCCATTCAGCTGCAGGAGAGCTTGTTTTCCTTTGTTTTGGGTAGATGTAAGAAAAGCACTTCCAAGAGCAGATCTCAGCTTTCCTAAGGGACCGTTTGGGTACACAGCTCTGATATTAAAAATCAAAAACTGACCTCTTCTTCTAGTTCCTGTAGTTCTTTGTGGGACAAACTTGGAGTGAAAAGTGTGGAAGCTCTCATGAAATGAGGAGTATGGTTTCAATTGATGATTTTCCATTTTTGAGGAAAATCCTTAATCCTGGCACATGGATCCCAATTCTCAGGTCACAGAAAGAGTGGGACATTTCTGGTTTAAAGAAAATAAATTCAACAACTTCTGGATTTTGATCAGAAACGTTTTGTGTCCCAGAAGTGTGTGTGCTGCCAGACTAGCATGCCCTTGGCAGTGAAATAATTTCTTCCTCTTGTTCATCTGTCAGAAGCAGCAGAGCAAGGTGAAGAAAGGTTGCCAGGAACAGGTCTTAGCTCTTATAAAAGGAGGTCTCCTATTCTAAATAAAAAGAGCCCATTTCTGTTCTTCAAAAGTCAGAAGATCCAGAACTTCCGTCCTGCCCAAGGGGCAACACCTTTTCCCAAGCCTTATTTCAATATAATTTGGGAGGAATTTCCACAATACAAAGAATGGTTTGGAATGAGTCCCATTTAATCCTGATCTTTCTTATAAAGCTAAAAAATATGGGCAGCCAAATGAAACCACAGCAGAGAAGTGCCTGGGAGAGCTCACCAGGAGCATTGCAGTGGCTCTGTGAGGGTCAGGTGTCCTCCGTAGCTCCACATTGTGTTCATGCACTTTCAAGAATACAGCTTTACCCCTGAACAGTACTTACTAGGTTGAAATGCAAAATATAAATAATATTTCTTGTATGCCCTTTCTACCTCGTGTGGAGTTTCCTTTGTTTTTAAAACACTGAAAATTCACATTGATTGCCTTGAGAGTTATAAAGCAGCTTCACAGACGCTTGGCATAGAAAGACATTCCCGAATTGTTCCTGCTTTGTATCTCTGATGTAAGGCCAGCAACTTCAGTGGGTGGATGGTATAGTGGTATCCCTGTTCAGCATCTGCACATTGAGCTGTAAGGGTCTGTTTTAGAAATCAGTTAGAAGTGTTGGTGGACAAGGAAGACTGACCATCCCTTTCAGGAACATCACCATATCCAAAGGCATGCCTGGCAGGCTGGCTGGAGGGTGAAGGAGGTATCTGTACCTGCTGGGGTTGGCACAGCACCCAGAGTGTGACCCAGCATTGCTCAGAGGTGGAAGATTGTCAAGAAAGGGAGAGATTCAAAAGAGAAATAGGTTTGGGGGAAAGCAGCTAGATGTTGAAAACAAAGGTGTTGAGATTTTTTTTTTTTTCTGAAACTAGTTAGTAGAGCTTGAAGGGCAGATGTTGTTTCCTGGTGGGGTTGTGTGGATGCTCAGTGAGAGGTGGAGATCAAGTAGAGTAAAACGCCCTTTGTACATTAACCTAATCCACAGCAGTGGGAAGTCCTGCTGTTACACATATTTACATCCATACTTTATTTTTATCTATTTACCTCTCAATTAAGACAGGACTGGATGTCTCCTCATAGAACACTCATGTCTGGTCTCAGCTATGTCCTGCAAGTGTCACAGCTATGTCCTGCAAGTGTGAGGAGCTCCTGGTTCCAGAAGCATTACACCAGAATTTATGCTGACAAGGTGAAAGTCAGAATCCAGCCCTGCCACCCCTCCTTCTTCTCGTAGAAACCTTTCTGGTCTGTGGCTTGCCCATGAGTCCATGCAACTCCATTTTGCTTCTCTCTTCTTTGAAAAAATCCCCACAATCTAATTTTTACTGTGATCTCAGGGCCTAAGGTGCCACCCCAAAATAAAAATGTATCCTCCCTTTCCCAGGTCCAGGGAAGTTGTTTTCCTCTGCCTTCTGCAGTGCAGGTTAAGCCAATGCCAGCTCTGGTCTCGGGAGATTCCCTGCAACCCCCACTTGCTTCGCTCCATCGCCGGCAGCTTTTTCATTATTTATTTAATGTCTTGTACCGTAAATAATGGTGACTTTATGGTTATTAGGAACGGGTTAAGGTACATGCGGGCAGCACCAGGCTGCCTTCAAAAGGAACAGGCCCGGCATAAAATGTTGCGATAATTGCTTTACTGCTGAGTGCTTGGTCTTTATTTTGTGTCCGATTTGTCTCTTAAGCCAGCGTAACATTCTCCCCGCTGCAGGAGAATGCAGAGAGCAAATTGAAGGTCTGAGCGTGAACAATGCAACATGGTGCACTGCTGGGTTTTTCTTTTCTTTCCTCTTTCTTCGTTCCTCTCTCGACCTCCCTCCAGTCATCTCTGCTCCCCCTCCCCCTCCAGCCTCCTCTCCCTCTCTGCCGCTCTGACTCTTCCACCCCTTGGCACCCTGTTTATGGCAGGTGAGATGGGAGGTGGGAAGCTGCCAGGCCTTCTTCAAAAGCAAAGAAAAAATATAACAGTGGAAAGTACCTTCTTATACAAAGCCAGGCATGGCCTTCAGCCTGAAGCTCATGTCCCAACCCAAAAATAATGATGGCTTTTCCACAGTGCTAAGAATGCCCATGTGCACAGCAGCTAAGGATACTCCTGGGTGCCCACACCTGCATGGCAGCTGCCCATGCACCAGGTGTGCCAAGGAGGAGACAGAAGGAAACAGGTCATGGAGGCAGGTGGGCTTTTAAAACACAGCTCCCAATGTATTATGGCCGGGAGTGTGTTTGTGTCATCCTGCTGTACAGGATAACTACACTGTTAGATGTAATTGCACATGATGTCCTGGTTTCATCTGTGATTTTTCTAAGGTGAAGCTCCGCTTTCCCTCCTCTTAACCATGAAAGGCAGCTGTGGTTGCACTGCTGACAATGGGAGCATTCTGGAGCAGGACAGCCGTGGTTGGTACATTAGCCATCCCGAGGATGATGCAGCTCTTTTCTCACATGTATGCTCTTTCCTGGTCTGAAATCATCAGAATTGCTTTCCCTTAATATTTTTTTTTTTTTGGCAGCACTGCAAGGCACTTGCATGGCACTGCAAGTTGGCTCTGGGCTGCTCCTGTGACCTTGGCAAAGCTGCTTAGTTTTCCTTGACCTCAGTTATCCCAGCTTTGAAATGCCATCACTGGCCCAAATCTGCCTAATTCTGAGTCTCTGTTTAATAATTGTCCAGAAAGTTCTGTACCAGAGGGACAGAGATCTGTCAGAGGCAGGTGGAAGAGAAGAATGCAGTTTCTCATCTAATCTCTGGTTGTAGAAAAATCATTGCTTATTGACATGGCCTTGTGGACTCCTCTGGAGTGCCTGAGTCTCCTTCAAAATGGAGAAACCTCCTTTGGTTGGAAAGTCAGCAGTTTCTTGGTTATGCAGTATGTGCTGGCAGGATGGGATGGGGTGATAAGAGCTGGCCTGGTACAGAGCAGTCGAACAGCCCTTTTTTCACACCTTCCTAGCAGTGTTGGGGACAGTGAAATACTTGCATTACTGAGAGGAAACAGAGAAATGGGGTTCAGTTGTAAACGAGTCCACAGCCTTCTCCTGAATGTCCAATCAGGAGTTTTCTGAGTGGTTCAGAATCTCTCTCATTTGTGATTGGACCTTTATGCCTTATATGCCTGGTATGGAGAATTTAAGCCAAAATATATCCCTCAGGCAGATGTCATCTTTGATAAAGCTTCAGTATGAATTTTGCTCTCAATTTGAGATTTGGCTGTTACCCCAAAGGCAACAGCTACCTGCTGAGAAGTTCATGTAGGCAAAAATTCAACTTTCTGCTTTTCCCTCTTTTTATTCCTTAGCTAGAGAGAGGATGCTTACCTGAAATTTAAATTGAAGGAGTTTTACCTTTGCTGGGCCTCTGGAAAATATGATTAGCAGAGCAAATTATTGCACAGAAAAACCAAAACTGTGCTTTTTAATTTTCTTCACAAGGATCCAGGAATTATTTCAATCAGAAAATGCTAATCATCAATTTAAGCTTAAGAATCAATGGGTTGTAGCCGTGGCAAAAGCCAAATCAATGCTGAAAATCTGACCCATGGATAGGTTTGGTCCCCTTTCTCACACTCCCCACCTGCCTTCCTTCCCCCACCCTCTGTCCCCTAGAGCAGTGATAGAGGAATTAATAAGGCATAAGGGGAAATATGGGCTGAGCGAGAGAAGGAAGAGCAGGAGGAAGGATTTGCTCTTTGTATCTGAACAGCTTTAATTAGCTGTTTCTTAGTCTCTTTGGTTTGGTTGCTTGTAAGGGTAATCCAGTTAAAGAGAGTGCCTTTCATCTCTGTTAGACTTTTCTCAGCAGCGAGGGATGGGTGAGCTGTGCTGGAGCACAGGGTGCTGCGGGCGGGTGGGAGACGAGGTCACCCCAAACCCCAAATGTGATTGTTCCTACAGGGCTGCTGCCTTTAAAAACAACTAAAATAACCCAGCTCTGGTGCAGCCTTCTAGCTAGCCACGAAAGTCAGCGGTAAAATGGCCAATGTGCTTCTCTGGGCTTAATGTGTCCTGTTTTCTGACCCCGAAACGTTTTCTTTATGAAAGGATCAAGTTGGGAGCATTGTCCCAGTGCCTTGAAAAGAGCTGCACAGAATGCTCTTTTGTGTTAAGTTGCCTTTTTTTTTTTTTTTNCTGCCTGCTGTGTTTTTTTCCTCCCCCTCCCTCCTGCATGATGGGGGGAGAGGCTGGGACGGACAGTGATACAGACAGAGACTGTCTTGATGAACCATCTGTGCCACAGTGTAATCCAGTGGAGCTGAAAAATTAAACAGCAGTTTCAATTAACTTTGTCTCTCTCGCTCTTTTTTCTTCGTCTTCTTCTTCCTCTTCTTCTTGGGGAGAAGTTTTATTTTAACCCCTTGGAAGCTATTTGTATGGAGAGGATATCAGTGTGGGCAGGGCATATGTGAAAACACACACCTGAAATCAGGACAGTGTCCATGAACCCAGCATCCTGTCTGGTGCAGGACAGGCTGGCTGCAGTAGAGGATGGTTCAGCAGGGCATGTAATTTTGGAATAAATGGACCACAGGGGAACTTTTTCTTACTTGGTTGAAAGCATGTGTACTCCTTTAAAAAATGACACTGACAGTTTTTGTTTACTCTTGTTGCTATAACCCAGGATGTTTCCATTATCCTGTTTAAGTGGGGTTTTTTTCTCTCTTGGATTGTAACCTCAGCCTTGAGGCAGGGAGTCACAGGGGTTAACTGTGTGTTGTCTATAACTATTGCCTTTTTATCAGTTGTAAGGGGTTTTTGCCATTCCTATTTTTTATTTATTTCCCTTCTTCCTTTACCAGAGGAAAAGTGTAATAGGTGTAATTTTATTAAAACCACTCCTGCTCCATCTTTCATATGACCTTTGTGACCATTTCTACTTCTCTACAGAAAAGATAATTTCATTCTTTTTGGGGAAAAGATTATTCCCAACTTTGGATGGTGGCTATGGTTCATGTGAACATTTCTGTTTGCAGCAGAGTTGGCATCCCTGCTACTGGTGCATGTGTGGGTCACCCAGGTTGTGATTACCATGGCTTTTTGGGGAGAATCCTGCTTTTTTCCTGTTGATGACTCTGGCTGTCTTATGTGCATTTAGAAAGCCCAAAAAAGTTGTCAGCCAGTTATTGAGCTGAGAGTATTTGCCATTGGAAGAGGCTTCCTGTGAGGGGTTTGTTAAATCATGGCCATATGAACACAGTCCTTAGTTTGGGAACGGTTTCCAGCAAGCTGCTGGACACTGAAATGGGGCTTTGCTCATCAGTAAATCCCAAGGCCATCTTTTCACCTCTTTGAGAGACATTACCAATGTTTTGCCCTCCAGACCTCTGGCATAGCAGTTGTGATAATCCTTATACTATTTTGTTCTTACAAGCTCCATTTAAAACCAAAGGACTGTCAATACTTCACTGGGAGATGAGCCTTATTAGTACATTATTTTGAAGGAGAAATAAAGCACTAGGCATCCAAAGGACTTGCCAGAGTAACCAGTTAACCAGCATCATGGCAGAGTCTGGTCCATAAGCTGGAAATCCAGGCTGCTTCCTGTTTTCAGTGGAGCTGAGGAGGATATCCAGCCCTGTCACTCCCACATTCCCTCATTTTCATTTCTTCTGGGCCTGGGAACTTGAATTCTTGTAACCTGTGTGCTGTGCACACATAGAGGCAATCTCCCAGCATCTTGCTCCTCCAGCTCATCTCTTGCCTTCCCCCTCAAACATGCAGCAGCTTTCCAGAGCCCTCCCAGCTCCACATCCTCCTCAGCAAGTTCTCTTCTGCACTTGGAGCACAGCAGCAGCAACTTTTCCCCAGCAGTGTTTTTAGGGAAAGACCCATGAGGATGGCCCCATGCCTGCTTCCCCTCCCAGTGCTCACACTGGGGACATGGAGGTGGCAGAGGGCCTGGGCAGAACCTGGGCCCAGTTGTCCTTGGCTGTTGAACACTCCAGGATTCCAATCTACAGCTTTGTCGGCTGAAGGACAGGGAGGGAGGGAAGACCTTTGCTTCCCACCAGAACAAATTCATGTGGTTCCTGGAGTCAGGCTGCTCTGTCCCATTCTGTGGGAGCTGGGACAAGGCGGCTGTGGGTGTCAGCAGAGCCACAGTTCTGCAGCCTGTGCACTTCTGCCTCAGGCCTGCATCGTGCAGCTGGGTAGGTCCAGACAAAGAAAGAAATATGCCCCCCCTCTAAGCCAGTGTCCTCAATCCACTGACTTCTGCATCCAGAAGGGGAGGTTGCTGAGGGAGGTGGGTCCCCTTGACACCCCCTTTGCCGCTCATGCTTCCTCGGCTGGCAGACAAGCAGGGAATGCAGCCCCTGGAAGCAGCGTCCCAGTGCCCACTTGCCCTCCTCCCTTCACCCTGCACCCTCTCTGGCAAGTCAGCCAGAGGGTCTCCCCCTCCATGTGGGCAGCTTCCCAGTTACCAGGGGCTGCTGCTGGCATGACAGGGGGGAAGAATACTCAGCAAATTGCTTTGCTGCACAACTTAAAGCGATTCTTGATTTGATTTAAGCAAAAACAAAAGGGGGCTGGTGGAAAGCGGGGCAATTGGCGGGCGCAGCCCTTCTTCTGTGTCTCACACACACAGACTCGCATAAGTGACAGCTCAGTGGGCCGCTGTTGAGCACTTTCATTGCACTGGCTCAGCCTTTAGCTCAGGAAAGCCAAAGTGTCTGTCACTGTGTCCCTCTCCGGCCCCCCCACGCCTTTTCTTTTGCTTTTCCCTTTCTTTCCCTCCCTCTTTCCTCAGAGGAATGGGCGAGACCTTTGCATTCAGAAGGAGGATGGCTCTGTGAGGTCTCACTGAGGGTGGAAATCGCTTTAGCAGAGTTATGTTTCTTTGTTTAGGGGCAAACTGTGCCCCTTCTCTGTAGCTCCAGAGTTGCCAGATGCTGTCATCTGCAGAGGGTCCCCAGAGAGGGGTGTGGGAGCCATGAGAGGAGAGGAAGGACTCTGGTTTGGGAGGGGAGCTGTTGCCTTTTCAGTGGATACAGTAGCAAGGGTGCAAGGGGGAACAGCTAAAAGTTTGGGAGATTTTTTTGTCAGTATCTGGGGAACTGCATGTGAGCAAGGGCCCAGAGAAGCGCAGCTGGTTGGAAAGGACATGTGCTCCTTCCTCACATCGTGGGGCTGTGAGCTCCATGCAGTTTGAGTACAGGCTCTCTCTGGATGCTTTGGTCTGAGTTTCTGCTGTTATTTGATACCACATCTGATTCCCATGCTGCTTCTACCTCCAGCCTTCACCAAAATGGAGCCCTAGGACTGAATTAACTGGCACTGAGGGAGATGGATTGGGTATTGCATTTCAGTGTCTCTAGTTCATTTTATTGGAGCTGACCATATCCAGCTCTCATAGCAAACTAGAGTAGATCCATTCCTTGGTTTTCACATGAACATCACACAAAATGCAGGACAGTGGGTTCAAGAAAAAAACAGTGAACTGCATCAAGGAGCAAACAGGTTGTTTGGAGATGGGACATTGGGTGTGATGGGGCAGAGCTTCTTACTGCTCACCATGGAATCACCCACTGCAGACAACTGCAGACACTGCTCTCCCTCCCTCAGCATCCCAGGGAGGAACTGGACTCGAAAACACCAGAAAATTTTTGAGAACATGCCTAGTAGCCCTCTTCTGATGTCCAGGCATGTGGTCTTGTCCAGTTGTGGCCAAATGTGAATGTGTTCAGGATGATACATTCTCCTGAGCTCCTGGACCAGGGCTGCTCTGACTTTGACAAGTGAGCAGCCCTCTCATCATCCTTCATGAGCTATCTGACACTCTTGCTGAGCTCTCCTCTCACATGTGTGCACGGTCTTGTGTACTCTCATCCCTGAGGAGTCAGAGCATGGTCACCTCAGCTCTCCTCAGCTAGTCATCTTTCTTGGGCATGATCCTGCAGGCTCTGCCTTGATGGCAGCAGATGTTAGGTCCACGTGCCTCTGAGGATGTTCTCAGATCACTTCCAGGCTCAATGCCAGCACTTTGGGTGAAGAGGATGGTTGGTATTTGGAAGCAGATGGGGTGGCTGCTTTAGCAGCAAATTGCTGTAGCCTGTAGCACAGGGAGTGTGATGTGGAACATGAATTTTGTCTTGTGTGCTGCTCTCAACAGTCATTCTCTATGTTCTCCATTCCCAGGGCCAGTGTCAGGCTCACCACAGGTCTGCTTTGGCAGAGGTGAAGGGAAGAAAATATCTCCCCTGTGAATGTTAAGGAGACTGACTTGTGGGTGATCCTGTAGAGCACTCCTGCCAGCTCCCGATTCATACGCCTTGGCTGTGCTGAACGCTTTCTCTTGGTTCTTTTGGCAACCTCACAGTTAAAAACTTTACCAGTTTCTTTCTCTTTTTCCCTTCCTTCCTTTTCAGAGTTGACAGGGGCAAAATAAAGGCTTTATTTTTTTTTAAACAATTTTGTTCCTTCTGGGAGTGATGGAGCGAGAGTGAGTGAAGATTATAGCTCTGTGTGCCGAAGACCTTCATAATGGGGGGAGAAGCAGTGACATAATGGGAACCTAATGGCAGTAATTGGCCCTGGTTTTGACAGGGCCTATATCACAGCTCAGGAAAAAAAGAGATGTTTAAAGTAAAAATTTACACAAAATTATACGGTTTGGGGGGTGAAAACGGCTGTTTGGTTTTTATCTCTCCTTTTTTCCCATTCCTCTGGGGACATTGCCTTGCACTGTGTTTGTGTGTCTGTATGTTTTCATGTCCATCACTTAATCAAAGTCAGAATGCGGGTCCCTGAACAACAGAGCCCTCCGTGCAGCGCCCAGGTTTTTAAAGCTCTGGGTCAGATGCTGAAAGCCAGCACAGCTGTAGTCTCCTTCAGGAGAAGTGGGACATGGGGACCCCACTGAGATTCCTCTGAAGCTCGGCCGTGCCAAGGCTGGTGGCACAGAAAGCAGGGTGAGGCACAGAGGCCAGAGCAGAACAGAGGGGCTATGGCAGGAGTGTGTTTCTTGTTGCCTTGCACACCATGGAGTGAGATCCCTTCTACTTTTCTCCACCTCCACTTCTAGGGGCTTGAAGAGCCCCTAAAAGCTCGCTCATAAATCCAGCAAGAAGGATAGATGTGAAAAGGATGTACAGTGAAAAAGAATGTACATCCNTCTTGTAAGAGCCTGCATAAGCAGAGGACAGTAGAAAAGGATATAAATCCAGCAAGAAGGATATATGTGAAAAGGATCTACAGTGAAAAAGAATGTACATCCAGGTAAGGGCAGCCCTGTGTCCAGAGGCTGCTCTGCTATTCTCTTATCCCTCGGCTCACTGTGCATTCTTTAATGTTTGCTCTGGTATGCAGAGAGCAGAGTTCCACAATATCTCACCCAACCTCAGACACTTTGAACCTGCTTCTCTGAATGTAGCCATGTTTTCCCAGCCCTAGGCAGCTCCTTGATCATCTCCCAGGATCTCTTGCTGCTTCAGTCCAGGTCATCTCTTCCTCTCTCCAGGACTGTGGTACCTGGGGACAATGTGTCCAACACGGCCATGTCAGCACCAGCCAAAGTGAAATGCTTGTCCAAACACTGATTTTTGTTGCCACTCGCAGCACAAGCTCAAGTCCAGCTCAATGTACTCTCCATGCTCCAGCTTGATGTCCCCAAACATCACCCAGGTCTTCTCTTCTGCTGCCACTTCCATGCACGTTTTCTTGCTCAACACATCTCACTCAGCTTTTCCCTTGGAATAGCAAAGGAATAGCATGTGCTGATGAAAGACTCTATACCAGGGGATTGTACATTTAGCCAGAAAGGGGCCATAGGACCAGAGCTGTGACTTCAAACAGAAGTTTGGAAGTGGGGCACCAAAAGCATTTGTGTGTTTCTGTGAAATTTCATATTCAGTGCTTGGGACAGGGACTCAAACTTGTACAAGACGCTGCAGACACCTTCAAGAAATGAGTGCACCACACGTGGTTGTGCCAGCTCAGTGACAAAGTGCATCACTGCAATTTGGATCACAAAGCTGCTCTAGAAGATACTGAGATGTTTCTAGAGGGCATTGAGTGTCAAATGTCTCTGTCTTTAAGTTGGATTTAGCACAAAGGGCTGCTGGTCTTATGAACAAAAGGCGTTCAGTTGGGATGCTGGTCTGCACGTTGGTTTGTTTGTTGAAAAGGTCCGGATTCTTTCACTTTCCTGTCTTTAGAACCTCTAAGTGTATGTAATAAATCATGTCAAGGCTTACCATGTCCATCATCCAGTAGAAGATGGGACAACATTCTTCAAGGACTGACCCCAGGGCGGGCAGCCTTGATGCACAGCAGGTACATTTATCCCATGGGAATGGCCAAAGAGCACTTGAACAGATGTCATGCCACCATTCTGACCAAAATGAAACCAGTAGTTTTGCAGTAGTACAGTTTGAAAGAGACAAGGAGCTTAAAATGGGATCTCTCAGTAAAAATGCTTTAGGGCTGTTGTTACACCGTCATGTTAAGGGATCAATAGTTATTTGGACCAGATTGAGCAGAGAAAAAACTAATCTCAGCAAGCACCATGCCCTCTGTAGCTCGGTTGGAGGTGGTGTGCCATGGTCCTGGAGAGTAACTTGGGCTCAGTGGGCACTTAGTGAATTTGGAGGCCTCAGGTGGCCCACTCTGTTGTGAGGTTTTGGGAATAAAACAGAGCATTTATCCTCTAAGCTGTGAGCAGTTGTCTGTTCTTCACTGAAGTCAGATGACAGTCATGACACAGCAGCTCTGTGCTGATCTACCAAGCCCACACAGATCATCCACTGCTGTGGTCTGCCTGGAGAAGGTTTTACCTTCACCCAATTCCTGCAGCTGTCTCAGCTCCCCACATGTACCAGAGAGGACAGAGAATTTGCTTAACTCCAGTTGAGAGATGGCAATGCAAAGTCCCAGCACATGTACTGCTGGTGGTTTGTGAGGAAGAAAAGTCCTTTTAACACTAAAGGCTGAATGTAGCTGTAACTGTTCCCAGTGTTAGTCTGGGGTATCTCTGTGCCCACCCCGTTGTCGAGCTCGTTTGTGAGAATGTGTGTGCCTGTGCGCATGCACCTGACTGACCTTAAACAAGTGTGCAAAACTCGTTTGCCTTCCCAGCTCAAAGGCTGCAGAGCTGCTGGGGACCTTGGGGGCAGGGGGAAGGCAACATCTGTTCAAAACAAAACAGTGCCTCCTGCTAAATGGCCTAGAAAGCTCCTTTGAGCGGGGTGCTGGGTGGAGACTCCAACGCTGGGAATGTTTTGTCTGGAGGAGCTGGGATCGGAGGTGGGTGTCCATGGGGGCTCCCACATCCTGAGAATGAGCCACATCTGGGGAAGTAGTTTGGCTGGTGCTGATGATTCCCCAAGCGCTCTTGGCTTTAATGACTCGTGATGCCGCAAGAAGTGGTCCTGTAATGACCATTCCATGCTTGGCCGAGGGGCACGTGCTCTGCCCCCACACCGGTGTGTTTTCTCATTCCCACAGGGGACCAGCACCTTCCGCTCTCCAACTGCCCCAGGCAGGGCCACCTGGAGACCCTAGTGCCTTCAGGAAGGGTCTGGGGGATTTGCAGGTTGCAGTAAGGTGTGCTGCTGGTGGCCATCCAGGTGTTTGTTCTGGCTCTGCTGTACCCATCACCAGTGCTGGACCAGTGTTAATTCTCCCTGCAGGCAGAGGGTTCAGAGGTGCTTGCTAAGCTAGGAGGTGGATACAGACCCAGGAGCTTAAGTCTGAGCATGGATCTGCTGCTTGTACTGGGACGGAGGGGGACAGAACCCTGGCCTGGAGCAACAATCTTTGCTGTTCCACTGCCTGGGAGCTGAATTTTCAGTGAGGATGTTTTCTATGTGTCATTGCCTGTAGGAAGGCTGGCCAAGCCCCAAGACATCAGCACCACACTTGCCTTCTGGAACTCATATGGGATCAAGCACCCCCAAACATGGCCCTGTGGTCATATAGGCCTTCTTACTGTGCAGCTGAGATGCAGTGATGGCTCTTGTCCCCCTTGTCTCTGCCAGACTTCCACAGATTTCCATTCAGAAAAGTCCCTGCTTCTGACCTTGCACTCTTCACATAGCCTGTAGAAATCCAGGCGATCCTGTCAACCCAGGGCTGGCCAGGCCTGCCCCTGAGGCCATTTTCAGCTCTTCTCAGAAAGGAGAACTGCTGTGGGATTTGTCCTGCTGGAAAGCAAATTAGCAATCTGTTTAATCCAGCACCCTGCTTGCAATGGTGAGCAAAGCTCAGTACTCCAGCAGGTCTAAGTGCTCTGCAGTTGACAGTTTGGGGTTATTCTCCTCCAGCCCTTGTGCCACTCACTAATAGACTTCAGCCAAAATCCCCTGGCTGCATGGTTAAACCTAAGGTAAAGCTCCCTCGACTGGAAGTTACCTGCTTCTGACTTACCCAGTGGTGCTCCTGTGGCTTTTCTACTGTCCAAGTTCCATCATTATTCCTCCTTGGGAGGGTTTTGGTGGGCCTCAGTGTAGTTTCTGTTGGTATGTGCACATGAGGCTGGGACTCTGCCTTCCTCTGGTCAGCCTTGGCACAGCAGCTGAAGCCCAAGAGGAGTCAAGGATAATGGAGCTGGCGCTACACAAAGTGTGCATCCCAGCTCTCCTGCAGCCTCTGAGGATGCTGCTGACCTTACCAGGTGTGTAGGGCTGCAGTGGGCTGACCCTGTCTCACTGTTCCAGTTTCTCCTAGCCCCAGAGAGCAGAGTGCCATGGTTGAGTACCCACAAGTCATTTTGTGTGCAGTGTTCTTCAGGTTCCAGCTGTGGTGAAGGACAGAGAGGCCGGTGCCTTCTGCGGTGCTTCCATGGATTTTCTCCTTGGTTGCAGTGGTTTGAGAGTCTGCTGCAGTCTGTTCCCACTGTTGCTGTCTTGACAGTGTCCAGATCTGTTTCTGCAACAACCTGCACTGTTGACGTTTCCTTCTTCCATGCCTCCTGCCCCTAGTGTGTGGGTCACCTTCCTTTGGTGGGTTCTCCTCCTTCCCAACCAGACCCTGGCAGAAGGTTTGCTGTCATGCCAAACCAAATGCAAAGCCAGAACAGAACTATCAATGAGCTTCACGTGTGCATTTAGGCCACTTGCAGGGCTCGGACCCTGCTTAGCCCCAGGTTGCAGCATCCGGTATCCCATCCTGGCAGGAGCCTGTCCGCCATGCCAGTGGGGAGCAGGGAATTCCCTCCCTCTGGCTGCCTTGCGCAGCAAGCGCTCATAAAGCCGCAGGTGTGGGATGTTTGTTATTTAGTCTACAGCCTGGTATGTGACAGTTTCTTTTCTACTCAGAGTGGTTTCAGATAATTAGTACATTATGATTCCACCACCTTGAGTGGGGGAGAGAGGAGGGGGCAGCCCACCCTCAGACTACTTGTAATTTCACATCCTGTGTTTTATGGACCCGAACTGTTCGGGGCGGGGAGTTGGATAGGGGGGATCAGAGAGCAAACAGCAAATCCTTCCCCCACCTTCACCATCCACCAAACCCTGGGGTTGTTAGGGCAGCCAAATGTTATTTTGCAGAGTTGTAACCGGCTTAATTCAGAGATGTTTGTTTGCACTTTTTTCTCCCTTTTTTTTTTTTTTTTTTTTTTTTTTTTTTTTTTTTTTTTTTTTTTTTTTTTTTTTTTTTTTTTTTTTTTTTTTTTTTTTTTTTTTTTTTTTTTTTTTTTTTTTTTTTTCCATTTTAAGGCTTGAATGCCTTAAAAAAGGAAGAATGAAAAACAAGATGCTCTTTCTCCTGGCCTGTCCATGCTCCCCTCTCCCTTTTTATTACACGCTTATCGCTTCTTTCCCTCCTGCTTTTGAAATTGATTTCCTTTCCTTTCTCCCCTATTCAGGGCCTAAACGCTGAATGTTCGATATTTCATTTGAGGCCGCTAATCGCATTACCACCCTTGACGTTTTACAGATATCATATTATGGGCGCAAATTTGGCAAATTATTAGCGTTGTAATGTATAGCTTGTCAAAGGTATTTAAGACACTAAGAGCCCTGGGCTTATCAGGGTTCGCAGAGAGCTCTCGTTGAGCTTTTGAAATGCAGAGAGCCGGTTATAAAACACACTGTGACTCTCTTTTCAGCTTGTAAAAAAAAGAGAGTGTGAGAGAGGGAAAGGAGGGGGAAAAATATCATCCGTCTATCAGGGTCTTCTAGGGCTGATAACAAGCAAAATTCTTCTCTGTGGGTTTCACTGGAAATGTGAGAAGCTTTTAAAACATTTCACAAGCTGTCTGGGAAAGAGGAAAAAATCTTTATTGAAAGGATGTAGCAATCTTTTTTTCTGAGGTCTATTTATCTCCTGGGAACAAGCTGTAAGTAGGAGTTCCCCTCCCCATGACTGGAGGGGTTTGGGGAGGGAGTTTGGGGTCCTTCCGTGCTTCTGTGGTGACTCCTCCTGGCCCAGCCTGGGATGCTGGGGTTGGAAATGGGTCCCAGCAGCCCTCCTTCACCCTGATCGGCCGGGATGCTCGTTCCACAGCCTGCTTGCCAGAGGATGAGGATGGGGGAAATCCCTTCCTGGGTGCCCCAGAGCAGCTTTGGGGTAGGCAGAGCAGGACGGAGACAGTGTTGGAATTCGCTCAGTGACCCTCTCCCAAGGGGAGGTGTTTCCTCTACTATCAGTTTATTAAAATGGTTTAAAGTCCTTTTAAAGCCTTGTGGGGGATTTGTGCATTTCCTTGGTGTCGAGATGTGAGCGTGTGTGTTCCCCCCTCTCTTTTCAGACCGAGGGAGGAGGGGGCATGGCAGCGCTGGGTCACATTTTGCTCCCAATATTGTGATGCTAACAAGCTGTGGAGTTCGCCAAGGCGAAGCGGGGTGACAGGGTTGGCGTGATTCACTCCCCGCTGGCAGCAGAATGGATATCATGTGTCTTATTACGGAGTTAGACAGACAGAGCCCCACCACTGAGAGCTGTCAGTCCTGCCCCCGCTTGACAAAAACAAGCCATAAATAAGCAAATGCTTCACAGCAAGGGGGCGTGTGTGTGTGTGTGTGTGTACGTGTGAGTGTGTGTGTGTGTGTGTGTGTGTGTGAGAAAGAGAGGAAGAATGGCTCTGTGTGAAATATCCATGGGGGGCTGCATTTGTAACCCGTTTGTAAGAGGGAAAATGGGTGGGATTTATGCCGCTGGGTCTCCACAGAAGAGAATGTCTGTCTTCCTATTGCCTTGTGTAAGTGTTTGGAAACAACCTTGTGTACACCAGGCAGTGCACATCTGGGTCAGAGCGTGCCAGCACAGGGGGTGTGCAAGCATGGTCACAACTCCTTGTTAAGGAGGCAGGGTCAGCAGGATGGGTAGCCAGGGGGTTCCTGTTGCAGAGGCATTTCACTGTGAGGACATAGTGGGATGCTGAGGTTGGTAGAAGATTTTAAAGTACCTGTTGCACACTCATGTGGGCCTATCTGCTATGCTGGCGTTCTGGAAAGACGCAAAGCAGTAGGTTCGGGGAGCACAGAGGATCTCTGAAAAGAGCTGAGCATGGGGCTGGTTGTGCATAGGCGTGGATGAAGTGCCCATCATGTTCAGCAAGCTCTGCCGGCACCTATTAAGGTAGGAGAACATGCAGCTCTCAAGGGCAGGGAGCCTGTCTTGTCTGGGACAGGAAGGGTCCATGGTCTTGTCAGAGATATTCTAAGAGAGCATAAGTGAAGGACCCTGAGTCCATGCTCCTGCTCCTGCTGCAGCCATGTCACCCCATCCCTCCTGGGCTGAAACAGGCATTAGCATTTGGTGCCCTGTCTCTTCTGGTGAGTGCAGCAGGTTTTCCTGGCAGCCCTGTGCAGCCCCCTTCCTCTGCGGGTGCTCTGCCATTCACATCCTCCCAGCAGCTTTCAGCCTCTTCCCATTTTGTGGTGCCCCGGGGGTTTCCAGCAGAGGTGTAGAGCCCACATGCAGAGCACTATTTGATCCTCAGTTCGCTTTTCTTGTTCAGCATTCCTGGGTAGCTGAGAAGTAATCCATGGACCCCCGGGGGCCACAGACCAAGGGCTGTAAATCACTGCGCTCTGCTTAAGTCTGTCAGGTTTTGTAACTGCCCCTGTGCCTGTGGGAGGGCAAGGGAGGCTGTCCTCTGACCAACCAGGTTAAGATTTCCATGACTTTCAGTGCCATATAGAGCTGGCCAGCAGCCCTGTGCCGTGAAGCAGGTTTGGGGCAGGGGTATGGGCTGGAAGGGCAGAAACATCAGCCACAGCAGCACACAGTCCAGAGAGGGGCTGGGAGCTGTGGTTTGCTGATTCTTGCAGACTGCTGGTGTTGTAATGGGAGAGAAGATGCAGCAGGATTTGGGCAGGGATTCTCGGATGAATTTGGCTCCTCTGAGGAATTTGCCTCATTGCTGGCAAAAGTGCTAGGCAAGCCCTTTCCGCATCAAACGGAGCTACTTTTCTCTGGTCTTGGTCCTTCTACCTTAGAAGAACGCAGCAGGAAAAAGATATTGCCCTGTCCTCGGCTGGTTTCTGCTGGGTTGAAGTCCATCCTTAGGGCTCTGGTCCCATTTCCCTAACAAACAGAAGTTTGTTTGATTTGAATGTAGAGCCCTGGGCTCCCTTCCTGTCTCAGCCTCCTAAGGATGCAACATTCCCCCTCTCTCTCATATGAAATGGCGCATCGGTAAGTGCTACTTAAGAAAACACATGTTTTCCCCCTTGAAAGCAGCCCCCCCACTCCCCCCTCACACCAACACCTTTCTTTATTCGACCCAAACCTCACCAAGGGGAATTTGCAACAACTGCGGTGATAAATCCGCCCGCAGATAATTGGCAAGAAAACAACACTTGTGCAGTATATAACGTTTTATGGTTGTTTCATGTACTTTATTATAATACTAATGAGCAGTTATATATCAGGAGCTAACTGCACGCCGGATTAGCTTGTTAGCATGATATGAAACGGCAGAGCAAATAGTCCAGTCCCCCTCACCCGCGCGCCCTCCCCCTACCCCTCGTTCCCATTTGCACTGAGTAATTAGTATGCAAATTAGACCCCGGGACCACACAAGTTCTAGTATATTACAAGGGCTTTATTATGCTCTTGTGAGTAGATGATGGAAGCGGCCCATGACAGTGTTTATCTCACTACCTCTCTCTCTTTTTCTCTCTCACATACATTGGCAGAGAGTAAACACACACTGAGCCGGGCCCCGTACCATTATGACTCCCTGAAGATGCCACCAGCTTGCCTTTATCCCGATGACCAGAGTTAAGAGCCTTCTCTGGAAACACCATAACAATGATGTTAATAATAATAATAACAACCCTGATGATGGTGATGCTAAGAGCAGCCTTGGCTCTGGCAGTCATGGTGATGATTGCAGGAGCAAGAAGAAGGATCAGAGTGAGACAGAATGAGCTCTTTTTCACCTGCATCATGCTGCGGAGGAGCAAGGGTTGGCCTCAGTTTCCAGGCCTGCAGGGATATCTTGCTTTCTTGAGCACAGGATTATGGTGTGTTAACTGCTCTTGATGTGTGATGCTCAGAGCTGAGCATCTTTATAGTCTTTGGTGATTTCCAAGCTACTGAGCAATAGATCTCAGCTGAAGTATGCTCCTGGGCTCCTCTCCCCTTTTGTTTTCTGTACACCATTCTTGGTGCACCACTTTCTCTTTTTCCCTTTACTTCTCACTAAGGTGGTCTCTAACCGTGTATCTGGTGACGGACAGACATCCCTGAATATAAGTGCCTTCCATTTAAATTAGACTGAAATGCACCAGCAGCATCCTCTGTCTCTGCTACCAGTATGACTCACATCACTGAGGCACAGACTGAAGGCAGTCTCCATGATCCTTGGGTGCTGTGCTGGGAGATTGAACATGGTTCCATGGGGCTGAACTCCTGCCCATAGGTAGGGGATGAACCTTGGATCAGCTAGCTTGGGTGCCCAGCACTCTGTTGAGCTATTAGTTATAATTTCTGGTTGTCATAACCAGGGCTGATGCCAATGTGGTCACCGGGTAGCACACAGTATCTTTCCCACTCCTGACCCAAAATGCTCTCTTCAGGTCTGAGATCTGGTGTCTCACATACGTGGGGGTTGAAGCAATGGGTATTGAGGTGACGCAGGAACGCCACGATGAGACACAACAGAGATGACCGAGCCAGAGCGAGAGGAGGAAAAGAGCAGTTTACTTTTTTGATTTCACCTTATATACATTTCACAGAAATGGACCACATTGGAAGACAGAGGTTCAACCTCTTCAATTCCACTGGTCTGAGAAGGTGTCTATCAATTGTCCCTCCTAACTGGAGGAATGTAAACAATAGTATTGTTTATAGAAAATGTGTGAGAATCTGACTCTAAAGTATGTAAACAATCAGAAGGCTAAAAGAAGAGAAAAGAACAGGGCGACATCGAGGAGCTGCCAGGGGTGAAGGAATGGAAGGAGTCTCAGTGAAACCTCATCCCTACTTACTGGACCCTTGTGCCATGCAGTCACTTCCACAAGTGTGTTGGGTTCCATTTCAGAAACTAGCAGGTTTTTGCCCAGAGAATTCCCTGAGGAAACCTCAGGGAATGGCTGTGAAGCTCTTGGTCTTTGACTAAAATAAGATGTATGAGTAGGCATATGTGCTCTGTGAAAATGGAATCTCCTGCAGTCAATATAGTGCTTCTGCAGTTGCCTAGGACTTTATGAAGGTGTGGTATAGTCAGATGTTGGGCCTAAGGTGGGGGCATAGAGACCTGGATCTGTACCAGACTCTGTGCTGGGCTGCCCATGGGGCAGGGCAAGTGTGGCAGACATCAGGTGTTAAGCTGTCTCTGGAGAGCTGCCTTTTTGGAGGTCGCTGCCAGGATTCACTTTGGTTTGTTCCTATTCCCATGGTTTTTTTCTCATCCTGGGAGCTGACCATCCTGGATGTTTGCTGTTCTGGAGGACAAAGAGAAAGAGAAGGCTAGAAGAATGGTTTGTGTTTCTGGGAGGTGTCTTCTCAGGGCTTAATGCTGAAGAACTTTGTGCAAAAGGAGAGAGAGCCTGAAATCCCAGAGAAAAAAAAAAAAAAAAGAAAAAAAAAATTGGCCACATTTGTACTGAGCATAAGCGAAGGGCAGGGGAGGATCTGTAGAGGCGGCAGTTTTTGTAAAGCGCTGAAGTGCCCCACACATCATGCCCTGACAGGCCCTGATGTTAGCTCCCGGAATGGATCACAGGAGACTCATTAGAAAAAACAAATATTATCACACGCTGAAATGATTTATGGAGAAAAATGAAAAATTTTGTGTTGTTGCGTCCTCGCTCCCTGGCTCTCCTTTGCTTTCGCTCAGGGAAGTTATTTATGGCAGCGGGCCCTTAACAAGAGCAAGGCAAAGCGCCGAGCTGCTCGCTCCTGCAAACTGCCTGCATTTGATTTTTATTAGCGAGTTAAAACTTCCTTCTTTTCACCTCCCCCCTTCCCCTCACGCGCCTTTATTATCCCGGACTAACCGAAATGCATTTTAATGCCTACTACTTGTGCTTTTAATAGTGATCCCATCGCCACCCCAGCAGCAAATAAAGTGACATTGACAGGGGGAGGAAGGCCGGACAGACAGCCGGGCAGACAGGAAGGAGTTACAGCCCGCGTGCTCTCGCTCCTCGGCTGCTCGGCGCCGATACCTTCCCAGTAACCCAAGAGCTGTTTTACTGTCAGACCAGCAAATGCACACCCAACCGGTTGCTGCCAATGTGTTCACAGCCCTGGCAGCTGCCACTGTCGAGGCCAGGAGTGGGCAGTGTCCCAGCACGTGGCATTGGGTCCCTGAGAGGTGGCTGGTCCTCTCCTCCCATCCATGACCAGAGGTGGTGGGTGGGAGGCATCACAGTTCCTGTGGGAATGGCAGACCCTTTGCATCATATTGGTGACCAGAGGTGGTGGGCAGATTTGGAGCTTCCCCCAGGTTTTGCAAATGTCCCTAGGGGGGTCTCCATACTCTAAGCTCTGCTAACTAGGGGGAACTGACCCTTCCCAGTCAGAGCCCTTGGCTTCCAGCATCACACAGAATGCTCCTTCACCGCGGCCTCAGTTGGAGGGTGAAGAGGTGCTGGTGCCTTTCCCCTCTGGGACACATCCTGGCCACTGGAGCAGTTTTCCTGGCCTCAACTCTGCCAAATTACCACCCTGAACTGCCCAGTAGGAGAACCCTGGCAAGGGTCAAAGCCAGCCTCCAAGCTGCCATCCCCTCCACTCAGTTGCTAAGTGTCTCCAGGGCCACAATGACTATGCCAGGTCTTGGTCCCCCCAGCAACTGTCTGTGTGGCTGGACAGATCTGTTCTTCCCTGTCCCAACATCCCCAAAGTGGGAGGATAAACTTTCCGGAGCGATGGTTATCATTTGGCCTTTCTATCCTCTCCCTCTTTGTTGTGGGTCTTTTCACATGAGCCCAGTCTGGGTGTCCTCCCAGTCAAGGGGTCCTCCCAGCCTTGGCCACAGCCCTTGACAGTTACCTCCTTCATGGTGTCCAGGGTTTTCAAGGGAGCTGGGATCTCTGCACTGGTTAATGCCCGCTGACACCTGCAGCTCCTCAGCTGGTGCCGCTGGCTGGGGGAGGCACAGGGAGGGGGGATCATTGGTGGCATTATTATGAAGAGCTCAGCAGGCCTGGGGCCATCCATTGTCTGGGTGGCAAATAAATAAATAGAAGAAAGCAAGTCTTTCCTATGGCTCGGCAACGGGAGGTTAACAGCTGGACATGACATGACAAATTGAGCATTTTTTTTTCCTGCAGGGGCTGATCCCGGCAGCTTGGTGTGAGGAGGAGGGATGAGGGAGAACAGCTGAAGGAGGGGAGGGAGAAATTGGCTGAGTGAGGGTCTCACTGCTTTGTGGAGAGCCTTTGTCCCAAGCCAGCCACCTCCCTCCCCACCAAGCCAGGGCCCCAGGACAAGTCTCTAGAAAATACGTCCACCAGAAGGGAATCCCTATCCCCAAAACACCCACCTTAAACTTGTGCACCTGATTCACACAACAGGTCCCTGCAGCCAGCCCCTGTCTTGCGTCCCCCCTCTGGCGCAGCTCCGCTCCGAAATCAGGCAGCGCAGTGCCTTTTAACGGCCAATAAAACCCGGAATTCTCCAGCAGGAAAAGCAGGGAAATTAATCAAATCGTGGATCTGCTGTGAATTACGTGCTCACCTCCCATCTGCCCGTTCAGCCGGCTCACCTTCCCCTCCCTGCCTGCAGCCCCTTCAGCTTGCGGCAGGAGGGAGCCTTTATGGCTGTGCCTGGAGTCCTTGCCATTTGTCGTGGGCTTAATAGAAATGTGTTAAACTTACAGGAAATGGCCCAAATGTTACCAACACATTTAGTTAGCTTGATTTGTTTCTTCTTTTCACGAGTGGCAGGGAGTGGTTGGTTTAAGTTGGAAATTGTGGGATCCAATGGCAGCTGATTTTGTCCCCAAGATGGTCCTTCCTGAAAGCCTCTGCTGAAATGGTGTCCCTGGCTGAGAATACTGCTGGTGGCAATGATGCTTGTCACACCAAATGCCATCCCCAGCACTTTTTTGAGCTCTGGGGTTTTTTGGGTCTTTTCCTCAAGCATTTCCACCAAACCCAGCCTCCTTCCTCTTTGAATGGCTGCTGCACTGCATGTCCATTGATGGGGTCCATGGGCCCCTCCTTATGCTTTACAGCATGTGGGCACCTTGGGCCTAGCCTGCCTCCATGATTTCTATTCCCACCCTTGTGCCTCCCACAACCTGCCAAGGACTTTGGTGCCTCTAGGAGGGACAGCTGCAGGTCTTTGGAGGGGTTTCATGTCCAAACACTATTCTGTCCAGAATTTCTCTGCAGCCCTTTCTGTAGGGTTACTCTTGCAGTGTGTTGACTTGCTGAGGGCTTTGGGAGACCTGGAGCCTGTTCTGTGGCACCTGTGAAAGCCAGGAGCAGTTAGGGACTTGATGTGACTCATATTCAGCCTTTACTGAATTCCCTTCACTGCATGGATGTGGCTGGAGAAGAACTGCAAGCTCTCATCCATCCCAGCTGTCTGTCTCACCCATCCCAGATGTGTCTGAGACCCAAAGAAACTCCTCTAAAGCAGGAAACATGACCCAGGCTACCCAGCAGAAGTAGCCAAGATGGTTTTTTTTCTGTGTGGTGGACACCAGTGGAGTCATTGCTGTGACTGTGGTGAGGACAGGCCCAAGGGAGCTGGAGCCATGGTGGGTGGTCAGGAGGGAGACTCTATAAACCCCATCAATCTCCTCCTCTGGCTCCCATACATCTGCTTGCAAAGGGAGGGGGAGGCAATAACCTGGCTATCCGCTCACCAATGGCGCTTTGGGAGGTGGAAGGGGGGGGAAGGGGGGAAACGCCAGCCCTGATCCCTTGGCAACTGTGGGCTGAAATATTAACTGGAAGAATGTGCCTTGGCCCCCACACTGGCCTGCTCCAGCACTGCCTCCTGGGGGGGAACAGGGAGGGGGCAGCCTGTTTGCACAGTCCAAGTGTCAACTAATTAATAGGAGTTTATAGGAACATTTCCAGGGCAGCTGGCTGAGGAGCAGAGGGGGAAGTGCCCCACGTTTCCTGAATCCCGGCCATCATCCAGTGCTCTTCGATGCATCTTGGAGAGACAGTAGCTGGTTGGATGTGCTTGGGGATCTGCATGACCAAAGCAGCTCAGGTGGTCACTGCACTGCTCCTTCCTGCCTGTGCTACCATGCAAAGGGCTGCCCTTGGCTTGTTCTGCAGACCTCCTCATTGCGAGGACACACTTCCCTTCTCAGAGCTTTAAAGTCTCTCTTGTATGACCCAAATGGGTAAATTTGTCGATGTCCTACAGTAATTCCGTGAGCACCCATGCTCAACTGAGGAGCAGCAAATTTCACATCTTACTCTCTGTCCTCCAAGGTACAAGTGTGGATGTGTCAATTTCAGATTGTAATTTCTCCCATTTTCTCAAACAACATGAAAGATGCTTCTGGGAAAGTGAATACGCTGCCAACAATGAATGTGTTTGATGATTCCCTCAGAGCACAGGTATTGCTTCCTCTTATGCTGACATCAGTGAGAGGCTTTGCTTGTGTAGATTTGTCCCAATGCAGAGCATGTTCCTTGGGACAGCTCCCCTCCTGTGCATTGCCTGGTCACGGTGTAGGGATCTTACAGAGACAGTCAGGATGGAGCTGTCCAGGGGTAGGGAAGGGCACAAGCTAGGGGAGCACCCTGGGGTGCCCCACACAGAGTGAGACTGGAGACCCATGCTCCAAGCATCCCTGAATTTAAGGCCTACCTGGCTGTGATCTTTGAACAAACCAATAAATGAAGTGTAATAACCAAAACAGTGATTGTTTTCCTCGCAGTAGCTGTGGAAATCTCTCCCAAGGGAGCATAAAGCTGCCAGCCTCAGGTTTTAGATCACAATCCCACTAACCTTCCTGTCTCCTGGGCAATAGTGTACTGCTGCTGCCCTCAGAGCTAGGCTCTATTTATTATATATACTGGCCTCTGTGTATGGCAGTGTGTTCGTAAAGCCTGATTGAGCTGTAAGGAAAAGTGCACTCAGGGGGAAGGAGGAGACAAATGCCTGAATTGGCCTGCCCTAAATGTGGGCTGATAACCTCTGTGGGTGCTGCCAGAGGGTTCAAGGTGGTCATCCAGATGAAGCTCCTGCTATGCAAAGGTGTTCTTTGATAGCTGTCTTCCACAGAGGACCACAGCTGTCCTTGCCATTGTAATCACCCCTGAGGTGCCTGAAGGGCTGCAGAAGCACAACAGGACTTGAACAACTTTCTATGAGCTGGTGGCTTGCCCTTTGCAAGGATCTTCAAAGTCCAGCTTGGAGAAATTGAGAGCCCTGACTATGCAGGTGCAACTTGGAGCAGCCAGGAGATGGGACACCAGCACTTCTGGGAATGCTGAGTCCAGAGCCTGCAAGGTGGTGTAGCCACTGGATGGTAATGATCAATTTGGGGTGTGTCTGAAATGATAGTTACTAGTAGCCTGGACCAAAATCACTGGTAGGTGTTCACCTTCAGGTGATGCATGGAAAAGCAGGTCAGCATAGGAAGGACAGTGTTTTGATCTCCTGACTGTGAAGATCTTTGGCCCTAGGTTTGGAAAAACCTCATCAGGGTGGCAGACATTAGCAGGGACCCATGTCACATGCTGTTCAGTGTCATTTGTGTGTACTGAAGACCTTTACAGTTACTGTGCTGGAGGGTGAGGATCCACAGAGAAAACCTTGGCCAAAGAGTGAAGAGGAACTTCTACAGGGATGCTGTAATGGCTTGTGGGTCAGTGTGTATCTATGCACAAGTGTACACAAACATGCCCAGCAGTGCTCAGTTGTGTGTTACAGGTCTGGTATTGCTCAACTCTGGGAGCAAACCTTCTGTACCAGTGCCAGTAGTCATCTGGTGTGGATGGCTGAGGGTCACAGCACTGCTGCTCCATCTGGTGAATTGCCATGGAGCTCAGCAGAGCCTTGACTGGACATTCCCATTTCACTTTGCCCAGTTTATCTGGTTTTATACAAATGTGAACTGAGGCTGTGATAAAATAGGAGACAAGATGGACAGGGTCCAGTCAACATTCTGGGGGGAGGCGTGACCCAGGAAAAACCCAAAGGACAAGCAAGACACTGTTCTCCACTCCAAAACCCCGCTGTGACTTGAACATTGGCTGTAATTACTTCCAGCTTCTAGAAGCATTTCTCCTGGATCGGGGCTTGGTATTTCAGAGCCATCCTCAGACCTACATCTCAAAGGTCACCCTCCTGGTGTGGCTGGCAGCAGGAATGCACTTCAGCAATGTGGCTGGTAGTTGCTGAAGTCATCATCGTTTCCCTGCTTGTCTTGCTGTGGTTTCTACTGCAATGTCTTTGCTAGGTGAGAGCCCAGTACAGATTGATGTGGCATCTGGCAGACTGTGAATGACAAGGCTGCCCTAGCCAGTCAAGAAGGGGCATAGTGGTACAGCACAGACATAGTTACTCTTCATTGGGGTAATAGAGAGCTAAAAGATCTTTCACATTCCAGGAATCTGCTCCCTCCCCCTACATTTAGCTTTCCTATATAATATTCCATGCTGTAGCCTATAAATGCTGCTCTGAGCCCACAGCCTGATTGAATTTGGAAGCCTTTGTTTACAGATGTCTGGCTGTACAGGGGTATTTATTGAATTTTCCATGAAATGTTGCTCCTCTAATGCTGTAAAGCACAAGCTGCCCACATCAGAGGAGCTGCGTGTTAAGGGATCGGGTTTCTCAGAGATGCATTGCTCTCTCGTTGCTCTCCCTCAGCGTACTTTCCCTGCCAGGGGAGGAAGGTGGGTGCTGGAGTTGGTGTGCAGCAGGGACTTAAGAGGACTCTGGCCCTCGAGAAGAGGAGAACTGTCTGTCTTGTGCTGGATGGTACATTTGGTCCTGCAAGGCAGCAACTCCAGCCACATGCAATGCAGCCTGGCCAGTGCTGAGGGCAGAGCAAGGCACAGCAGCAGCCAGGTCTGCTGGTGGGACTGCAGGTGGGTCTGACTTTGGGCTATTACAAGTACAGTACTGGCTATTGGTGGCTCCAAAGAGACCTCAATGGAAGACAAATGTCCTCAGGGCTTTTTTGTGACTTTGTTTGAGGCCTGAATTGTTGGGAAACAGTCAAAATAATGGATAATTTATTAAGATATCTCTTTGGTCACTGTCCCTTCAATCCATCTTTCCTTGTTCATCTGATCCACTGGAGCCCCACAAGAAGAAGGCTCACATCAAGAAAAGAAACAGGATTTTCTTACTTTGAGGAGAGCTTTGTGGAGCCCCTCAGAGCATCCTCTGACCTCAGTGTGTCAGTTTTAACCTTTGTCTTGGGAGGGAAATGAGGGAGAGCCTGGTCTGTGAAGGACACATCCGGGACCTGCCATTCTTGCATTTGTAGCTGGAGGAATGTGTCTTCCTTCCTCGTGAGGGAAAGTACAAAACCATCTTGCAAAACTCTGGGTCAGGAGCCCCAGGATCTCTGATGTAAAATAAATGATTCTCGGGAGAGAGCATGTGTTCACCATGTTAGAAAAACAAGCCCCCTGCAAACAGCACATACCAAACTCTGCCCGGAGGAAGGGACTTCAAGGGTGGATGGAGGAAGCAGTCTGAGCATCAGAGCACAGCCTTCCCCCCTCTCCCAGGCTAGATCTTCACACTGGTCTGAGGAGGAGGCAGGAGGGATGGGGGCTTGTTTTCTCAGATTTGATTGGTTTATTTATGTTTGGTCCAGGCTCCCATCTGGTCCAACTTCAAACAGGGGCTGCCGCGAAGTGTGGAAGCCACCAAGAGAGAATCTGCAAACAACAGTTGTGTAAAGTATATAAATATTTCTGGACATAAAAATAACTGTGTCTGAAGAGGGATCACATTGAGCTGTGGTGGAGGGTTCCCTGTCCTGCTTGAGATAAGTCCTGGAGAGTGGCTGGAGCAAGGAGAAATATGTGCTTATCTACAGTTTACATGTGCATGTGCAAGGGCAGAACCAGGCCTGCTGAGTGCTGCTATGCTGGAGACTGCAAGGCAAGGAGAGGACAATGAGGAAGCCTGTCTGTGTGTTCCAGATATAATAGTCAGCCTGCAAAAATTTGGGGGGCCAGAATTGGATTTCAGAACTCATTGAAAAATCCAGCATAGTTTGTCTCAGCTTCCAAAATATAGCAGCTGCATTTGAAAAGCAGATTTGGTGTAGATGCTGGACATGACCTTTAATTGAAGATAGGGAGAAAATTCAGTTCTGTTCACAATGGCATTTTGTGCTGTTTGAACGGGAACGAGAACATGGCCAGCATCCTTGTGCATGCCCAAGCAATGCAACTGGGGGCTTCAGAACTTGCTGCTGGATTGTAAATCAGATCAGCTGAAAGATTACAGTTTGGATGGCATTCCATCATGGAAAAACAGGCAATGGCTGGTGTTACACCTGGCCTAAGACAATGTCTGCGTTCATGATGCTGAAGAGGACATGAAGGCTATGCAGAGGAATTTGTAACTTATGCTGTAATGGAGGGACTGCAAATACCTCTGAGGGAAAAGAAATAGTGTCAGGGTAGAGAGGACAGTGTGTGCTAGGAGGGGATGCTCAGGTATAAGAACAGCATGTGGCATTCCCAGATGTGCTTCTCAGTATCCAGGTAATGGTCCTTCCTTGTGTGAGATAATGTGTATTTTTTTCTGGGATGAGGAGAGAGGCAAGGAGAATACAACCACATCTGTGGACTCATTGATACATTTGGGAACATTTGGGGGTGATGGGTCTTGTGGGGTTCATCAGGCATGTTCCAGCCCCAGACAAGGCATTCTCTGTGCTGCAGCTCACCTGAGGCTCAGCTGTCCATTGACCTCTGATCACGGGAACTGGAATCAAACCACATGGGAAAAATCCAACCAGGCTGTTCGTTCTTAGATGAGACAGAGAAGAACCCAAAAGCTGTTAATTCTTTAGTTGAGCCCTGGCTAGGGGATACAGGGCTGTTCCAGATCAGTGACTTGATATCTGAATGGTTTATGTTCCCAGGACTCCAAAGGTTTTAATCTCTAAGATACCTCTTAACACTGGCATGCCCAGATGTGCCATAGGCAGCAGCATGCATTTGTTCCTCCCTCAGGGAGAGCCAGGTGCCAACTGCTAACCATGGACAGGAGTGACATGGTGTGTGGTTGGATGCTGTCCTTTCCTCTGCCACGGAGCTGCCTGGCTGATGTCCCAGCCTTGTTCAAGAGGAGCATGGCAGCCAGAGCATAAACTTAGCCAAGAGAAGTCATGCAGCTCTACCCAGGCTTGGGGATTGTTACAAACTACATCAGGCAACGGAGTCAGCAGCAAGCAAAGCCAGAAGGCCCCTTAGGAGCAGAGACAGTATGCTGAAATTCACAATTTGCCTCTTTTCCTCTTAGCAGGGACCAGGATCAACCCCATGTGGGTGCTAAACCCCACCACCCTGTGGTACAGGAGCTGTGACTCTCCTGCTGTGCAGGCACCACCAGCTTCCCACACTGGGGCTCCCCAAAACTGTCAAAGACCTGGGGAAGTTAGGTGGGAATATCTCAGAGTTGAATTCAGCTGTTTGGGATGGAGAGCATCTAAAAAACCTCCTGCCCACGCAGAGGCCTGGCCCAGCCGCCGGCAGCCGCTCTCTGCAGCAGCCCTCAGTTAAACCTGATCCCTTGCTTTAAGGGGCTGCCTGGTACTTAGAGGAGACCATAAATAGCGATTTATAAACGATCTTCACGCCGATTCCTCTGCCTCTGCTCAGACATCAAAGTCTATAATTCACGCCCTCCTGCGTCCTGAGCCTTGCAAAACCGGAGCCTTTGATGTGAGCCCCCCTCGGTACCTGCGTTCAGGGCCGGGCCTGGCTGGGCTGCGGGCATGTGCGCTGCGTGCAGCAAGGCGCCAGGCCCGCTCGGCCAGGCATTTTATAAGGTGTCTGCTGTCACTCAGCCTGCTCCTGAGCCTGTTATCCCCTTTGGCAGGGCCGCGTGGGACGGCTCTGGAACAATGGGAAAGGACCGGGGGGAGATTGCTGGGGGCAGCGTCCAGAAAGCACCTGGCTTCTCCTTCCCCCCTTCCCCCCAGCACCTGCAAATTAATGGAAACTTCTCCTTCCAATAGCGCTGCCTGTGCTGTTTAACAAGTCCAACTGCATGCTCCGAGGGCTAGAAACCAGCCTCGCTTCTCGGGGTGCAGATGGCTCCCAGGGTCCTTGCCCAGCCCAACTGTTCTTTGGGCAGGGGCAAACACTGGTGTGAGAACAGTGTGGTGTGAACAGTCAGTGATTATATATGTAAGGTGAGGCTAAAAAGGAGTTTCTGTAAAATGAACAGTTTTCTCTTCCTCATACATGAGAAACTGAAAAATGGAGGCTCCATGCTCTGGTCAGGCTGAGGTCTGAGCTTTGTGGGACAGGTGTTCCTGAGCACAAGGGACAATGGCAATCTGGCAATCTCTTCCTCTTTCTTCTGCCTCTTTCTACCTCTGTTTTTTAGCTCATGGAGCTGTGCAGAGTACTTTCAAGATGTGAAACCAGTGCAGACTCTGGAGAAGGCACACATCTGTGGTCACCTCCCTCCTAAACCAAATGATTGTTCAAGTGTAGTGTGCTTGACTGTGGTACCAAAGTTCTGTGGGAAGAGGGAGAGAGAGGGCTTAGGTCTGTATCCTTGATCATCCTCATCACTGCCAGTTCAGCCTCTTGGTCCCCACATGAAGGCCTGCAGGGTCAAGCACCAGAGCTGGATAAGTCACATGTAAAGCACAAATGAAACTCTGTCCATAAAAAATGCTGTCTGGTGTGGTATGAAATACTTTGTCTTACAAGCCAGACATTGCAAAGTTGATAGAGACATTTGGGGTGTTGGGAGGATTTAAAGGTATTTTGCAGCTGGGATAGCTGTGGCTTTATTTTATTTTATTTTATTTTATTTTATTTTATTTTAATGTGAATGTCTGTAGAAATGTATTGAGAGAATCTTGCATATGCTATAGGCTGGCAAATGGGGAAGAAAGGGCATGAATCTTGTCACTTGGCTCTGTATTTAATCATATCAAACTGGTTTGGTTCTCCAACAAGTCAACATATATTATCTGTGTAAAAAAGGCATTTTACAGGACTAGAAGTCTAAATATCATTTATAAATATTTAATTCTACAAGTGCTCTTTGCAAAAGAAGAATAGCTCTTCATTATCATACCTGTGTCTATTGAAATATCACCATTATTTATCATCCACTGTTGGTGCAGTGTCCCACTTGGTCCTGGAAGAGTTATTTTCTAGCACAGGAGGCTACCACAGGACTGGTCTCATCCTTCTCCCCATGTAAGGCACCCTTTGAAATGGGACACACAACTTTGGCATGAGTCCTCTCTGCCCTGGCCCCCAGCTGCACCAGCACAGCAGCAGGAAGGTCACTGTGGAGGTGTTCAGTGACACAGTGTCTAAGCTTGAGAGAGCCTCATGCCATCAGACTCCTTAACCTTAGCAATCAGAGCTGCTGAAACCCTCTTGGTCAAAGAGCTTTCCTGGAGCACTGGTCACCCATCTAGCTGTGAAAGAGCCCTGCTCTGCTGCAGTTGGACTGCTCCTATCTGTGCCAAAGTGAACCATAAAAAGCAGTGGCCTCCCCACTCATCCTGTCCTCATACCCATCCCTGTGGCTTTCTGCCTGTTTAATCTCTCTGACATTCAGCCCAGCTTTGCCCTGCTCTGTTTTGACTCCTGACAAGCCTTTCAATTTGCTCTCCTCTCTGAAGAGCTGAGAAGCCATTGATATCTCTCCCCCTGAATTATTGAACCTCAGTGTCAGGTTTCAGGCCCCAGGGAGCAGCCCCACACACCATTGATCTGTAGGGCTCAGGTTCATCTTTCTGCTGGCATACCCCTGTCCCTGGATCCCCAGGCAGACATGGCTCTCTGCATGCATTGCTTCTTGCTCTCCAATGGGAGGAGACTCCCATCTTTTAGGGACAGGGCTTTTAAAGATGGCATCTCTGGGGTGTGCATCTTGCACCATCATCCTCCATCTATTGGACAAGGGTGGGAGAAGACAGATTTGTTTGTATCCATCTTCCATTTGTATCCAGCCTGACAGCTCAGGAACCTTGAGCCCTGTGTGTCCCCTCCTGTGAAACAGTGGAGTGCCATTGAGGTAGCACCAAGATCTTCTGTTGGAGCAGAAGGACAGGGAGGGACAAAGGATGAGATTGCTTAGAGTAGGGGAGCCTCTGACTTTGCTCTTTTTGGAGAAACAGTCCTCCCTGGAGAAGACACAGTGCCAGGGAGTATCTCATTTAAAACCCACTGATATCTTGCCCCAACTGCCCAGGACTTTCTTCTTGTCACTGCTGTGCAGGCTGATCAGAAAAGCAGACACCCATTTGCACCAGAAATATCCTCAGTGTTTTCATACGCTGTAGTGAATTGTTTTCCAAAGACGATGGGAATGTTTCTTGACAGTCTAACTGGAGACTGATAGCATTTTTCACTGTATTTTCAACAGCAACATTATTCATTCCCTTTTTTCACTGCCATCCTTACAGCCACTGCATCATGAAAGGAAGGAGGGAGCAGGTAGCCCTCACACACCAGCCTGTGTCACCACTTGTGTCCCCTGGCACTGCTGGGCAGTGCTGATTACCCAGGAAAGAACAGATTTCCCATACTCCATCCCTCCCTTACTTAGGGCATTTTTAGCCCCTGGCCACTCCATGGTCCTTCTCCCAGAGGCTGGCAGGATGCAGGGGCATGGCAGAGCCAGAGTGCAAATGCATTTCAGTAGAGGGGGAAGAGGAAGGGCAAGTGTGGATTTTATTAAGTGATAACACATCTTCAAATCAGATTATGGGAAATTTTCGGGGGCACCTCAGCATTGATTGGCTGGGCCAGCATTGGCAAGGCTGTGTGAGAGCACGTCAGAGCACGTGCAATCGGATCCCTTCCATTAGCCTGATCGATAGCCACCGTGTGGGGGGAGTGGGCAGCAGTGTGGACAAAACTGCATAAATATATACGCAGGAACCAAGAAATCACATTACAGCCAAAGAATCCGAACACAACATGGGTAACCCTTTCACCCCAGGCCAGGGGGAGCATTAACGCTTTCAGGGCAGCCCCCTGGTTCCAGGGCTGGATCAGAGAATTACCAGGTTGTGGCTTGGTGTAGCAGTAGGAAGCAGTGGGGCACTTCCCTGTGTGCCTGGCTTGCTGAAGGCAAGGTGTGTTTCTTTGGCTGCAAGGGCTCTGATGACACATGCTCTCATATACATGATGTGGTTGGGCACCAGGAGCTTGAGCAGCCTGTGCACGGTGTCCACTCCAGTGGTGTCACCTCCCACAGTGTCCCCACCACTTTTCAAAATGGAGTGTTTGTGGATTAGTATCAGACACCACATCCATGAGATGCACAAGGAGAAGTAGCTGCCAAAGGGCTTGAGAGTCACCACGGAGCTGAGCCAAGCCCAACCTGCAGGCCACATCTTCCTCGATCACTTCTCACCAGCAATTTGCTGTGCAACCTCAGGAAAATGGGAGTTGTTGGTCTCTCTTCTGCATCATCCATCGTCTTCAGCAACCCCTAGTGCTTGCAGGCAGGCAGAGGTTGGTGCACCCAGTCCAATGCAGCCTGAGAGCAGTGAGGGAAAGAAGAACAACACTTACCATAGGAAAGAGACTAAAATTGGATGAGGGGGTTCTCAGAGAAAGACAGAGAGTTAACATTGAAGAGACAAATTACACATTTATAAAATCTTCTCTGCTTCTTACAATTCTAAGAATTCATAGGAAATGCAACAGAGCTTCTTGTCCTCTGAGTCCACATCCTTTACATCTCACATTTAGGATTTCTGAACAAAAAAGTGCCAAAGAACAATGCAGATGCAGGAGCCTTCCCACTTTCACCTGCAGTGTGGTCTGGAGACCAAGGATTTCAACTCCCTCTCCACCAAGCCCCACTTATCACATTTCCAGGCCCTCCCCAGCCATGCCTGCCTTCCCAGTCCTGTTTTGACACTTCTAATTAGCAGACATTTAACACCTTGTTTTGCTTGGACTCTGCCTTCAGCCAGACAACACATCGATGGCCTTTGACTTCTCCCCTGACCTCGGCGAACCTGGCAGTGCAGAGCTCTTGGCATCCCTCTGAACACATCCTGTCCAATTTCCTCCTGCTGCCCTCTGCTCCGAAGTCCCCACGGCCCTCCCCGGCCGTGCCGGGGCGAAGGCACGGCAAGATGTGACACGCAGCCTTTCCCTTCGTAAGCGCTTTCCTGAACATGATTTAAAGCACTGAAGCAAGAAGAGGGGGAAAAAAAAAAAGACCTGTAATAAAGTCAGCACTCTGCTTATTAAGGGGAAAAGGCTGTGCTTTACTTACACTAACATTAATTAGATAGATATATAGGGAGCAAAGAGGCGTCTAGGTGATTTATACAGCGGCCCTGAAGATGGATGTGAGGATTGACAGACAGCAGTTCCCTTAGAGTGCCAGGAACAAGGTAACTGGGAAGCAGTGATGGGGAGCCAAACAGCAGTGATGCTTAACTACAGAAAGTATGAGGGTAGATGAGGATGTTGGGACCTGCCAAAAACACCTGGGGGTGCCATGAAGCTGTAAGGAGATGCAGATGGGGAGTTCCAGAGAGGTTTCTGAGAGTATCCTAAGAGGAGCGTGTCTCCCTCTCCTGTTCCCCTCTGCTGTACAGGCAGCCAAGTGTACTGGTAGCTGAAGTCTTTTGAGCAATACATTGTCTTTCATTCTCCAGAAACCTGTAGTGATCTGGATGCTATTACCAAATTGAGGAGACACTCAAAGCTGTCTATTTTCATTGTGAGACTTTTCTCACTCTGCCTCCTTTATCGCTGCATCAATAAAATATTTTCCTACCATTCCCAGCATTGGACAGACTGCAGACAGCAAACTCATCATGTCCTTTTCATGATCTCCTGCAGAAGGGTGCTCTGGTAGCATCTGATAAGAGCTGGTCCCATTCTTCTCAGTGGATCATGTTGAGGTGGAAGAGCCATCCCTGCGCCAGCTGTCCCAGCTCCCATCCACACACAGTGGGGCAGAACCATGTGCATGCCACTAACACAGCAGGTGACTGTCTTCTTGGTTCTTCTGGGTATGCCTTTATGACCATGTGGAGCAACCTTTTCTTGTGTTTCTGTCTGGGGAGGTGACCACAATCTATGGGTCCAGCACATTTGGGTCCAGGTGGTATGGGGTAGCTGAGCCCTGTGTATGCTCTGTGCTTTTCACCTACCTTCCTCCTTCTTCACATGTCACATTGCAGAGCAGAACTTGTCACTGGCCCATTCCCAGAGGTGCTTCAGCAAGGACATAGATGGAAGTGCCCTGTGATACCTTTTCAGCTGTTGAACTTTCCTTTTTGCCAAGAGAGTTAGCATCCTTGGGCTTTCTTCACTCTTTTCCAAGCATTTCTTTTACCTGCAAGGACAAAATCTGATTGGAACAGGAAGAGAAGCTTAACTGTCCTTGCAGCCCCAATAGAGAGGCCTTGCTTGTCCTAGGACTGTCGGGCACTTGCACAGCAATGAGAGACTTCCCCAGCCTGCAGAGCTGGCTGTCTTATTAAATCTCTGTTCCCATCAGCTTTGCACAGGAGCTCCCACACAGGGAAGAGCCCAGGGCTACATGAGGAAGCTGCAACAGAGGTGGGAGTTCAGGTCTCTTTGATCTGTAGCCTTGTGCTTCACCATAAGCCCATCCTGTTCTTGGATTACGGCTTGTAAAAGGCTTGTGGCTGCTGCTGATGAGCAGAGGGTGAAGGCTCTGGGGTTTTTATTTGCAGTTGCTGAAGCAGGCCCTTGTGTGTGTCAATGAGCTACGTCAGGGCCACTCATCAGCCTGTCCTGCCTTTGCTTTCTGGACTGGATATCTCCATCCTGCCCAGGCAGTGTCCCCTCCCCTCTTTCCCCCAGCCTGGGTTAAATATAGCAGCTAACTTTGGTGGTGATTAGTAATAAAATTTTAACAAGCATCCATATGAACGTCGTTCTGTCACTTTTATGAGGCCATTTACAGCAGCGAGATATAAGAGCACCTTAAATCTCCCCCTAACAGGAGGGGTCATGTCAGAAGGGTGAGAAGCAGAGGGCCCAATGTCCTGTGTCACCTGCCTGGTGGCGCTAAAGGTACTCCCTGTCCCCACAATGGACCTTTATGGAGATGGTTTTGGCTTGACCAGTCACTTTCTGGACCAATGGGTGGACAAACACAAAGATGCTGTAGGCTGCTGCTGCCCACAGGCACTGCCCATTTGCAGAGGAGCAGGGCAGAGGCATTTTGTTGGATTTGGGGATGAGTGTGGTGGCATGAGGTTAGCTCAGGCCCTGTGGCAGGGCAGAGGCCCCAGTTTTGAGGCATTTCATTTAAAAAAATAAACTCCAGTAGGAAAAAGTGTTCACATCAACCATTTTCCATTCGTCTCCCAAGCAAGCTAACTGCAAAATGTGGAATGAATGGTTCCTGTCTCTATGCCCAAGCCTAAATTTGGGGCCTGACTCTACTCTGACACTGCCTACCTTTTTAAAGAAATGCTTGTAAAAGCCATACACCCTTCCTTGTTTCTGATCTGTTTGGCTGCACACCAAGGGCAGGGTTTGCTCCTGCTTCCAGCAGTGTGGATCTGCCCCGTCCTCGGCCACGTCACAGCCTGCGTAAGCAGGATTGGATTCAATCCCTGCTCGGCAATATATATGTGTGAGCAGCTGAAGGGATTCTTTCCAGGAGAACAGTAGAGGGAATAAGCCTTTGTGTTTCCCATGTAGTTACCATACCAGCCCTGCTACTGTCTGTTGGCTTAATTTGTGTCCCTGAAAACTTTCTGCCACTGGTGTTGCTCAGGATGGCAGCTGTATCAGGTTAGGACAGGTCCCAGGTCTGGCCAGGCTCTGGGCAGAGCACCAGCGACAAGCACAGTTTCTGAGCAGTGATCCAGCCAGCAAATTAAGGATGTGAGGTGGCACAGCTGGTATTTCATGCTGGGAAGCTCCCTCTGTCCCAGGTTGAAGGCAGCAGCACCTTTCCTCACCTGTTGAGATCTCCATGTGCCCAGAGGAGGGCAGAGGGGATCCAGGACAAGGAGAGGTGCTGTGCCTTCCCCAGGGTCACAGAACCCTTTGAGTAATGGCAAACCTCAAGAAAGAGCCCTTCTGTCCTGATAGCCATCAAACCATGTGGCTTCACAGCTGCTCTGCGACACATTTTCATGTGGTGCTGTGCTTCCTGTGCCAACAGCGCCGGGTCAAACACACTTCACCAAAAGTTTTAATATTAAGAAAAACACCAAGACTTGTGGTCTGAGTTACGAGTGGAAGTTTAGGTTCGTTCCTTTTTCTAGTTTTGTTTCTTCAGAAAAAAGGAAACACACCTTTGAGTAGTGAAATCAAAAAATAAGGAAGCAAAATGTTTCCAAAATAAGGTTTTGCTTTTTGTAAGCACTGCCTGGTCATTATTATTACTTAATGTAAATTGTAATATCTATACATATACATTAGTTATGTAAAGACACCTGATATCAGACCTGATATACACTACCCAAGCACTAACTGTGCAAGGCAAGTATAAAAACCACCTGTGCAAAGGCAAGGGAGCAGAGCAGGGAGCAGATGCCTTGTTCTGGGTTTAGAGCTGGAGCTACAATTTGTTGATGTTAACCTGCTCCTTTCCAAGGAGGTAAAACAGAGCATCCAGCAATCCAACCTGGTTTTTAGATAATGATAAAATTATATCAGTGATATCATGGCCAATGATAAAAGTAAGAGGAAAAGGTTAGTGTAGATTATTATGATTTTCTGTTAAGGAGGGCAGAAGTCAATAGGTAGCTAAATCAGACTGCCATTTTTTTCTCAGAAAAAAAAAGTGAGTTTTTCATGTTTGAAAATTTCATTCTGGAGACTTATAGGATACAGTGGCCCTCTGGTTTTAAGTGGGAAAGTGATTCCACTCTGGTGCTGTTTCCTATGAAAAGCAAAGCTGTGTGAGCCAGCAGCCCCAGCAGACAGCATCTCCAGGACTCTCCCTGTATTGCTTGCAGGCCACAGGGTTAAGCAGGGATAAGAGCACAAGACAGCTGCTGGCAGCTTTTGGGTGAGAGGGAGCAGTGGCTGCTGCCAAGCCAAGATGATGTTGGCACTGCCTGTGTTTGGCAGCAGGATGACTCCATGTCTTGCTCCCACACCGCTCTGTTGAGTTTCACTTGGAGCCCAGGCTTCCTCTAGGCTGGTATTTGGGTGTTTTTCGTGATTGCTTCCTTGGATCAGATGAGACATCTGTATCCCTGGGAACAGGAAGGACCCAATGCTCCCTCTGTGCATCACTTCACATTGCTACTGAGGGAGCCTTGATACGCCTGATGAGATTAGTGAGCTGGGATGTCCCACACATCCTTGGTGCTGTACATTACATTCTCCATCCTCTGTACACCTACAGATGCGTCACATGTTTACTGTGCATTTCAGTGCAGTCATTGATAACGATTGGGATCCTGGGATCACCACAGTGACTTGTTTGCAGGGGCAAGTCACCTGGGCTTGGCAGAAGAAGGTACCTTGAGGTCCCTAGTAGGTCAGGGAGGCAGGACATGATGCTAAAGGAAAGCGAGCCTGTGGATGGTGGGATGCAGGGGTAGCCCTGCTCCATGGGGTTAGAACCTTCTCCAGCAGGAGGTCAAAAAGGCAAAGTTTCTTGGGAGGTGAATTATCAGTGGGAGCAATATTGTCAGGTCAAGCACATCGGTGCTGGGGTAATACAGTTAAGGTGCAGAGCCTTGGAGGGAGCCCGGCCGAGGAGTGCAGCATTAAAGCAATGAGCCCAGCTTAATCTGCCCCAAGTGAGGGCAGTGGGGTCTTTAATATTGTGTCAGGCTCGCAGGCCCTTGTTGGCGGGTTATTCTTCACGGCAGCTAATGCCACTGGGCTAACTGAATTAGCCCCTCCTTCCGCGGGGTGAGCATGGGGTTGCCGGGAGGGCGATCGTGCCTCGCAGCTGCAGGGAGAGCGAGTGATGGCCTGGAAATTCAATCAGGTGAGGAGCCATTGCCATCCCCGAAGGACAGGGAGCAGCCCGATTTGGGAGGAGAGCCCGGATGGGAATGCCAGCGACTGGCTCCATGCGGTCCCTGGGCAGGGTCATCCCTCCAGGGATTGCTCCCTGCCCTGGATGGCATGGAGTGCTGTCCTGCAGTGTGCTGCTCTGCATCCATCAACCTTCTGGGAGAGCCTCAGTGGAGAGCTCATCCATACCTCTGTGCTCATTTCCAACTTGCTCATGGCTAGGTGCCATATTCCCTTGCACATCCATAGGGAATCATGGCACAGGGACATGCAGTGTGTCTCCAGCCAAGATGGGCATCCCTGGAGTCCATCCTCCAGCAAATTTGCAGCATTTCCCTTTGATTGGAGGTGAGGGTTGACCATATGGCCTGGCCCAAGGAGCTGGCAAGTGGGCCTTCTTTCTGGCTTTGCTGTTGGGATGAGGCTCCCCAAACAAGCCCCACTGACTGATTGCATGATCCTCTTTGTAAAGCCCTGAGTGAAGTGCACCTAAAGAGGACAGCTAAGGGGCTCAGTACAGCAATGGCTTATCAGGAGTCCCCCACCAGGACTAATTTTCTGTCCTTAAAAAATGGAAGGAAAAAAAAAAAAAATCCTGAACTTCGTAGGCATTTGCTTGTTCTCCAGACCTGTCACTGCTTTTTTTCTCTCCCTGTCCCAGCAATGGCTTTCTTCTTCCCATCTAATTACAAGCACATTCCTGGCGAATCCTGCAGCACACCCTGTGGGTCATGGTGGCCCTGTCCAGCACTGCCTGGATGGTGCTGAGCTCACCTGTGTGCCTGGAGTCTGGAACAGCCTGCACCCAGGTGGTGCCACTTTGTCAGCCCCAAAGGCAGGAGGGACTGGCAGAGGCCACAGAGAATGCTGTGGTCTCAGGGACCACTGGGACAGCAGAGTCATGGCAGGGGGTTGCTCCCCTCCCATAGGATGCAGTGTCTTACCCCACGACACCAGCCCTTTCTGCCCTGAAGCCCCTATCCCTTTGCCCCTGCTGCCAAGGCAGTCTCCTTTGCTTTCCCAGATGCCCCTTTGATCTTCAAATATGCCCCATCTCTCTCTATCCCCCCTTCCCTCACATTATTATAAATGGAGGCCTTGGCTGCCTTTAAATAGTCATATCTCTCAGACAAGCTCCTGTCAGCCATAAATTTTACAGTAATGATGCTTTTCTAAGTGGGTTGACTGGAGCTATTTCCGCTTCAGCCTCAAGTTACTGCACATGTCCCCCCCAGGGTCTGGCAGCCTCATTTGTTGTCCCCCTAATTGTCATTTCTCCCATACTCACTTGGGCAGAAGCTGGAAGGAAAACTGACTCTGCTGCTGCTTGGTTTTCCCACCTGGGAGCGGGTTTTGGAGGAGGGGAGGGAGCTGCAGGGGGGAGACGGCACTGGCTGCCTCTAACACGGGCAGGGGGAATGGCTGCAGAATCCCACCATATGGATGCCCTTACTTCTCACTGCTCTTCCCCCCTTCCCAGCCGAGTGAAACCAGCCCCAACGTGTGAAAGCTGTAATTGCAGGTAACCCTCCTGCACTGTGCATGGTTTAAATTTGGCAGAGCAGGAATGTGGAAGGGAGAAGGGGAATTACTGCCCAGACGTGCTGCAGGGCCAACATCTGCACGATTCATCAGTGCACATCTGGCTGCAGCAGCCTGTGCTTGTAGTCCAGCCAGTCACTTTTTAGCCCATTGGGTCTGCCTCAACCTCCCACTGAAGGGCAAGACATGGACACGCTGGTACTGGGAACCTTAGATTGCTGGAGGAATTACTCCTTTCACCTGCTATTGCTGCTGATGTTGAGTGGTCACTCACACTTAGTGACTTAGTTTTTCTATTTGTAAAAGAGATTTAGGCTGTCTGAAGTGCCATACTCAAGGGTACACCTCTCTAGCTCTTCTGGAGGAAGAGTGCCTGTCCCATCATCTTCCAGGTTTGCCTAAGGCTGGCACTGCTTTACAACACCCCCAGTGAGATGCTGGAGCAAAGGAAGAGATTCCTGCCTCCACGTACAGCTGAGATCAATGAGGTGGGGGTCCCTGCTTACTTTTTGTTTCTCTTGAGCATGATCCCAAGAGACAGCAAGCTTTCTGGAGCATTTCTGCCTCCCAGAATCTGGCCTTTGCAAAGGAAGAAGCAAAGCAGGATGGGCAAAATAGGATTCAAATGCTGTCAGTACCAGAGAGTCTTTGTTGTCTACAGGTTCCCTGGACCCCAGTGATCTATTTAACACTGGATAAGGATGGAAAGCCTCCATCACATTGACAGGATGTACTCTTGGAAATTCCTTGCATTTTCTGGCTGTGGCTGGCAAGCTTGTCCTGCACTCTAGGAAGGTTGCTGGGACCAAGGAGGAAGCAAAAAGGGTGGGAGACATGGAATGGCTCAGGGCATAGACAGAAGCTGATGTCTTGGTGTGAGGAAGATGTTTTATCCAATGCCATTTTTCTGTGGCCAGGCTTGATCTGATCTCCAGTGAGAGGGAGGTTAGAGAGACAGGCAAGCAGCTGAAGATCCACCCATGGATCCACCATGTTCTCTGAGTGAGGACTGGCCCTGGAGACACTCTGACTGTCTCATCTCTGATTGTCTCAAGCCTGCTCTGTCTCCTTGACAGAAAAGACCTGCTGAACTTTCTCATTCCGACCCCTCATCTCTGAGGTTTTGTTGGGAATGTGCATTGTCAGGGAGTAAATCCTTGCTGCCAGCGAGCCACAATGTTCTGCGGGGCTTTAAGCAGCAGGTGTATGTGGTGTATCTCCTCACAAATACGGCTGAGCACCCTCCCTCATAAGGAGCCTGCTTGGGACTGACCCAGGAGCAAAAGCACCTTTTGTTCAGTTGCTTACACCCCTCCCTGCTTTCCCAGTCCTCAGGAAAGCAGCCTGACCTCGTTCAGTGAGACAGCAAACACAACCTCCTCCCAGGCAGGCGCGGATTCCCAGATAACCCCCCGGCTTTCTGAGGGCAGTGCAGGTTTCAGAAGCATTGTCTCTTTGGAAATTAATTTTCCTGTCGATTTCCTTATTTCTCTTAATTGATGAGGGGCAAGTCTTAGGCGTGTTGCCAGCGGCACCAGCCACAGCCTCCCGTAGGTATCAGTAGAGCCAAAAGCACTAGCGCTGAGGGTTGGGGAGTGTAATGAACTCTCAGAGGACTCGTTGCAGCTCAGCCCATGCTCTAGATTAGCTGAGGAATCATCTGGCCCAGCTATTAACTGTCCCATTTAGCATCATAAATTATTAACCTAATTTTGAGGAGGGTTGGTGACGGATCATGCTGATTTTGTCCGCTTTTCTGCAGCCTCTCACACAGCCTGCTGGTGTGGAGTAAGCCACGGGCAGGGCCTGAGGGTCTGTGCCTCCAGAGAAGGGAAGAGACAGGGCAGCACAGTCAGCCTGCTGCAGAAGGACCAGCTCTAGCTCGTCCTCCAGTCCACTGGAGAGCTCAGGGAGAAGCCTGAGCAGAGGGAATCCCCCACAATGTAAGAGCTGCCCCACAGAGGAGCAAAGCCACCCACTCCTCAGCACATCTGCATTCATGTGGGGCATATCTGCACCCCTGTGCAAGGATGTCCAGGACCTCTACCCCTTGGGTACTAGTATGTGCTGCCCACTCTCAGTGCAAGTCCTTACCAGAGGCATTTTTAGCTAGCTGAAGCTCTTTAGTTCATATGGCAAAGGCCTGGAGTCAGGAGTTTTTCTTCCTATCCTTGTAGACTAGAACTTGCTTGAAAAGTTTCCTTCCTGGGAAAAGTTTTAAATAGAATTGTGGGGGAAAGTGGATTCTTTGCTATGAAAGTTTTAAACCCTTCAGAAGGATTTTTAAAGCCAATTGAAGTTTAATGAAAATTTAAGGGATACCATCCTTCTTTCACCTATGTCTTTCTCGGAGAAGAGAGATGTGTGCGGGAGGAAGGGGCTAAGAATTGCACTCAAATGAGCATTTCTTTTAATTGATTGGAAAAACTTAGAAATCATTTCATCTGAAATGAACTTACTTTTTTATTAAAAACAAAAACAAAACATACAAACCTGAAGGAGAGCAAGCTCTGAAGTCCTTGTAGAATGCCTCTTTCATTCTGGTGTCCCCAAAAGGACTTTTTGTTTCCCCACAAGCAGCTGTGCTGCTCGGTGCTGCCTGTCCGTGGTGTGCAAGTGCATGGCCCTGGGCTGGCCTTGTGTGTGTCCTCAGGCTCTGTCCCACAGAGGGGAGGGGGTGGCACTTGGAAGTCAGCATTACCCCCAGTCCCACCCCACTTCAAGGCTGCACAAGATTCAGTGGCTGTAGGACCAAGCATCACTGCCACACATCTCCCTGGACGGAGGTGCTTGGGGGTCAGGATTAGCAGGCTGAATTGATGGCAAAACAGATCCCCCAGAAAAACCTGAACACAAGCACAAAGAAGTGCATTTCGTTATGGTGAGAACATGGAAAAGTGTCAGAGTCTGTCTTAAATTCACAAGAGCCTGTACCACTAACCTGCTCATCACTGAGTACTCACCTACTAACCACACGTGCCTGTAGCTATCATGTGCTTCCTGCCACTCTTTCCCTTAAACAGTGAAACAGGGAGACCTGAATCTGCAGACTCACAGCACTGGTGCTCTCACACTCCCTGTACTTGATGTCAGGCTTTACACATGTAGAATAGAGGAGGAAATCGCCTTTGCCAGAGGCCTGAACCTCGTTGTGCACGTGCAGTACAGACCCACACAGGACTGATGGCCAGCACACGGATATAAAATACAGTGCCCTGCCATAAAACATGTACTGCTAGTCTATATATTTTGCAATTCCTTTAAAGATTTTTTTTCTTTAAACCCCTCACCCTAGCTCCCTCCCCGTTCTCCCCCCAAAAAATTATTATAAAGAATTATTGCCATTAGTACGTCTTTCCCAGTGAAAGGAGAAAATCGCCTCATTCATAATTTATACCCTCAATTACTATTAATAAAGAAATATTTCAGCAGAAAATCGCCTGGGAAAATTACACGTAACATTGCATTAACATTCTATTTGAACATTTTCATCACATTTGTTATAGAGTTAATAAGAGGGATATGCTCCCCTGACTTCTTCATGAAATTATGGGCTGCCTATGATAGTTTAATCTTTTAGACTTTATATAATATATTCACTTTACTAATTGAGCTATCCAAGGAGCAGTTAGGGATGTTCTTAAACGTGGAAGACAAAGTAATCAGGGCCGTGACTTCCTGACAAGAAGATCTTCTTCCGGAGATGAGGAGCTGCACGTGTGAGGGGCACACACGTCTGTGTTTGTGTGCAGATGTGCCATTCCATTAGCCCTTCCCTTAATGTCCTGCCTGTATTTGGAAGTGAACATGAATGAAGGGTGGAGGTGATCTTCTGACTTTTGAAATATTCCCCAAAACTTCCACTTGTATTTCAGAGTGAAAGGGGGTCTGGTAAACTTGAGCAAACTAAGTATTATTTTGGGTATAGGAAATGCCCAGGAGCTTCTCAGGGGAGCTTCTCAGCAGCAGGGATTCATGTAGACAAGCCTTTATGCTCAAATTCACCTCCACCCACAGTCATGCACAGATGATCTCCAAAAACTCTGGATAGGGAGGTGGGTTGGGGTGTACAACTCCTCTTCTGCTCTCCCTGGAGCTTCTGCTTCACCATGTGATGCCATTCAGGACACATAGAGCAGAAAGGCTTCCCCCCACCCAGGGTAGAAACAAGCCCAAAATTGGGCTGTTAGGCATAAAGTGAGGTAGGTGTGAGCAGTGAGAGATAAGGAGGGACTTGGAAGATGGACACCATGACAGTGCCACCATGGGCATTGCTCTGGACAATTTATTTGTCTCCAGAAAATGTAGCAACAGGAAGGTTTTGGTAACTTGTTATTCCGCTCCTGTGCCTCCAAAAACTGGAGCCGTGGTCCAGACTCAGCTGCTCTTGGACCCTTCCTTGCACAGATGCAGCGTTGGGCACTGAAATTTGAGCCCCTCATCCAGTTTGGGAGCTGAACCCATGACAGAGTCTCTTTGTGAGATCCTCCTTTCCCCTCCATATGCACACAAGGGGCCCCTTATCACGACATGTGATCCAGGACTCCTGGCTTCAAGCAGGAGGCTTCCCAGGGCAACATCAGGAAGTATTTTCCACCAGGTCTGTGTGAGAAAAGGCTGCATCATCAGCATGCTGGAGGTTGCTCACTCATTAGGCCTAAGTGATGTAGCCCCCAGCAGGTGCAAAGAGGCTGGAGCAGTGGCCCTGCCACTGGGGATGAGGTGAGCCTCTGTTCACTGCCCTGATAAAGAAAGCTGCAGTAGCACAAGATCAGCTGCTTCATTTCACACCCACAGGGCTCTCACATCCCCTCTGCATCCACTGAGTCCAGGCATGGACATGGAAAGGCTGACAGGGCAGAAGGTGTCACACAAGCTCCTAGGTGAGAATTTTCAGCCACCTGAAACCACTCTTGTGACTCTCAGCCTCTCCAAACTTGTGGCCAGTGCTGACAGCAAGCCAGGGGTTTAATGAAAACCTTTCATGTGTTGGGATTCATTAGCTGGAGCTCATTAAACAGCAAATAAGAGCCTGGATGTTGCCAACTGAGTCCTGCCAAAAGGAGCTGCTGCAGGTGAGGCAGGCTGGGATGGAAGGAGACCCTCATACTGGAGGGCAGGCAGGTGAGATCCCATCACTGTGCAGCAGACCAAGGCCAGTGCATACCAGCAGAGATGGGAATCACTGTGGGAAGGGTTCAAGGGGGGGCTTAGGTGTGAACACCCCTCCTCCAGCTCCCCAAGGTTAGTCTGTTCACAAAGCCTTCAACCCACCGTGTCTGTCCAGGCTCAAGCCGTTCAGTCTCCTGGAGGGACACCCAATTCTGTCATCCAGAAGAGGAGCTAAGCTCCTGCTAGCCTTGCCCTCCCAGACCATGTGAACCCATCAGGAAGAGAGGGATGGATGAGTACAGCAAGAAATAAAAAGTGACTGCAGTGTAAGGTATGGCAAGCAGAGCATCCATCCATGGCTGCATGAGGCATGCAGGTCCTCTAATGCTTCCCTGGTGGAGCATGGTTTTTCCCAGCTGGCTTCACATGGAATGCACTACACCCTCATTGCTGAGCTTGCAGCCAATGTTTTCCTGGGTGGTAGTTTGCCACCAGCCAGCACCAATCAAGGCTGCAGCCACCTGGACCACCACAGAATTATGCTGGACAAGCAGCAGCCCATGCAAGCCCACATCTCCTCATTGCTTCCCAGATGGACAGGGGGCCACAGAACTGCCCTGTGTGCAAGTACATGGGGAGTGCAGGGAGTTGGGCATCTTTCCAGGGACCACATGGGCAGCCTGGGAATATCAGAGGCCAAGGAAGGTGAGGTTTGAACTGTCCACCCCAGAGATGGCCACTGCCTGGCCCTGGGCAGGATAGACCATGCTGTAAACAGGACAAGGCTTGTAAACAGGGCTCCAGCTGGGATAAATTTAGCCCTCTGGGGCTGCAGCCCTGGCGCGGCAGGACACGGTGTCAGGGCATTGTCGAGAGGAGAGAGGGAGAAAGAAGCTGAATAAACAAACACAGCTTGTCCCTTTTTCTTTTTTCTTTTTCTTTTTTTTTTTTATTTTTGTCCCAGCCGGACAATTGTTGTTTCAGCCGGACAATTGCCCTGCAGATTGAGGGAACAGGCTGGAGTTCAAGTGAATTTGGCTTCCAGTGCCTCCCTTTTCACAATGTGTTTTCACATCAGAATGTATCTTGGCATGTGTGGGGACAGTGTCCATACCTCTGTGTGTGGGTAACTCCATGGATGCTCTGCACATATCTTTGGGCTGGCCCACGGGGGTAGGGGCTGCTTTGCATCCCAGGTGAGGCCGAGCAAGTTGGAATTGTCTATCATGCAGGACTTGGCTGTCTCCTTATGCACCAGACTAACACTTGTGGGTACCCAGGAGCACACATGCAAGGTGATCTGTGCTCCACATGCATCTGTGTGTGCTTCCATGGATAGAGCAGCTCTGTCTCTCCACAGCAGAGGGGCACTCTAGAGTTGAAAGTCAGCAGAACTTTAGAAACAGAGATCAGGACTTGAGTTCCTTTTCACTTTTTCTGTCATACGGTTTGGATAAGTCATATTCCCTTGACATCATCTGTGATCTCTGGAGCAGAGGGCATGGATCTTTTCTTCCAGTCCTGCTCTGTAAAGATCCATGTCTTTTTCTAAAGGCCGTGTTTAGAGGCAGCCTAATTTTCACATCTTAATTTTATTTTTCTCACATCTTTCTCTGACACACATATACACACGCATGCTTCTATTGGAAAAACGATTTTAATACCCATGGCACATTGTCCTGGTGTGATATAAAATCCAATGACATGTGGCATTTGGAAAAGGTCACTTCCCCCATCAGGATTCATTATCCTACCTCATCCTGGGAAGCCATGGGGTTGCCCCCTCCTCTGCAGACCCCTTGCCCCCTCCCTGGCTGCAGGAGGCAAGCAGGGAGAGGGGATGAGGCATTGGGTGGCCATGCCATGGACTTTGGCAGTGTCAGGCAGTTTCTGCAGTGAGGGCTCTTGTTTCTTATTTGATGTCCCTGCACTTCCTGGTGCCTTAATTTTCCTCCTGCCACACAGCAAGAGGACTTACAGGGATGTGCTGCTGGGAAAGCTCGGTGGGGTGCATGGGCCTGGGTTTGGCTTTTGCTTGCCTCCCCCTACTCACTGCTCCTTGTCTGTTCCCTGTCAAGTCAGAGCCGGCACTTGTGGAGCATTTGCTCTGCTCAGTTTCATAAGGGAAATGCTCCCCTTCCCTGTTTCACTTGTCCAAATTTTTGGCTTGGTGGATTGGGAAGTGCCCGTCCATGTCAGTGCTCACTGCCACCTAGGCAGAACTGAGAAACTGGAGAACACATGGAAAGCCCAGCTCCTCACCAAGTTCCCCACCAAGCATGGGGATGCTCACAGCAGGGCAGGAGTGACAAGCTCTCCTGGGGTCTGGAGCTATTCCCTGGAGGGCAGAAGGTCAAACTTGCTGTGGAGGTTGTCTAGGGGGATGCAGAGCAGAGCATGGACTGCTCCCCATGGGCTGTTCCATGGGAAGGGAGCTAGGAGCCAGGACTTTTCCACTTGCTCTCTGTTTTGGGGAACCTTGGCCAAGTCATAACCCTGTTCCCCACCTAGAAGGGAGGGCAGAGGTGAGGGTGGGTGCACTGAGCATGCAATGGGCTCCAGACTTAGTGGGAATGGCAGGAGGAGGGAAACAGGAGGAGTTTTTACTGGGGCAAGAAGGATTATATTTGCAGCAGGGAGTGGGGTTTAATGCTTGATGAAGATGGCTTCTCAGAGTGCTGAGGGTGATGGTGACTGGAGCCCACATAAACACCAATGAGTTATGGGTACCCCAGCCTCTAATTACGCAGTCAGCCCCAAATAGGCTGTGTCTAACGAGGCTGACAGACTAATATCTCAAGAGCCCTTAATGTGTTATCATCTCCTCCTGTATGACCTCATATTTATAACTGCTCTGGTGGGAGGTTGAGAAATGTCCTTCTCTTCCCCAAGCCCCCTCCCCAACTTTCCTCCCCCCAGAGCACCAGCTCTTCAGCCTCATCTGTTAGGATCAGGAGGAGAGAGGCGACTTCTCTCCATCCATCATCAGAGGAGTTCACGCTATTAGATGATTAAAGACATTTTTTATAATATTTGGAAGAGGCTTTGAAATGTCTCTCAAACAGTGTGATTAATGCCTGCTTAACCCTTGCCTGGCTGGGATGGCGTGGTGGGGAGGCAGGTGCATCCCAGGGCAGCACTGCCCGGGCATCTCAGCGGTCACCCAGCCGTTGGGCACCCCAGGCCCTGACAAGGTGTGATTCATGAGTGTGGGGCACCTGCAGGAAGCTCTGGCCTCCAGGCAGTTCCCAGTGCACCCGGGGACTTTGTGGTTTCTGAGGCTGCAACGGTTGGGGCAGGAGGAAGCCCTGTCTGCCCCCTCTCCAGAGGCCCCAGGGCTGTGCCTGTCCAGGTCTGCAAGCTGAACCATTCCACACCGATGCTGTGGGTTTCAAGGAAGGGCAAGGAGAGGGAGTGCACAACCAGTGCCCATTCCCAAATGGCCTGAGCTGGTGGAGTGCTTGCCTTGCTCATTTCCTGTTCTTTTTACTCTGTTGCTCCAGATAAAGTCTCTCACAAAAAAAAAAAATTGGCATCTTAGACACTCCAGTAGGATCCACCTTTAGGGTGTTGCAACCTTGCTCCAAGTTTGCCATAAAGACCCATGGGGTTGGTGGACACATTCACACTAAAATTGGTGTCAGCACTGTCTCGTACCTGCCAAAGGCCAAAGTACTGGTGTTCCCTGATGTTGGTTCCCATGGGGGAGTGGAGATTTGGCTCAGATGGGGGAAGTATGCCCACCTCCTTTGATCATAGGCACAATGTTTCATAATCTCAATTTCTTGTCAATTGATTGCCAGATAGAAGCGACAACCAAAGAGGGCCCCAGGCGTCTGCAACTGCCACTCATCGTATGATTTTAACTCTCCCCCTCTGTAAGTTTGCATTATTTTCTTCTTCTTGTTGTTGTTATCTAAAGAAGTCTCCCCTCCCTCCCCCTCACAAAAGCCTTCTAGATATTCAAACACCCTTGTTGATTTGGTATTCAATGTGTAAATAGCTAAGAAGGGTTAATGCATGATTAATAGGTGTTTTATTAAAATGGTTAATCTGTTATTATAGAGTCAAAAGGATCAATAGATTTCTTATAATCATGGCTTAAAATCATCTTTAGCACCAATGCTTATGGTCTTAAAACCCTGGACAGGGCATTTAGAGGACATGGGGGGTCTCCTGTTAACTCCTTCCAACTCCTTTGTCACCTGAAGTGTGACTGTCCAGATGGAGAAAAGTCAACACAGGGCTGCACATTCTGTTATGGTTACCATCCACCTTATTATTGATGTGTATTAAAATTATCACACCTGAGTGACGGAAAAGGGAAATAGAAAGCAGGAGAAACTGGGAATACAGTTGGATAAATGCTCTTTGTTATAACAGTCAGCAGCACCTGAGTGGAGCAAGGCTGGGGCTGTCTCTGATCAATTAGGTGCCTCTGCAAAGCAGCAAACATTGGCCAAGCATTGCCCATCACAGCCTGGCTCCTTCTCTAAGCTGCACTGCCTCTACACCAGGGTGAAGTGGGGGGATTCCAGTCTTGCACAGAGGTGAAGCCACATGCCTGGTGTGAGGCAGTGTGGCCGTGGCCAGGGAGGACTTGCCCAATACCAACTCGAATCACCTCAGCCCCAGGGGCTGCTTTTCTGGCACCTGAATGATGATGGGTCTGGCTGGCTCCGCCCTTTGGGATGCCTGTTCCAAGCTGCTGTTTGGTAGCTCCAGGAACACCGTGACAAATCCCAGAGATGCTGAGCTGCCGACCCCCAGCATGAGGTCTCTGTAGGAGGAGGTGCTGTTTAGACAGGTTGACATGGGAGCATCTGAGCCAGCCCAGGCAGGGGGAGGGCAGCCCCCCTCTGCCCCCTCACTGCCTGACACAGGATCCTCTCCTCCAGCAGAGGAGAGATCCAGAGGTCATGCAGGGGGTCTGTGGTGCAGCCTGGACAGCAACGCAGTGTACTGCAAGAGCAACTGGCACTGGCAAGTGTTTCCTGAGTGACTTTGGCAGCCTTGGCGGTGGATGTTGGCTACACCACTCATGAAATGAGACCTAGACCTGCTGCCTAGTGAGCAGAGCAGATGTTGGTGTACTGGCACCACTCCTGGGGGCCTGAAACCCCTCCCCATGTCTCCATTTCTCCCTCCCAGGTGCACTTGTGCCACTTTTGTGCAGCCTCTGGCACTACAAGTCTGCCCGAGGTTGGAGACTCTCACTCAGAGGCTGCAGGGAGCTGCTGCTCTCTGATGATTTGGCCATGCAGAGTTACTCTGCTGCAGCCCCCCTCCTTCACTCCTGTGCCTGGTATGAGGGCTCAGCCCCACTCCCCACCAGCTGTGCTCCCTGCCCAGCCCACAGCCCAGGCCAGCCAGCTGGATTCAAACCTGTCAAGGTGAAATAAAGGCAAGGTCATCCTGTTACTTTCCCTTTCTCTTCCCTGCCTGTCCTGCATGCAGCTGCTTCAGGCGAACAACTCCCGCCTCATAGGAAATCCCAAGTTTGCCCCGTCCAGCTGGCAGGTGTGTACCTAGCACAGAGATCTCAGCCTGCCAGGAGGATATCAGTGCCTCCACCTCTCACCCCACCAGTGCTCTGCATGGGGTTGGACAGAGATTTACCAGACTCCCTGCATCCAGCCCTCTCCACCCCTGTCTCATTGCTTATTTCTGGGCTATTATGTTTGACAGGGAGAATTTGTTTCTGTCCGGAGCAGATCCCCAGTCTCAAACCTCTGAGGATTTATCATCTTGAGCTTTTGTTTGTGGGTGTTCAGGACCCTCCACCCCACAGCCAAGCCCAGATGTTTCTCTGTCTCCTCCATAGAGCCTGGTGGCCCACAGGAGCACTGACCCTTCTTTTCCCCAATGGATGTCCAGTCCTGCAGCTTTCCCACACCCTGGTCACACATGTGCATGCAAAGGCTGCTGCTGGGGGCAGGGTGCTGAAGTCACAGAAGCAGGGGACATGTCCATCCTACCAACCAGGAAGGTGATGGCTGTGGCTCTTTCCTGCTTTCCAGGATGGCCAAGGGAAGTGGCTCAAGGCCGAGCACACTCCCAGCACAGGAATCTCCTGGGATCCTTAGATCATGTTCAGCCCACCCTGGGACTGGTGGGAGAAGCCTGGGCTTGTCCCCTTGCAGCCCCCAAATTGCATCCCTGCTTTCCCCCTGCTCCACAGCAGCTAAGCGGCTGGGAGGGCTGGGCACAAGCAGGGTGTGACCCCCTTTGCTTGTCCTCAGGGCCAGCAGGGATGTACTCTCATGTCCAGTACAGCTGAAACAGCAGCAGCCGCCTGTTCTGAGTGACAAGAGGGTGACAGTGGGGCAACTCTTCATCTAAGCAGATGTTCAAGCTGCCTTGTGACCAGGGTGGGGAGTTTGGGGTCCCTCCCAACAGGTTCAGGTCTATTAGGTCAGAGCTATTGACTGGCATAGTTAGCAACTGGGGTTGTGTTTCCAAATCACCACCACTGCCCTGTTAGATGGCTCCCCACTTGTTGCCAGCCCCTGCTCACTGTCATCAGAGGCCACTGTGCCAGTGACAGAAAGCTGCTCTGGAGGGCAGTGGAGTGTGACAGAGCAGGAAAGGGGTGCAGGGCCGGTCCACCAAAGCACCGCCCCGCAGACCCATCCCCTCCCTGGCTGCCCACATTCCTCCGCGGTAGCGTCAGGAAGGGGGGGACCAACCTTTGGCATGTTTATTGACACTCCCTGAGTTCATACTGTAACTCTACAATCTTTCCCTGAGATTATTAAGAATTAATTGATCACTTTTATATTCCCCCCGATACCCGGTGCTGCTTTGCGACAGGCGGCAGGAGGAGGGAAGGGAGGCGGGAGGAGGGTGGGGTGTGTGTAAAAACACACTGATAAATGTTAATTACTCTTTTACAGCCCTTGTCAAATTCCAGAGCAAGTCGTAAATTCATTAAACTCTAACGGATTAAGCACATGCAGCTTATTTAGTCGCCATAAACAAGATCATTTGGATGTTGATTTTCCCCTTTTTATTGCTGCAGCAGAAAAGGGGAAAAAAATCAGATGAGGGAAGCAGTTGGTGGTTACGAGGGAGTCAGAAAAGTTTGGATTTATTTCATATCTTGCTTCCTTGCCCTGTGGCAGCTCTTTGTAGTGTATCAGCCCGTGGGTTGTGTCTGGGCAGTGTGTTTCCAGGGAGTCTGCCCATCCCAGGAGCCATGTCCATACTCCAAGCAGTATGGACAGCCCTGGGATGGAGGGGCCATGCTGTACAAAGGGTGTCCATGTCCTCTCCATGCTCCAGCAATGCCTTTATAATGCTGAGGCTCTTAAAGACCCAAGCAAGACCTGGATGAGCAGAGATGGGATGCTTGAAGACCTTTCAGTGATGTTTTTGATTGTGATTGCTGCTCTGCTCTCCATCATGCTGGGAGGTCTCCAAAGGTAAGCTTTCTCCAGCAAGGCTCATCCAAACCTGTACAATGCAGGAATCTGCCCTCAGCCACTCTGCAAAGGACTGTGCAGACCGAGTTAGCACAGAAGCAGCTTGGCTTGTTCTGGGATGTTTTAGCTCACTAAATGCTATCCCCAGAGTGCTGACTGTGCCCAAGTGAGAGAGATGACCCCTATCAAACCCAGCCAGGAGAGAGAGGAGAGAGGAAAGGGAAGTCATGCCTTGAGCAGGGACATGGTGCCTTTGGCTGCTCTGAACACGGGAACGTGGCCCAAGGTCTGCCAAGCCGCTGGTGAGCTTGCCTTCCTCCGCTTGCCTGTGTTAATAATCCAGGCTGACCTCCTGAGCTGTGGGAGTGGTGGAAGGAGAATGAGAGGAGGGTCATGGAGATTAATTAATACTCAGGACTCTAATTACGAGTTTCTTCAACACTGGACTTCTAATGAGGAACAGGCGCTGAGGCAGCCCTGAGTCCTGCTGCCCCCCAGCTGGCCCTGCTGAAACACCTCCTGCTGCCTTGCAGGAGTGGTTTTACTGGGAAAGGGATAGCAATTAGCCCCTGGGCACTAGCATCTCCTACTGCAGCTCTGGGGCTCCAGGCTGTGTGTCCAATAAGTTGCCACACTGCTGCGTAATTCTGTCCATGCCTTGGTCTGAGCATTGGAGACCTGCTGCCATCCTTAGCATGCCCAGCTCGCTGCCTTGGTCCAGTGGGACAAGAGCAGGAGGTGGCCTGGGGGACCAGAGGTCCTTGGTGGGTGTCACAGCCTAGCTTTGAGGTGGAGGCTGCTCTGCAGGTGTGGTGTGGGCAGGAGCTGTGTCACTGCTGCTTCTGTGGTGCTGGTCACCCTCTCCAGCAGTGCTGGCCCTGGGACATGGCTCTGCTTCTCCAGCATCCCCAGCCTCCAGCAAGGCTGTGCTCACCAGGAGCTGCAGGCAGCCATGCACTGCAGGCAGCAGAGGGAACTCTAAACACCTCACTGGAGCTTGCTGCCTGGCTGCTGCCAGAAAAATTTCAGGCTTTTACTTTAGAGTCTTCAGCAGCTCTTCACCTAAAGGAGGTGAGCACTGGAGGGGTGGCTGACTTCCTCCCACCCTGTCTTAGCCCATCTCTGAAACGGGTCACACCCACAAGGTCTGAACTCTGAGTACATGCCTAACTGCCCCAGCCCTGCTCCCTCTGCATTTTCCTCTTGAGGGGAAGAGAGGAGAGGAGGGGACACAAATAGGACAGCAAGGAGCTGCCAGTCTTCAGAGCCCAATTCCCAGCAAGCATTTCCCTCCCTCAGCCCTTGCATCAAGTACAATGTGCACAGATGCCAGCAGAAGCATCCCTGCCCATCAGATCCGTCTGTGCTTTCCTGCTGTGTGGAGGTGCCCTCTGGAGATCTCCCTGCGCTTCTGAGTGCAGGCGGGGCATCCAGGGGTTAACGGAAGGAGCATGTCCCATGCTAAGCAGTAGCTAACAGCCACCAGCTAATAACTTTATGGCTTCAAAGCAGGGCATTTATCATGCTGAAGTTTGTTTATGCACAAGTTATATAGCACATTATACCAGCACTGTGTTTGGCTGATAAATTCTCCATGACAAGCGATGCTACCAATGGGGACCTACCAAGTCCAAAAGACCAGTAGCTTTTTCCTGAACTCTGCTTTCCGAGATAAGGGTGTTTTTTCCCTGTTTTGTTTAGCAAGGAGGAAAGGAAAAAAAATTAGATGACCTGTAAACTTGGAAAAAAAAAAATAGAAAATATGGAGACTTGTATTGGATAAGTTGCCCAGTGCTGTGATGCCCCAGTGGGGGCAGAGAAGAAGTCCTGGTCCTAGTGAGAACCAGGTGAGCTGTGTTGGCAAGTGATGCTTATGGGGCCATGGTCTCCCTGGACATATACTGACAGGCTGTGGGTGTCTCCAGGAAAAGCCTATCTCAGTCGTGTCTGCATTCATGGAGGGTTTTNGAAGGTGCTCTCTCTGCGCAGTTTCTAAAATGAGCCATAATGGTAGCATTGTCACTATTTTGAGGTTGCACATGTGTGTGAATTGTTACTGCTTCGACACAACTGCTGTGTTCCCCTGTACCCCTTCCTCTGGGTTCAAATGCTTTAATCCCACCAATAATAATGACCTTCACATTTCTGGCTCGCTCTATCACAGGAGCCAAACCCACTTTGCAAACATTAACAAGCTCGGCCTTCCAACTCCATGCAAACATGATAGGTCAGGATTATTTTTCCTGCTGCAGTAGTGGGGAAACTGAGGCATAAAGGAAGGAGCGTGCTGACCTGAACCCACTCAGAGGGGCACCCTTTGCTTTAACCAGTAGACCTCACCCTGCTCCAGTTTGGACAAGCGTAGGCTTTTGTAGGTCTCACCTCTGGAGCAAGACCTGAGGCTGGTGGGATGCAGTGAGACAAATCCTGATGCCAGGACCTACCTCTGGAGTGCCACTGAGGGTTCTTGAGGCAGCAGCTGTTCCTCCTGCTGGGGAATGGGACAAACACTGTAGGGGTTGCAGTGTGCCAGCTCATCCTGGCCTTTTCCTGTGGAGCCATGCCCACAGTGCTGGTTCCCCTCCCCTGCTGCAACAAGCAGAAAGCCCCTGCCATGGTCCAGTGTCCAGAGCTCAAGCGTGGGTGTGTGGGTTCCCAGCTCCCTGCATGAAACGTGCTCTGATGTGTGTCTGCAGGGGCTGCCCGGTGAGGGCATCTCGGTGCATTTACCTGTGCACACACACGGGTAAATAAACATGCATAAGCACGCATAAGCACGGATTGAGGAGTGCACTAGGTGCATCTCCACCTCCAGTGCTGTGTTAGGATCCATCCATGGCTGCCCATCCACGTGGCCGTCCCCGGACATGCAGCCATCCCAGCCTGTGCATCTCCGGCTGCATCCCTGCTGCATCCCGAGCTGTGTACCTGCGCTGGCGTGCGCGGCCGTGGATCTGCATCGGTGGCTGCGTGCAATGGCCCCTGCAGGCTGTAAATACTGGCGGTGTGGCGGGGAGGTTGAGCGGTTTATGGCTCCGGGTCAGGCCCGTGAATCATAAAAAGGTGTCGGAAGGAGCATTAACTCCTAGCCTTCGCTTGGTCTCTGTGTGGTTTCAGGCGGGGCCCCGAAGGCAGTGATTAAAGGGTGCACCTTCCCCTTTCAGTTTTACGGTAAAAGGAAAGCAGTAAATTAGAAGCCCACAGGCTGGGGCAGGCCGGGTCCCGCCAGCACAACAGCTAAGCAAGTACCTGCCGTGCGCCCCGAGACTCCGCCGCTGGCTCTGCACCCCCCCAGCACAGCCCCCACGCAGCCCCTTCCCGTGTCAGTCCCTTTCCCAGGAGCAGTGTCCAGCCGTGTCATGGGCACGGAAGGGATGTTCCTCCATCCTTGCCCAGAAACAGTTTGGGGTGGCCGGAGCTGTTCAGTCCTGCTCACCCCATAGAACAGCAGCACCTCTTGGCTCTGCACCTTTTTATGACTCTGGCTGTAATTAACTCCAGTAATAAATTTTTTTGAATCCAAATAGATATAATTAACGTTTAATGCCCCTGTTTTCTTGAGAATTGTCAGGACTATTAAGAGCTGAGTATTGATTGAAGAGGCATATGTTTCTGCTGCTGAGGTGGGACTGCTGGCAGGACAGAGGCAGAGAGTCCTGATAAAATGGTCAGGTCCTGTCCCACACCTGGACTTCAGGACAGTGAGCTGAGGCTGGGGAGAGTTGGGGCAACATCCAGCACTGCAGGGCTGACCCTGGCCCAGGGAAGCAGGGAGAAGGGGATGAAGGTTGTTTTATTTTTTCCCACCACTCAGTGACAGGCACCCTCCAGCACTGTAGTCTTTGGTGAGCACTCAGTCATGGGGCATTGCTGCCTGCATATGCTCTAAACTCGCCATCTCTTGGAGAAGGGCTTTTAGAGACAAAGGTGTGAATACACCCTGTCCCATTCTCATACCAGATCCTGCAGCTGACCCAACTTGCAGCTGCCCTGGCACCCTGGCTCATAACCACCACCATCTGCCATGAGACATAGGAAAAAACACCTTCCCTGAGCTGCTGCTGCTGCAGCCAGTCCTGATAAGACACTGTATGAAGGGCTGGGCCACTGCCAGATTTGTTTCTCCCAGCTCCTGACAGGGCCAGTGCACATTGGCCCCAGGATCACTGCAGCTCCTGCAGCCCTTCTGGCCCTAATTTCCTGTGAGGAGGCTGGGGCTGGGCAGAATGAGGAATGCTGTGCCTCTGTCCCTGGGCTGGATTGGGCATTAGATGTCTCTGAGGAGGAGAGGAAGGGAGCCTTGCAAAATGCCAGAAGAGAAAATACTTCTCCTTTCCCTTAAAAAAAAGAAGTGCTTTTTCCCCTGGGGAATGGCATTGCGGAGCCCTGGAATTGACGCAGCTGCCAGAGGTGATGGATGGTGCCAGCTGATGGAGCAAAGCGGGTCAGCAGAGCAGAAACCAGCAGGCACAAAGAGAGAGCATCCCTGCTAACCAGGGCAGGCGGTGACACCCTGTGCCGGGGCTCTGCCCACAACAGCCCCTCTCTGTTGGGCTGGAGGGCTGGCACAGCTGGAGTACCTGGGGTGCCATCCTGCGATGCCCACGGCTTCACCCCAACTGCACCCGCCAACAAGAACGGCCTTTCTTCATCTCCACACAAGCCCTGATTGTTCAGATGCTTCCCCTGCCACTGCCTTGTGCTTTTGCCCTTCCCAGAGATGGTTCTGGGAGGGAATGGAGGATTTGCAACATCTGCATGCCCAGAGCTGCTGGGACTTCAGGGTTTCAGAAGGAACTGAGACTTCTAGTGTGAGTCCAGACCAGGTTGTTTTGGTCTCCTCAGTAGCTCCAGACCAGGACATCTCAGTTCCCTCAGCAACTGTGCTATGTGGCTATGCAAGCCCACAACCCACCCCCATCTCAGTTTCCCCACCAGCAGCTGAGGTCCTGTTTCACCTTTGCAGATGTGCAGCAAAGAGTGGGTGCATGCGTTTCTGCCATGCCACCCCCAAAAACTGGGGAGCTGCAGTGCCAACTGCCCAGGGCAGTTGTGCTGCCAGATCCTCTGCCTTCCCTCCTGGGCAGACAGGGCTGTGCTGGCCATCTCACAGATGAGAAGGGGGAAACTGAAATGTGGAAGCTTGGGCTGGTGTATCAGAGGGCTCTTCTGGAAGGGATCTGGCCACCTTTTGAGGCTGGTGGGAGGGACTGAGTTTTTCTAAATGATGGAGCAATGGCTGCAGAGAGAGATCAAAAGACAAGGCAGCTGTGTAAAATCAGCCCAAACATCACTGAAACTTGTGTGCAGTCTCTGTTTGCACTGAGAGACACATAGAGGGCCTCTGGGCAGGGGATGGGACAGCAGCTTGCAGTGATGCCAAGGGGATGCTGGCAATTTTGCTGTGACTGGGGCTTACAGACACACATTCCAGCCTAGAAGCCCCTTGCCCTGCCAGCAGGAAATGTCTTCTCCCTAAACCTTGTACCCATTAGCCACTCATGGGAGGGCAGGGTATGTTCCCCTCAGGAATGGGTGTGTGGGTAGGACTGGGAGGAGGTCCAAACAAAGGCAGGCCCCACTAAGCTGTAGAAAGTAAGAGTTCTTTGGAAGGCTGGAGTAAAACAGCAGGCAGTGAGCCTCAGGCTTGAAACTCAGGACTGCAGGATGCTCCCTCTCTTGTGGGGTCAGCAGAATCTTCACCTTCCCTTTACTCAAGCACAAGGAAGAGAAAGAGCTCCTGCCTTGGCTGGGAGGCCCTTCGTTTTGCCCAGATCCCCTTGGACAGAGGCATACAATGTTCTCCAGGGATGCAGAGCTGCACTGTCCCTCCTGCAACCTGGGGATACTGAGCAGGTCTCCCCCAGAGGTGTGTCAGGAAGGAGCCCAGGCATCCTGGCTCCAATCCCCTGCTCTTTCTCCAGCTGAGGGATGTATGCTAGCTGAAGCTGCTAGGCTGAGGGATGTATCTCTGGAGGGATCTGAACCCTGAGCTGTCATCTTTGCTCTCCAGCAAACCCAGATGCTGAGTCCCTGAGCAGTGCCGACTGCTGCAGATGTGAGGAGTGCAGGAAAGGGGCTCAGCTTCAGATCGATTCTGAGCACTGTGATAAGAATCTCTTATCACCCTTGTCATTGTAATGGCTGGGACTGAAATGCTGGGCTGAGTAAGAGTCAGGATTTTGCAGAGGTGAGGAGGAGACAGGGCACAGCAGGGAGCAATTGTGGCTCTGGAACGAGGTCCCAGGGCTTTGAGAACCTGCTTGCTCTCCAGTGGCACTCCAAACCAGCTTTTTTTCCCAGCCTTGAGGCTGCCCCCAGCTTCTTTCTCCAGCTCCTTCCAAAGAAGAGGGCTCCCGGTGACAAAGATGAAACACAGTGAAGGAATGAGTCCAGCACATCCAGACCATGCATGGTGGTAAGGGGCACACAGAAGAGCTGTCCTGGGGACTGAATATTGCCAGGAGAGACCAAGAGTGAAAGGAAGAACTGGGAAGTTCATGCTCCCACATCTGCAGCTTCCTGCAGCCTCTTCCCACCTTCCCCTGAGCTGGGCTCAGCTCCATCCTTTTAAGGGGTGCAGCACAGGAACCTAGGTTCCCAGGAGCCAGTGGTACTGAGGAGCCAATGGAGCTGACAGGGATCTGGCAGGGATTTCCAGGCCTTTGGGTATTGCCTCTGTTCCCATTGCTGTCCAAAAGCAATGGGTAAGGGAAAGGGAGCTGCTAAGCTTGTATGCTCCAGGTGTATTAGACTACATAGTGATAGCACTGAGTATCCCCATCTGTAAGAGGCTCCCGGGGTGCCCTGCTGCATGTTCTGCCTTTAACCCCTCATGCTTCTTCCCTGCATTTATTACAACTGTTGATTGGGATTCCAAGGTCGTCAAGCCTTGCAGAGGTGCAGATAAAATCTTAGGCTGCTGCAGTCCCCTGCATCTCTGGCCCTACCAATCCCCTTGTCTATCTACAATCTCTCTCCTCCTGCTAAGCTTTTCTCTGGCAGACAAACCCCAGAAGGTTAAACAGCAGCAAGGCAGCTTCTCTGTCCTCCTCCAACAACTGTGCAGCTGCGGGATGTGTCAGTTTTCCACCCTGTCACCCTATCCCCCTTTGCAGTGGTTGTGTGGGATGCTCTGCTGCCAGGGGGAGGATGGCCAGGCAGGGGCCTTAGTACTGAGGAGAGCAGCACAGTTCCAAGAGGCTTGCTGAGGGTCTGCAGCTGCCTGGGAGGTTTTGCTGCTGGTTCCACACTACTGGTGTCAAAAAAAACCTTCTTGAAAGATCCCATGAGCCCCCTGCACGTGGGTGCCCTGCAATTGGGAGCTCTTAGCCAGCAGGGTGAGGTGCCCCAGTGCATGGCAGAGCTGGGGACTTGCACAGCAGGGGCTTTGTTGGGCACAGCAGTTGTTCTGCTGGAGAGGACAACTCTGGGACTAGTTTTCCCTGTCATGGACCAGATCCAGGTTTCATGGCTGCTTGGTGGTCAGGGAACTGGCCCACCACTCTCAAGAGACACTTTAGACTTGCACATTAATTCCACGAGGAACTGTGTGACATCCAGAGAAATTGGCCCCACCAGAGGATTTATTAATTTCTCCTTCCCTCTGCCTCCTGACAGGAGCTGTGCTGAAATCCTCAGAGTCATCTCGCTGAAGCTGAGGGGAGCTTAGTGCTTAAATGGTTTTCATACCACAGTGAAGTTTAGTGCTTGTCAACAAGTCCGAGGTCTTGTGGAAAAGCCTCAGCAAAACAGAGCAGCAGGGAGACAAGGGGAGTAGGCACCAGTGCTGGGAAGGGAGAAGCACGTGAGCCAGATCTCCAAAGCACCTGCATACATGGGAACATCGCATATCCAGCTCCATATATCCCTACTAGAAAATTTGGCTACCCCACACTCCAGCAAAAGTTGTATTTGGCCCAGCTCTTAAGTTTAAACCTCATGGAAAAACCTTTTTTAAACCTCACTAATGTGGAAAAGCAGAGTTGGCCTGTAGTTTTCAAGCCCTTGCTTTTGTAGGCTCTTGCTGAAATAGATGTACACATGTATTTTGTGTGCTGTATTCACCAGGATGCTTTTCCTGCCAAGGCAAGCCTGGAGCTGGTGGGGCTGAACACTGTTGCAGTAACGTGCTGGCTCTGCAGATGGGGATAGCAGAGCTCTGAAACTAAACCCAGCTCCAGATGCCACTGAAAAACCTTGCACTGCCTGGGGAGGACAAGGAAGACACCCTCACCTCCTCAGGCATCCCAGCTGCCCTGCTGGGAGGAGAAAACAATTTTTTTTTTTTTTTTTTTGCTGGATTTCCTGGATATGAATAGTTTGAGTATGGGATAGCTCAGTGCAAGCTCTGGGACAGAGATCTGGCACAGTGCAGATCTGGGAGGCACATGTCACAGGTGAGCTGGCAGTGCCAAGGTCTGGAGGCTACTCATTCTGTGGACTCCTGGAAAGCCACCCCGCACCTTGGGGGCAGCACAAGGAGCAAGGAAGCACAGATAGCAGAGCAGGCTATCACCATGGGCATGCTGCAGCAATAGCAGCCCCCAAACCACCTGCTCCTATGGGATCCTTGGGTGCCAGTGGGTCAAAGGTTGGAGCAGTTTTTGGAGGAGAGCTGAGTGGCTTTATGGGCAGTAATAGTATTTATAGCCCTGCTGGCTGAGGCGCTGATCTGTGGGGAAGAGAGACTGCTCCTCAGGAAAAACAAAATTTCAACATTATTTGGCCTCCAGCCTTCCCAAAGGCAGGGTTGGCCACATCCTTTTATTGAAGCATCCTTGGTGGACTGATGCCCCATGAACCTGTGGGTCAATCACATCTGGCATAGTGAGCATTCCTGTGCTGGTGAGGTGTAAACTCACCTGGTGTAAACTCATACTTCTCTATGGATTAATTAAGCCCTTCATTTTTGTGGGAAGTGTCAAATATTTCCTTTCCTCACCCCACTCCATGGCTTTATCCTGACATCCACAGTGACTACCTTCCTTGGCAGCTTCCCTGCCTGATAGGCAGGGATGGCAGGCAGCCCTGCACACACTCCCATGCTGTTTTCCCATCACCTGCCATGGGGCCTGTATGTTTTCATTTAGTCAACATAGGGAAAAGCTGTAAAACATATGTCTGCTTCACAAGGAGAGGGAAAAAAATGACCCCAACAGCTTGGTCCAGTTAACAGCTTGGGCTGTTGACTCTGCAGTTGGCTTTGCAGGCACTTTGTTTTGTGGACCACATCAGCCAGCCCCCATCTCTGGCTGTGCCAACGTATGGGGAGGGATATTTGGGGGCAAGGATGCTTGTGGGGAGAAGGATGCCCCCAGGATCTCGGGGAGCATGGTGGGGCTGTGCTGCCCCCTGAGAGCAGGCAGGCAGGAGCACTTTCCACCCCACCCTTTGTGGGCTCCTGCCAGCACAGCTCCCCATCCATCCCATACATTTACCTAACGCTAATGAGACGTATTGATTGGAATGATGGGATTTGTAAAGGTCGCAGGGTTAAAGTACATAAAACCAGCCTTTCTGGAGCTGCAATATCAGGGCCGATGGGTCTGGTGGGAGAGATTAAAGGCCTCGTGCTGCAAGAATGGAGAGAGCTGACAGCAATTACATTTCAGATGTGTGCATAGTTATAACCCCCTCTCCTTGCAAGACAGGCAACCACATCCCCACCACTGCGGAGCAGGTCCCCAGCATCCCCCATCTCCCTTTCAAAAAGCAGGACTTCAACGGAGCAAATCAGGGAATGAAAGAATGAGAGAAAATGTGAAAGGGAAAGAGAGAGAAAGATTGAAGACCCCATTGGAGAGGTCATGCCCAGCCCTGTCCCTCTGGTTTATGCCCCTGTTTTGGGCTTCCCAGCTGAGTTGTTGTGGCATTGTGGTGTGCTAAAGTTGGTGAAATGTGAACTCCGTAAACACCATGGTCCCTTTTGTTAGACCAGGACTCCCACTACTGGTAATGAGATCATCTGGCAGGTCATTAGAGATCTCTATCCCCTGGAAAGGTTCTTGTTCAAGGGCTGGAGGAGTCCAGATCCCCAGACACACAAATACAGTTGGCTGGAGCTTTGTCCTAGATCAGGGTTAACAGGTCTTAGAGTAAGAGACAAATAAATCTGGATAGCACTTTTTCTAGAGGTGTTTCTCAGCCATATGGGAGACACACAGGAGCTCTGACTGTTGTGTTCTCCTCTGGGCTGTGCCCATAAAAGTTTATTCCTAAATCCTCACAGCCAGCCCAGCTCTGGTGAAGCCATCTTATTCCTTCATTGCTCCTTGCAGGCCCTTCTCTACACCATACATTTGTTTCTTGGGCCAAAATGGAGATGAGCAGGGAGAGTTGTACCACCTGAGGGTGCTGTACTTTTAACATTGCAGGTTCTTGCAGTGGTTATGAAGTGCAGGGGAGTAAAATGTGCCTCGGGGTCTTTCCTGTGTCTCCAGAGGAAACATGCAGACAGAGACAAAACTAGGCTAAGGATCAGTGTTGACAATATCCCTACAGACAGAGCAGCTGAATTGTCTCCATGAGTGACCTTCATTAGCCCAGCTCCAGACAGGAGGAAGCTCAGCTCAGAGACCTTTCAGCCTCAGCTTGTCTTGACTTTGCATCACCCACGGTTCCTCTCACAGCAGGATTAACACCAGAGGCACCTGGGACTCAGGAAGCCTGGCTCCATCTGGCATCACACCCAGCCAAGAACACGAGCAGGGGCTTCATTCCCCCAGGGATGAATCCCAGAAGGGAAAATAAGCCCTTTACCATGCAAGGAAAAAGGCACATTGCTCTCTGATAACTATAGCTCTCAGGCTCACAGCCTTTGCCTGGTGACAAGACAGGACTTAGCACATGGAATGAAGAACCAGTGATCTTCACAATTCCCACAGGGCATTTCTGCACAGCGACATTCCCCTGCTGCCCACCTACAACTGCTGGAGATTTAAATCCTCCCCCGGAGCCCTGCCAAAAGGACTGCCCTGGGAAGCAGGGGCTTCCCCAGCGCTGCAGCTCATCACCAGGCACTCACCCATGCAGCTCGGTCTTTATTTATCCCTCCTGCACACTCTCTTTGCCTCTCAGATGGTAATGAGTGGTTTGCACTGGGAACTAAATGAAGTTGATTGCCCACTGGTGTCTGCCATTAGTGGTAATTAGTTAAAACATCAGAGTATAAACAGTAAATTGGCTCTAATAATTAATACTAGCACTCAAGCATATGAGAGACACAGAGACTGGGAGAGAATCAGTGGCAAGCTTGTAAAATCAGCTGGGGCTGCTTTAATTAAAAAAGAAGGAATGTAAGTAACACAGTATTGGAAAAAGGACAAAAGCCATCAGGATCTTACTTGTTAGGAGTGTGGTCGTGTCTCCTCTGGAGTGCAGCAGGGCTGAGGACTCACCTCAAGCCTCAGGTACCTACCTGCTCTATCCCTGGAATGCTGGCATGCCACGTGTGTGATGAGTTTTAGCCTTGTTGCCAGTAACCTGGGGTAATAAGGAGGACTGTAACATGTGAATGTGCTCCTACAGATGTGAGGATGAGGCAGACAGGTGAGACAATCCCATGGGATTTTTCAGGGGAGACCTGCTTGGATCACATCTGCTTCAGCTGCTCTCTCCTTATTAAAGGCACCATCCTCTCTTTTTCCTTCAGTGACAGATTTGGCCTGAGGTGTCCTTTGGGGCAAGGGGTGATGGATAGGTCCTGGCAGGGAAGGTTGGGTTTACTCTTAGAATATTTTTTTCCCCCACAGGTTTTCCAAGCCTGCATCCTGCATCCTTCTTCCAGCCCCCTTCTTGCCCCTGAGCAGCTTCCCCTTGCCCTGGAAAGGCAGGGGCTTCCCATAGCTCTCCCTTGGCAGAAACACCTTTGACCCTGAGTACCTTCAACACTTCTTTTGTAACAAAAAAAAGACCAAACCAGCACAAAGCAGTGATACTGGTGGTGCTGGGGTGGTGCTGAGCACTCGGGGCTCCTGGTGGTGGAGTACAGTGTGGCCCTCCCTGCTAAGGCAGGTGAGCTGGCCATACCCCTCACAGCCCCTGGCTCGGGTGGAGGCGGCAGAGCAGCGTTTGGGAAGGAGGGGGAGGCTGCATGTATATTGCTATTAATCATCCCCACGTACGTTAACCATGCTAATGTCCTAAGTGACAATAACCCATCTCAGCTCATGATTTAGGGTCTGTGAACGGAAGCTGGGCTCCTGGGAGTAAATGCGTGAATCCTCCGCTGGTACTAAACCTTCTAATAAATCTAACGCACACCAAAAAGCCCTGGGCACTAAATCCCAGAATCCGGTAATTGAAACCCTTACAGCTCTCAGAGAAAGGTAACCGGTGAGTGGAAGTGAGTGTATGTTTTTACAGAATATATATCCTATCTGCAGCTGATTATCTCCAGCAGAGACAAAGGAAACCTGGTGCCTCCTCATAAAGCACCTTGTTCCACAGACTTTAGATAATGCCTTTGAAAATAGGAACCAAGCAGCCTCGTGCTGCAGGGGCTGACACGGTGCTCTGCAGACATGAGTGGGCAGGAACAAGGAGCTGTGGCTCTTTGCTGGATCCCACTGCTGTCCCAGCTGTTGGCAAATGCCACTGGGACTATGGGAGTCCATCTGCCTGCTGCCCTGGACTCTCCTACCTTGGTATCATGGGGGTCCTTGGGCTGGCACAGCTGGGGACAGTCACCAACCCAGCCTGGTTCAGGTGTGCAGTAGGCTCTTAGTACTGACAGAGGCACATTTCTGAGCTGTCTCTGCCCTACCAGATGTGGGGCCCAGCATCCCAGCTGATGTGAGGTGGTGCAGGGTGGGTGAAGGTTTTACCCCACAGCTGAGTCTCCAGTGCAGGGAGCAGCTGGCCAAGCAGAAGCCCCTGTGCAGGTCTGATCCCACCTCTGAGAGCAGAGGCACTAGTATGTCCCTGTTGTAGCAGCAATGAATTTGGCATCTCTCCCATGGCTGGTGTATTTCTGATAGCCAGTGCAGAGGCTGTTTATCGTTTTGTTTACTAGAGAAAAGATCATGTTGGTGTTTTATTCTGCTTTTAATCTCTGTTACAGACCACTCTGTAATGCCTTGGCAGGGGACTTAATAAATATAGTCATTTGGATAATGAATGGTGATGATAAAGGCAAGCTGGAGGGAGGTCGCAGAGGAGAGAAGCTGCACCGGGCGCCTGGTAGCATTTGGAGGCGGGAGGATCATGTCCTCCTGGGATCAATCCTCTGCAAGGTCCCACAGCCCCAGCTGGTGACTGGGACACAGGGGTTGCCCAGTGCTTTCCCAGTCCAGCATCTTTTGTTGTGGGAGGAGGGCTGAGACTGGCAGGGATCAGTGCAGACCCCAGTGTCCTGCCTGGCAGGAACCACGAGCCTGTCACCCACCGGGGGTGGGGATGTTCCCCTGAACCCCGAGGAGCTGGGAGCTGTTTGTGCATTCTGCAGCAACATTTCATGCAGCACTTCTGTACAGTGGCTTTCTGTGGGACATTTCTCAGAAATTAGAGATTTGGGACTTTTATTCACTCTCTCCCTACCTTCCACTTTACTGCTACCTGACCGTCTCTCTGTATTACTGTGGATCATCCTTGCAGCTCCTCTTGCCATTTCCCACCCACCAGAATCCTGCATCATTCTGGCCATGCCTCTACACACCAGCACAACTGTTTTTAAGTGAGCCAGTGCTGGGCTGCAAATGAGCTGTGCTGGCTGCCCACCCACATCTCCCATCCCAGGGCACTGAGACTGTCCCCTTGGGACAATAACGGGACTGCTATTGCCTCTCCCCTTCCTCCCACCAAACCTGTGGGGAGCCTGAGCACCCTCATTTCTCAGGTCACCGCTTGGCTAATGGTCTATTAATTTGTTCAGTTGTCCCCTGTGAGGCAAACTCAATTTCTGGCTGAGATTCCTCCCTGGCTGTCGACACCGTGATGGATAGGACGAGTGGCTGTCAGCGCCAGCCCCGGCGCCTGCTCGGCACGCTGGGCACCCGCCCGGCTCTGCCTGCACCCTGGCGTGGCTCTGGCGGGACCAATCCACCGCCTCGTGCCCAAGGACCTGTCTCTGGCAATGAAAAATGACAGAAATATTTAAGGACAAATAAGGTTTACAAACCCAATTTAAAATTATTATGGAAGGCCCTGGCTGCAGATGGGCCCAAGCTGATTCGTGGTGGCAATCAAATCGAATTTCCTTATCGTTGTATTATTTTAGGGCGTTATCTGGCCCCATAATGCAGTTATAAATTCAATTTCATCTGCGAGCATTCATTGTTTACTGTCGCCTGTTTGCTGGGGAAAATGTAAACACTTTGCAGCCCTCGGCTGCAAAATTAATTTCTGGCGGAAAACGGGAAAGAGGAAAAAAAGTGGAAGGTGCCCAAGTAAAAAGAGAAAACAAGAAAGGTGGTGGCAGAAATGCTGCCAGGTGTGGCACAAGAGCTGGTGAGGGCACCAGAACCACCTGAGCTGCTTGTACCAGTCAGCTGCCATGCCTGACTACCACCTTGCTCCGTGCTTTGGATGGCAGTGGATGGAAATGCAAGGGGATGGATGGAGATGGGCAAGGATTGATGGGACAGGTACTTGTGTGGCACACGCCTCTTCTCCCTGCTGCCACATTTCTCCTCTGTGCAAAAGGAGAAAGAAAATACTCAGTGACCTGATGGGGCTGCCAAGGGAAAGTTGAAGGTCTCCCATTAATTCCAGACTAAAAATGACAAATTCATCTTCTACGACAATTAAATGAAGTCAGTAATTGATGCTAATTGATCTTCAGCCGAGAGGGTTCTTACTGCTTTGCTGTGCTCTCCCTGATGCTCTGGCACTTTCCTCTCTTCCCCATTTCTCCCTGCAGCCCCCTGGCCGGGGGAGACGTCCCCAGGGCCCCAACAGCTGCTTCTGCACTTGCCCAGCTCAGCCAGCCCTATGTATCTTTTTTGGCTGCTCACTTCTTGGAGTTTGCATTTATTCTCTCCTTTTTTTTTTTTTTTTTTTTTTTTTTTGGAGGCAGGTACCAGGCATGGCTGTATTAGCGACAAAGGATTTATAGCCTACAGCTGTGTAGGTTTCCACTTAATTTTTATAAGCCCAGCATAAGAGCCAGCAGGGGGTAAAGCACACTTGGATTTTCTCTACTTAAAATATTACAGTGTTAGCACTTTTGCTTGAGCCCTGAAAAGGGGGCAGTGGGGGGGCTGGATGCGTGTGTGTGTGTGTTTGGGGTTTTTTGGTGTTGTTTTTTCTTCTTTTTTTCTTTTTTATGAGAGCCCTTTAATCTCGAGCCAATATGTCAAAATCAAATTAGGCCTTGGAAGGGGAGCAGGCTCAGCGTGCCAAGCTCGCTCGCTGGGTTGTAAATGTACAATTGTTTCTGGGAGCTGTTATTAAAGTGAGGTGACTGCTGCCTGCTCAGGGACCCTGACGTCACATCCTCCAGCAGAGCCTGGGAAGCAGCACTGGGAGGAGGGGGACAGGGTTCTGCCACGTGGTGACCACAGGGAGGGGATGAAACCAGGGTGTCCCCTGGAGCAGAGCTGAGGGAGGGTGGCACCAGCCCTTGCATGGATGGGCTGCATGGTGGCCCCAGCAGAGGAACCCCTGGGGACCCTTAGGGACCCTTGGGGACGTGGCTTGTGTCTCCACACAGAAGAGCAGGTTGAGAACTCCGAAAGGAGCCTTTGGAGCGAGTGGTTTGGGGCTTGCAGCAGGGTGTGGGTTTTGGAGGTAGAAGAATTTACTCAATCAGAACATCCCATGGCCCTTCTGGAGAAGCAAAAGGGGAAAATCAAGGGAGTTTTAGTTTTCTAACTGAAATGTCCTAGTGTGCTTTGGTTGAGAGGCTCAGTTCTAGCCCAACCTAAACCCTTTCAGCATGGTGGGGGAGCTGGCCAAGAGCCTCACCTGCAGAACCCCTTGCAAGATATGGTGTAGCATCACTAATTTGGGGGAGACAAGCCACTGTGGGACCTTGGTTAGGGGCAGAGGGGGCAAGCCTTACCCTCCTGATGCAGTGGTAGGATTTGGGGTGCTCTGCTGTGGGGTACACACTCTGCAAGGAGGTCATGAGCCACTTTCAGGAGGTCTTACTGTAGTGAGATCCTGCCATCAACACCACCGTTAGTGTTTTGAATCCACATTTCTTCTCAGCTTTTGCTGCAAGCTAAGTAACAGTGATGAAAATACTGTAAAGTATCACTGTTCTTCACCTGAGACAGTTTGTAATTGTCCATAATGCTGGTATTTGACATTATATTTACACTGTGCAGGTCTTTAAGGTCATCACTTACCACTTTTTATTTCATGCAGTGGAATTGAAACAGGCTGGAGAATCATGGGGCAGCAGTGAGGTGTGTTGGCACACTGAGATCTGTCCACTGCCCTCTCCCTCTGACCTGACTTAAACTCCTACAGATGCCAAGGCAGGTGGTCCCTGCTCCATATCCCCAAACCCCTGATTTCAGTGCATTGGCCTGGGCAGCTTCATGGAAAGCCATAGGGGACTGGATGCTGTGGTCCCAGCAGTTTTACCATCAACGCTGGGATGAAGGCCCAGCACAAGGACAGCAAGCAGACCTCACAGCTCCTCTTGGCCATGCCACATTGGGCAGGAGAGACCAACTAACATTCAGAATAATTAGTCCTGGCTTGAGGCAGTGGTAATGAGACGGAGCAAAGTGCTGCACTAAGGGGGTTGTCTGGCCATGAGCCAAGAGCTCCACGCAGTGCTGGGCTGTCCCAGAAGCAAACTGGGAGACACCAAATTTGATGCTATGGCAGGGTGTCAGGCCCTGTGCTGAGCATTCCCTGGGGCCCTGAGGGCCATGGGCAGCAGCTCTCCATCAGCTGGGTGATGTGGCAGAGAGGACATGTGCCCGCTGCAGGACACTGTCACTGGTCTTGCTGGGTCACCCTTGGGGGACAAAAGCATGGGGAGTTGTGTTCTCAGGTCTTCATGGGTCCCACTAAATCCTATGTAATGTGCTGTAAATAAAGCCTGTGGCTGAAATTGGTGTTTTACAGGGGCAAAGTCCAGCTGCAAAGCTGCAAACAAGTGAACTGTATGCAAAGGGGTGATGACACCAGTACCTCCTATGGAGCTCTGACCTGTTTTCTGGCCGTGTTTCACTGGGTCGTAGGGAGAATGTCACTCACACCTGCTGCCTCTGGCTCTGGTGCTGCTCATCAGCTACACATGGCTCCCAACTCCTTGCCATAAGTAATTGAGACTGAAAGTCACTTGCAAAGTGAAAATAAATTACTTTCTACAAGGCACACAGGGAATCATCACTGAGGGCTGAGGTAAATGTAATATACAGGGAAACTGAGGCAAGGACTTATGCTTCAGGTCATGTAACAATGATCTGAGAGAGCCAAGAGGAAGACTGAGAGCCTTTGTGTAACCTTCCTTGTGTGTCTGCAATTGGTGCCTGACTTATGGATGCAGGGACTCAACCCTGTGCATGGAGCCATGGAAATCCCAGTGTGTCAGAGGCACCCAAAATACCCCCCTCACCCCTTTTCCCACAGCTCTGCAGCTGGAGCAGTGGGCAGGACTGTCCCTGCGAGAGGACATGGGTTGCTCAGTGATTCCCAGATGTGCTGTGCTCACTGTTTTCCGGGAACCCAGCGGCCTGAGCAGAGATAAATAAGTGATACAGACATCCCTGCACTAAACACAAACGACACGCTCCCTCCTGCTCCCCACCCCACGCACACAGTTCTATTAATCCTGACAAATTATGACGTACAGACGTGTAATGCAAACTGATTCATCATACATTCAAATCTGCTGTGTGGGAGCAGCGGGAGGGCAGAGGCAGACAAGTGTATTACACGGATAATGTATTTGACGTATTAATAAAACCAGCCGCATTGCTCAATCTGGAGAGAGGGAGGGATGCCGATACATCATGACAGATCACATATTGATGGAATCCAGATGTTGGGAATCACAGTCTTGGGGCCTTTCTTGTATTGACTAAAGGTAAAAAATGCAGGCTGTCAGCACATTAAATCTCTGCTCTGCTCGCGGAGGCTGGGGGATAATTATTTATTTGTGGAGGACAAGGAAACTGCTCCCTGCGTCCCCTGTCCCGTTAGCCCAGCCGTCTGCAAAGGAAGGTCAGGGAAAGAATTTTTAACCCTCTTGCTATTTTCTTACCTATGGACTGCAATGACAAGCTGGAACACACATCAGGGTCCCATCAGCTTGAAATCCTTCATTCAGGTGATAGAAATCAGTGTCAAAATGATCCCTGCTGAGCACCTGGTCTTGGATTTTCAGCCAGTGAAACACTCAAAAAACTCCCCCTTTAGCTTTGCCAGCAACACTGATGCTTCCTGTGTTTTGCTCCTCTTGGACAGGGATGCACATTCTGAGTGGTTTTTAGGAAGCATTATATTTATACTTATACACACATACGTATGTGTATCCTTAAGATATTTTTAGTATTTTTCAGAGAAAGATATTCTGTTACTCACACTTTCATGGGTAATGGTCATTGTGCCAATCACAACTCCTACTTTAGTTTTATCTTGCTGAGTCCTTTTAAAATGAAACCGTCTTGTTTCAGATCTGTTTGGGTTGGACACCCTTTAAGGGCTGCTTGTGTTCGTGAAGCCCGATTGACTTTGGCTTGTGTGTGACAAGGCGTTAAGCACATGGTAACATTATCTATTAGGGGACACAAATACATGAATGTCCTGTTTTGGCTTTGTGCTCCTCCACAGGAATAGTGCCTTTCCCTCAAGCATCTTTTTGTTGCAGTGGGTTAAACCTGCTGCTGATTGCCTGGCCAGCACAGCAGGATAAAATGACACTGAGAAGATGACAGAGCTTTGTGCTAATGCTCTTTCCAGGGTTATTGCCAGCCTGGAGAAGGTGCTGTGCTGTGTATTTTTGGGCCCTGCCCCTGCATGCTCATGTTAACTGCATATAGGAAGGACCAGGAGATGGCTGCAACACAAATGGACATTACCTGGAAGACCAGGGCAGCTCAAAGGAGAGGTGTGGATTTCAAAAGTAATGAATGTGAAGTAAAGAGGGAGAGTATTTGAGCATTAGGAAGTGTTTAAACAATTGGGGCACAGCTTTCTTGGATGCACATCACTGGGACTTACATATAGGAGCCTGTAGAACTATTATATAGGGTCAGAGACAGAGCAAGAGAAAAAAAGCTTTATATGGGAACCATAGAAGTACATATATATATTTAACTATATTCATAAAATACAGAAATGGTTTATTATATTATATAGAACTAATATTTGGAGCCTATAGAACTACTTGCATGGCATTCATCCCCTACCAGAATGAATCAAAACGCAGGACTAATGAAATTTAGGGAAATACAAAAGCAGACATTGACATATTGGTGTTTTTCCCAGGGAAGCCCAGTGAGTATCTGCCATGGGCCTGTGTCCATCGGAGGGGGATGCTGGTGCTTCTGTGGTGTGCAGAGGTGCAGATGCCCAAGGCCACTCTGGCAGCCTTGGTTCCCTGCAGGGCACTCCTCAAATCCTCTGCTCCCAGGGAGGGTGGCCCAAATTGGAGCCATGCTGAGGGATGAGCCTCACTGAACCTTCCAAAACATGTCCCCAGCCTCCTCGATTGTTGGCAGTGGGGCAGTGGGTTTGCTGTATGGGAGCAAGCCTGTCCTGTGCTCTGGGGTCAGGGCTCCACCGCCACCTCTCCACAGCTTTGCAGTCTCAGCTGATTTAGAGTGAGCCAGCACTGCCCAGGGACAGCAGTGGCCCTGCTCACTGTCCCCAGAGCAAGTGAGACCTGCCCAGCCCTGTCTTTGTGTGTGCACCGCGGGGCTGCTGCCCTCGGGCACGGCCGGGGCATGGCGCTGGCTGCGGGGAGAGTCTCTGTCCCCTGCCCAGCCACTGACTCCCTCTTGAGCTGTGGGTGACCTACACCATGCAGGGCTGTCAAAAGCAAGGACACGGGTCCCACGGAGTCCCAAAATGCCTTTAAAACTCATTCTTTAACCTCTGGAAATGGTTTCCTTGCATGTGAAATGGAGACAATAAACACCTGAGATGAAAGGGCAGCTTTACTCTGCTAAGATAAAGGGCTTGCTATTTCCCTGGACTCATTCAGTACAAGTGGATGGGTCTGGAGGCTGAGCTGCTGGCAGGGAGAGCTCACCAGCCCCAGAAAGTAGCAAGGTCCTTTTTCAAGTGGGAGAAAAGCAGCTTAGAGGAAATATAAATTGTACTGAGTGAGGAGGACTTGAAAGCAGGGAGGGCTTCTGAGATGGGGAGCTGGAGAAAATGATGGAGGGAACGTAAGAATGACAAAGCATGTCGTTCCAGTGGAGTGCAAGATGATTTGCTTTAGCTCATTAAATACTGCAATAAAATATTAATAGTTATTGTCCCTCTATTTTTTGTAATTATCCTTGCAAAGAAGGATCTGCTGCAAGTCACTAATGTATTCCCAGCAGCGGGTTGCTTTTTAATACGGTGATGGCAGTCAGGGGTGAGGAGCGGGGGGGGAATGAAAGCGTTTATGTGTGGCCAGAAAATAGTTGTATGATCAGGGTCATTAGAGAACCAGCACTGTCTACAGAGGGAGAGACAGAACAAGGGGAAGAGGAGGCTGCAGGGAGGGGAAGAGGGTGCAGGTCAACCCAGGAGCACTCAAGAAAGGATGAGGTTTGAGGACAATCTGGCGTCTGCATCCCACCTAATCCCAAGGAAGAAATTTTTGCTGTGGCTGTGAAGCCCAGTGTGTCTGGATGTTTGCTGGTGATGATTTCTCCACCTGATCAAGCTGATGCAGCTATGAAGGACCCTGGAAGTACCAAGCTCCTGCCCTTGGTGCTGACGTGCTCTGTGGGGTCAGCCCAGGCACATGGGAGAAAGACCCCAGGGTGCTGCATGACCCTGGTGGGTCCTGTCTATCACAGCCCTCTGTAAGGCAGACCAGGTGCATATTAGCTGTGCCCCTGCCTGTCAGTGTCCCTTTCCCTGTGCCTGTCCCTGAGGCTGTCCTTGTTCTGGTCAGGGCCATAGCTTGTGCTGTCACCTCCAGGTTTGTGGACCTCAGGATCTCTTAGTGGTCAGAGGACCCTTTGCAGGAGTTTCATCTGAGCAAACATGCTGTGAGAAGGTCCCCAGGGTGGCTGGGGACCAAGATGATGATTGGTGGGTCAGACACCATCTGTAACTCTAGCAGGCACTGGCAGAAAGCTTTAAAAAGTGGAGTGTCTCCTGCCAGCAGCAAAGAACCCCATTAGGGCTTGAAGCTTCTGCAGCAGCACGAACACCTCATCCCACTATGCTCAGGCCAGGAGAGACCTCACTGTATTTTCATCTGTAGTTCTTGCTGCATGAGCACAGTGTGATGCAGTGAGGCTCTTTGCTGAGCCTGGGCAAAGCCATTGGCTTAAACACATCACACAGTGCAGATGGGTCTTTTCCAGCTGGGGGCAGCCCATGGCGTCTGGGGTGGGTGAGCAAAGGCTGAGTCACAGCAAAGGGCTCCTGGCCTGTGAGACCAAGCTTGTGATCACTGTGATGTGGCTTGGAAAGCCTTGGCTGGAGGAGACAGAACATGCTCTGTCATCAGAGGTGAGAGAGCAGGGATCGAGCATCCTCGGGCTCCTGGCCCTAGGCAGGGAAAGCCCAGGAATGCAGGTGCAGGTTGGTAGCATGAGCAGCAGCACCAGGACAGTGCCATGAGCCCACCTCAGGGAGCAAAGCTTGTCCTGGGGATCCGCCCATCTGTGTGTCCAGGCAAGCTGAGGGCCGAGCAGCCACATCCATGATGTTCCTGCTTCCCGAGCAGGAGGAGAGACCAGGTCTTCGGCCCCTCTCACATCCCATCAGCTGACCCTTGGAAGAGAAACGGTGCTGACAGGTATCTAAGCGAGGCAGAATTAAGGGAAATGATAATAAATGTAGATGGTCAGGCAGGGGAATGAAATGATCCATCTTTTGCATGTTAGTCAAGAGGTGTTCGCAGGCTCCCCCCCTCCCTGCTCCCATTCAATCAGGGCCTGTCAGACCTCCAGCAGGTTGGCATTTTTGTGAAGAATCTCTCAGCTAAAAATTGTTGTCATTCCTATTTCCTTGTTATCAGTTGGCGGCACCTCGGCGGAGCCCGGAGATTAACGCGGGATCGCCAGGCGAGCATCCATTCCCAAAGAGCCCTATCCATTACGCCGAGCTCGGCGGGTCCCTCCCGCCTCACCTCCCACATTCATCATCTTTAACGCTGACAGCCCGGCGCAGGCCTTTCAAATTTATCTCGCCGCGTCCTGGGCAGGCTCTATCCGTCAAACCGCACGAGAGGGAGCGAGCGGAGCACCGTCTCCTCTCCCCTGTACATCGGGGAGGGAGAGGGGGGAAAAACAACCTGCCCATGTGAGGGACTCGGTAAAAGATTGGTCCGAGATACACAATTAATCATGGCTCGCATCAATTTGCTTGATTTACTCCCTGGAGGGAGAAGGGGCGTAAACACGGCGTGTGCAGAGGCAGTGTGGAAACATAATGTGTCTGTCTATAGGAAAAACATTAACACATCATCCCCGTTGTGGGTGATTGATGGGGGAACGGGACAGGGACAGCCCAGAGCTGGCAGGGTGACAGAGAGCCAGGAGCTTGCCAGAAAGATGGACCCAATGGAGATGAACCTCAGGGGCCACCAGTCAGGGCAGGTGGCACTTGGCACAACTTGACCCACCTTCCAGTGCTCTTCACGAGGTGGCGGCCCATTCCAGGTATCTTCCCCCACACTGCAAGCCTCTGGGTGGGGAAGAGAGGTGGAAAGGGAAGCTTCCAGCCATTCTCTGTGTACAAGGCAGGTGCTTCAAGGTACAGACGGCTGAAATGTCCCCATCTTCAGGGGGATGCAGAATCTCAAGCAAAACTGCTTTTGCACATAAAAATCTCCAAGGCATATTTTGTGTTTGCTAGCATGTCCTAAAAAGGTGTTCGTGCAGCTCACTCTGCCTTACCCTCCATGAATTCTTCCTGTAAATAATATTTTTTTGCCTGTCCCTGGAGGTGGGTGCATTTCAGGATGAGATCCAAATGTGTGGAGCATGCTTGTGAAGCCCTTCAGTAGCCTTCAGGGCAGGAGATGCCGTAGCAATGAAAGATGCTGTTATTATTAGATCCCAAGCACTGGGTTGTGCCATCCCTTGATGGCTCTGGCAAAGAGGCTGACTTTTATGGAGAAAGTTACTGCTGTATTTACAATCCAAACTCCTTGTAACCAGCTGCAGGGTGGAGGAGGAAATGCAGAGAGAGTTTGTGATGATTTAGTGTGTCCTTCTCGGGTGCCTTTCAGCAAAGGAACCTTCTCCCTCCTTCACCAGCCCACACTTGGCAGGACTCTGGCTCTGTGATCACACTTCCATGGACAAGGGGAGCAGGAGAAGAGGTTTAATCAAGGTCAGAATGGGGGACCAGAAGTCTGGAGATTCAAGTCCCAGATTTGTGTCTTCCTTGGTGAAATCTTTGTGTAAATAAATGATACCCTGACCTTGTTGGGGCAGGTACTGCATTTCCCACTAGCTTGCAGGAATATTATCATGTTTGGAGGTGAATATTGGGGTTTGTGGGAGCTCACTGCCACAAAAGAAATCTGTACCTGATATGTGTAGGGGAAAACCAAGGTGATAGGAATACAGGAGTATTGAGAAAGCAACCCTCAGTGTGATGTTTGTGCAGGATGAGCTGATGCAGTGTACCAGCTCTTAACACCAGACAGACGCCTCCCCAGGAAATTTGCAGACCATGGGCCATTCCTATACTCAGCACCATTCCTGCTATGAGCTGCAAATGCTTCCACATTTTCTCCCTGGTTAGCTAGCAGTGATGTTGGAAAGGTTCACTCCTCCCCAGCCACATGTGGCCCTTGGCTGGGACCTTCCTGGAGATGCACCTGCCATTTGGGATCTGAACACACATCAATTTCCACATATATGATTCTTAACATGCCTAAGGTGGGTTTTAAAAGATGGTCTTCCAGCTCTTCCACTACCTTCCTGCATGTGGTTTCCTTTAGCTGCACTCCAGTATTTCCACTTGGGAGGAAAAGTTGCTAACACAATGAGATCTGTCATCCACAGACCACTGGACACTGCTTTGAAGTCAAAAATGGGTGAAACAGGTGTAGTCTGCCAGAAATGAAACACGGAGCTCTGTGGAATGATTTGAGTATCCAAATAGACTGTCCATTAATTGCCCTCCTGTTTGCAGGTCCTTAGGAGAACAGCCTACCTTGCTACCCTCTTGTCTGTCTGTCAGTCCAGCTATCAGTATAGTGCTTCAGACTGTTCCTATTTCTGATTAATGGAGTATGAATTAAATTCTGAAAATTTACACTCCTGCTGGGGGCTACTCCCATCCTCAGGCAAATCCCCATTCCTTCTCTGGTGTGCAGCACCAGCCCACACCTGTGTGCCTGACACACCCAGCAGGAGCATCCCTCCTAGGAGCAGTTGCTGTTCCCAAAGCAGCCAGGCTGAGCTAAGGCAGGAGCAGCTCCATGACCCACATTTCTGGGGTTGCTTATGGCTTAAATTTATCAGTTTAATTCAGTTTTGTTCTCCCCTGATGTAGCTGAATGTGAAGCAGGGTTTTGTTTCATTTTATCTTGTGGAAATTACTCATAATTTTGTAGTGGCTGTTTAATATATGTATATATATATATATATGTATATGCTGGGTTTTACAGCCCTTTTTTATCACCTTTTTATTATCTCAGGTCAAAAGCTTTACTGGGTTGCATTCAGGGAATTATGCAAACTAAGAGAAAATACCATAGCAAAACTATAGATTTTCTCATTAAACTCTGCTTGGACATGTAGTTATTGTAGTAAAACTCTAGTAACTATTACAGGCCCTAATATAAAATTATAGTTTGACACCTCAGCGTGATTGGCCTTGCACTGCAGTTAAATTAACCCTTTCCATCCCTTGCCTGCTCGCACTAGAAGCTTTCACTGGAAGCTGGCAAGCTGGACTCAGTGGGCAAGCTGGGGTGGCTGTTTGAGGGCTTAGCCTGGGGCTGCAGCCACAACCCCTCTGTGGTCCAGTTCCAGGAACTCCAGAGCGGCTTTGTCTGAGCTGTCAAAAAACCTCACTCCAGCAAGAACTGAGAGAGAAGTGGTGGTTAAATAAGGGAGGATCCTGCAAGTCCAGGTGGATAAAGTCCAGCAAGGTAGGAGTTTGCTGAAGTTTGCAGCAGTTTCTCATCCCAGAAATTGCTTTGTTCCTACCGCCCAAGGACTGTGTAATTCTCCCTGCTCCGTGCACAGTGGATTTAAGGAGCAATAAGCATATTCAGCGACTTAATTATCTCAGACGAGATTTTCTTCTCAATTACACTCAAGTAAATCTGAAGTGATTCCATTCAAGTGGGTGATCTTAGCCTACCCTTGTAAAAAGTAAAATCAGATAAAACATTGTCCATGCATGTTAGCAAATCTCCACACCTTTGCTTTATCACTGCAGCAATGGTGGGAGGATTTGGGACCATCCGACGCAGTGACAGTCTGTGTTTAAAACAACTTGGATGGTCTGGCAGGGATGGGGAGTATTTCCTTCTGATTGCCTGATTAACATTTTAAAACCATGTTGATAATAACCTGGGGTAGTGTGACAGTTCAGCAACTTCATTCGAGGGAAACACTTAATCATATTTATTATGTAAACACAGCTTGCCATGCCCCCATTAAATTATTAATAGTACCATTAACATATTTACATATAAATCTTATAGCAATTGATGGAAATGGCTCCAAGAACCATGCGTTAGCTCTCTTTTTATAATGGATTCTCTCTTGCAAATACCCATTTATTAAAGAGACAAAATATTAATTTTTTCTTAAATGTTCATGTCAAAAATGTCACCTTTGCAGTTTTGCAAATTGCCATTTATGCAAAACCTACTGGTTGGTATTTTCCCATCTTAAAAATGGTCTGTTTAAAAATATTGCTTCAATAGGAGCAATTAAGGAGAAAAAGAATAAAGATATTTCAGTGATCTGGGCAACATTTTTGCATTTTCATTAGCGATAAAATTGATAAGTTGAACAAGACAAAACCAGGGGGTTGTTCCATGACTCCACACCTGGAGGTACCCTAAAATGCCCTCAATCTCAATGCTGCCTTGGGCTTAACCACTGAGCAAAACATACACAGTTCCTTCAGTATCCTGAAGGGAATAGGTGGCGTGAGGGAAGCAAAAAAGAGTGTGGAGGGTGGGAAGGATTTACTGGACAGGATAAAGAGAAGAGGTTGGAGGGTAGGTTAGTGCTCCTCTGGTTTCTCCTCCAAATTCTGCATCTTTCTTATTAATCAGCCCTGCTCTGCTAATAAGCTTCATTAGGCTATATACTGTAATTCCTTAATACCTTTCCAGGTAGCAGTGTCCAAGGGTGATTCATTCTCAGGACTGCCAACTTTCACAAGTTTATCACAAGACTCCCAGGATTTTTTTTTTTAAATTTTACTTCTTAAAGTTTTAGCTTCTGCAGTCAAATGATGGTAGGAGAATCTCATTTTTCCTTTAAATAAATGTAAAATGCACACTTTGAGCCCAGCAGTCAGGGCAGAAAGCTTGAGTGTGTGCTGTGAGCCTGGTCCTTAAAGCATAGAAACCATAGAGCAAAGACAAAGATAACTGCAGGGTGGTGGAGTTGTAGGATAATTTAGGCTGAAAGAAGCCTAAGGAGGTCACAGTGCACTTAATTTCTGGTGCATCTCAAATGGCAGTTTCCATTAGCAGTTTTAGTATTAAAAATAGTACAACATAGCTCACAGTTTTGTGTGAAATGTGTATTCTATACATCTCCACATGGCAAAATATAAACCCCCACCGAGAGCCTGGCTGCCCCTTGCCCATCCGGTGCTCCCACAGACATCCCATGCTGGCAGGGAGGGATAAATCCAGTTTGCTGGGAAGGAGCCATAACTGCCTGAGCTGGGACCTGCAGGGAACCCAGCAAAGGGCTCCTGTCCCAGCTCTGCTCAGGATGCATGACCTTGGCAAGTTGTGTCTCCCTTCCACACCACCCTTCTCCCCACCTGAACACAGGGCTGAGCAAGGCGCTTTCCCTTCTGGAGAATTATTGGAGAATTAGACCTTATTATGGTAATGCAGGAGCCAAAGAAAGACGGACGAAGCATTACAAAGGATTTTTTTCCCCTTCTCAATTAAATGAATGTTCTCCTAACCCATCGAGCCCAGCCCTCGTGTGTGCTGTTACAATTGTCTCTAAAAACTCTGTCTGATTTTTCAAGCAATTTCTCACGAAACAGGCACTTTCAGAAAAATCATAAGAAAGCAATCGTTTCAAATTGGTCATTTGGGACTCAAATTACTAATCTAATACATTTTTTATTGAGGGTTCCTGAAAGGTTCCATAAAACACAGTCTTTGAAGCTGCCCAAACTTGCCAGCCTCCCAGTTTGACAAATCGAATCCAACAATCCACTTTGCAGCTCAGGTTTAGGGCTCAGGAAGCTGCCACCGAAATAGCAGCGTTTATATTTCTCCATCAATAGTGCCTATCTGGTCAGATTTTTAAATTCCCTGGGGTGTTGTGTTGATTTTCTTTTGCCTGTGCTGGATTTTTGTGTCTATGTCCAAGCTGCAGTGCTTGTACTGGGGATATGGATGAGGGAGGTTGTCCTGGAATCTGCTCCTGAGCATGGTCTCTGATCCAGCTCAGAAGAGCAAGCAGGACAGAAGTTGACCCAGGCAAGGAGAGAGCTGGGAGACAGAGACTGACTTTTTTTTATAACCTTTTGTTTTTAAATTTATAGAATTTGTATTATTTATTACATTTTCTTGGGTTTTATTATTTATGATGTTATTTTTGTTTTTCTTGAGGCTTAGATGGAACCCCTTTAGCAGAGGAGCATGTGCATAGTCCCATTGAGCTTAAAGGCTGAACAGAGAAAGAAACTAAAACATGGAACATACTTGGAATTCTGATCTAAGGAATGAGGACTTAAAGCACAGGAAAATTAATGAAATCAAACAGGCGGTCTCTGGTCCTGAGTTCCTTTGTCATGTCATGGCCACAAGGTCATACTCCCCTCTTTGCACCAGTTTTTTCAGGAAAGAGTAGTGCTGACCCACTTCCGAGTGGCCATTCATGACTACAAAGTATCAACCTCCTCACACACAAGGCACTAATCAAATGTGTGTTAATTATTATTTTAGCAGATGCTGAGGGGCATCTGAGTGCCGCCTTGAGGTATACCCCCCAAAAAAGCTCCTCTCTGATCAGGTCTAATAAAATCCAAAATAAAACTCTATGGGTTGACAGCCAGCTCCTTCTTGAAGCTGGAGGGACAGCATCCAGCAAGGAAAATCCAACAGTTTGAGGCCAATGCGAGCTCAGCCTGCCAAGAGCCCAACCAAAATTTCATTTCCCCTTGAAGGTCTGGTGGCAGTTTTTCTTTTGCAAGACCTGCCAGCTGGGAGCAAGGCAGAAATGTGGTTTTGGGGACGATTTTCAAGCAGTGTCTGCTTCTTGGTTCGTCCAGCACAGGAGTGCAGAAGGGAGAGGGAAGGAGGGGGGGAGCTCCAGAGAAAGACACAGAAAAAGTTGCTTGGCTTCAGGCAGAGGTGGGGATGGAGAGTTTAGGAAGAGAAGCATTACCTCTGCCTGCAGCTCAGCACCCATAAAAGCACAAGGCTCATGGAGCAGGGGTTAGTACAGCACTGATTACTCAGACCTGGCATCTTGGTCTGAATTTCCCACTCTGAGAGGAACCATACAAGCAGGAAAGAGGGCTTCTCCAACCATCTCAGTGCACCCAGACTACTCCTAGCCTTGCAGTCCACAGCCTCCTCTGGCTGTGTGGCTCCCTTGGTACCAATGTGGCCAACTCACTGCTGACACGCTCCCCTCCAAATGCCTCGAAGGGGACCTGTTACTATTTATTGGGTTAGCATATAGTTTTCTGCTGCCATTACAGTTTTACTATGGAGATAATGCACAATGTGTCATCAGAAAGTAGAGCAGGAGTTGTTTTCAAGCCAAACATGGGCATTTTGGGTATCAACTGGGACTGCAGTGCATGGGAGGCTCTTTTCAGCTGATTATTCTTGTGGTGGTCAACCCATGGGTGATGGTTGCCCTTCCAACCTGTCCTTGTCTGCAGCTTCCTAGGGCATTTGACACCAGGATCCTGCCCTCATGTAGGCAGGGAGCATGTGCTCCCAGTGCATTTCCTTTTGCTCTGCTCAACCTGTTTTTAGGCTTGTGTGAGCAGCAAGGTGCCACATTTCCATCAGAGGGGCTGCATGACTGTCACGGTTTTAATCCCAGCTGGAGATAAAACACCATGCACCACCCTCCCCCTGCCACCCTGGTGGAATGGGGAGGAGAATCAAAGTAAAACTTCTATGTTGAGATAAAAACAGTTCAGTAATTTAAAATAAAGTAAAATGCAATAACAATGTTAAATAATGATGATAATAAAAGGGAAAAACAAGTGATACACAATGCAACTGCTCACTACTCACTGACCAATGCCAGACCCCTCTTCCCAAATCCGGGTCAGCCACACTTCCAGGAAACTCCTCCCCATTTATATACTGGGCGTGGCATTCTATGGTGTGGATTATCCTCTTGGTCAGTTCAGGTCACCTGTCCCAGTTATGCATCCTTCCAGTTTCTTCTGTGTACCCCTTCACTGGCAGAGCATGAGACAAAAGGGGAAAAAGTCCTTGACTTAGGATAAACCTGACTCTGCAAAAAAACCAAAACATCAGTATGCTATCAACACCATTCTCATTCCAAATCCAAAACACAGCACTGTAATTAGCTAAAAGAGCTAATTAGTCCCTAGCTGGAACCAAGACAATGACCCATGGAGATGCACTTCCCCAAACTCAAATCTGTCTTTTCCCCGTGCATCTACACATTAGTCATCACAGGACAGGTCCATCTCCCTTGAAACCTTTATGCACCAGCCTGCTCTGCCTCTGTCCTTACTGGGTATGAAGCTACCAGGACCAGGCACAAGGAGGTGTCAGGCTGTGTCCTAGCACAAAGTCCCTGCACAGAGACAAATGGGGCCCATGGCAAGTTAGGACCACGGCTCCTTGCTGCACCAAGCTGCAGGTATAGCTCTGCCGACCCCCTGATCATTCCCACCTTCCCTGAATTCCCTCTAGCTGCTGGATAGCTTCGCAGGGTGTGTGTGTTCTGTGTCCTCTTTACCCTCAGGACTCTCTCCTGTCCCCACCACTGTGTGCCATGGCTGCCTGCTGCAGCACAGGGATGATGTCTGAGGAACTGTTTGCTTTAGCAGGGGGGAAGAGGCAGCCACGGGCGGGAGCAGCGGGTGGCTGTGATGGAATGTCTCCCGGCCCACTGCTCCACAGACTTGGATGTCGTGAGGAGCAGAGGTGCCAAGTGCTGATCCGGCTTTTGTACTGTTGAAGTCCATGATGCTGCTTTGGATTTACACCCATGGAAGCAGGATGGGAACTTGGCCTGGGTCTCAATCCTGTTGTAAAGCTGAGGGAGCCTTTGGACCCACCGCCAGCCCTTTAATTGAAGTGGGGAATGCAGTGGAGGAGAGGAGGGGTGAGGCTCAGGGTAAAGGGAAGATGGCCCTGGTCTTTGTAGCCTCCAGGAGAATAACTGATGGCTAGAATGACTGCCCAGCTTAGGAAGGAATAGTGAGGGTCTGAGCAGGTCAGAACTCAGAAAGAATGAGAAACCTGGACTTTGAATACTTTTCCAATGCTCCTCCCCATACCCCTCAACCTAGCAAAGACATTTTCTTGTGCACCAGCCAAGGCAGCCTGGGGTATGGGGATGAGGTTGTCCCTGTGCCCAAAATCCGTGCCTGTGCAGGTCAGGACTGCTTGTGAAACACCAGATCCCAGCAGCAGATTAAGAGGCTGAAGCATCAGGATGTGTCCCCACTTTGTGCTGAGCATCTCTCTCTGGGGAGGGAAGGCTCTTAGGGCAGATTTCACCTTGTGCTGAGGGGTCAGGAAAAGACTCCCGTGCCACTTAAATCCCACTTAAGTACTTTGCACCAGGGTGAAATTAACTCTCTCCACAGAATAAGCCATCAAGAAAAACTGATCTAAAAATCTACGCTGGGCCACAACCGAGCAACGCTTCTATTAGCAGGTAAAAAAATATTTCCCATCCTTAGAGTTAAATGAGCCAATAGTTCAATCACAGTGCGAAAAGCGGCAATAGAGACAGGGATGCTGAGTGCCTCAGGTATTGGGAATCTATGCTAGGAATCACAATAAGCAGGACTCGCCTGTGTTCTCTGTGTTTAGCAGCAGTGTTATTCAACAACCTATTTGCAAATGCCATCTTCCAAAGTCCTTTTTTCCCCCCTCGTTAAAGTTGCAGCGATAATAGGGCAATTACAGTGCAATAAGCTAAACGCAATCCATTAGTGGCATCACAGCCATTTTTAGATCTTGGGGAAAAAAAAATCAAAGCTGTTTAAGTTTTCTTATTATGCACATTAAAAGGCAGGCAGCAGGGTCTGATCAAAGACACCACCACCTCTGTGCTCCCCCCACCCGCCTCCTGTCCCTGCGTCTTGCCCCCCCTCTATTCATTAGTGGTCACAGCTGTGCAGTCGGCCAATTACTTGGGAATAATAAGTACATTTTGCAGTAAATTAAATATTAATTAGTCCTTGGCAGGTTGTTTTGGGGTTTTTTTCCTCATTTCCCTCCCTCCACCTGAAAACAGTGGAAGGGATGTGACACTGTTGTTGCCTGTGTTGGCATGTGGGTGAGAGTGGAAGAGGCTTTCCTCCCTCCCTGTGCTCCTTCTCCTCCAAGCTGGCTTGCAGCAAGGTCTTTCCTTCTCTTCCTAGAGAGTTCACTGCTGCTGGACCAGGATTTGCAAACACATCCTCATGTGGATGTGTTTGGATGGTACCTTCTTCCAACCTGGGCACATCCCGTCTCTGCCTGGCTTCTCATCCTGCATGCTCCACTTGGGCACTCCAGGCAGAGCAGCATCCCTGATTGATTGTGGTGTGTATATGAGGCCTCATCCTGCCCTGCTCCTGCACAGCAGGACCCCAACCCAAACAGTGTGTGTTGTGCCAAATGATAAGGAAGAAGAGTAGTCCCTGGCCAGGAGTTCAGAGGGTCCACCCAGGACTCTGGGGACAGAATGACCTAGTTTGGATTTCTCTAATCCCCTGGAAGTCGGACTGCCTTGAACAAGTGCGAACCCTGGGGAAAAAGCCCTGCAGACAGTAGTCAGGTGAAGCCCAAACCAGATCTGAAGCACAGATCTGCTGGGAATCTGAGATTCCTTAAAGTGAGCCAGGTGAGCTAATTTTGATGTTATCAGCACGTATTACAGTAAAGAATGAATGAAATGGAAACAAAAAGTGGATTAAAAGAACAGCTAAGCTTTGCATAGGCGAGATGAAAGCCTGATGTGGAGGGAAGGCCTGTCCTTGCTCTGGAGCACCCCAGGGGCACTTCAGAGGCTGGCACAGGAATCTCTGGGAGCCCTCAGCAGTCAGGACAGGAGGGGCAGATGCTCTGGTGGCTCACCCATTCCAATTGGAGCTGCTGTCCCTGTCACCTGGCCTGTGCCTCCCTAAAGTGCAGCATTACCTATGCTGTGCCTATGGCCACAAAGGAGGCTGGAAACAAGGAGATGGAGTCTTAGCATACAACTCACCACCCATCCTTCCTCCTTGTCACCAATGGCAGTGTGAGCAGAGAAGAGGGGATTTTGTGCTCCTTTTCCTTACAAATCCATTACCAAGAGTTTCTGGAGCAGAATGAGCTATGTGAGCAAAGGCAGAGTAATCTGTGCCTGTTGGCAGATCCCAAGGTAAAAGGTTCCACTTGTTCAGCTCTTGGATTTACACTTTACTAAACAGCTCTGTGGGCTGCCTTGTGATGCACCGTGCACGGCTTCGCCCCTTGGTGCTCTTGAGTGCAATTAAGTTGTGGGCTTTTTTTAAATGTGACTTAACAATATGCAGGTTAGGTTTGTATTTTATTTACAGCTTTTACTTGGGGACCAATAAAACCCCAGCTGGCTAATGTGAGAGCTAAAACTTGCATCTCGCTCTTTGCCTTGGATATCTTTTCTATGGTAAACTATTTATTTGCGTTTCATCTTGCACAAGCTCTTCTTTCCATGCTGAGAAGCCAAGAGCTCCAGGGGCTCTTTGAAGACTATTTGCTATAGGATAGCAACTGGAATTCTCTTCAAACATCCGTGCCTGCTTTGTCCTATAACTGGCCTCTTGGTGTCAACACGCAGTTTTGTGCGAGTTTCCTGTGCAAAGCTAACATTTGCACGTTCCCCTGGCAATTGTGCTTCCAGATCCCTCTTGTTCAAGCACATCCCATCATTTATTCTTGCAGGAATGAGCAGCAGTTACTCCACGTGCCAAATCAGAGGCAGCACCAAGGCCTCTTTAGAAAGGAAGATTTAACTGGGTAGGGAATGACCGCTGTGCTGCTTGGGCAGGAGGAATGTGGTGTGTGACCTACGGGTGCAGTCAAAATGGTCCACATTTGGATTGCAAGTATTTGGTCCCCCTGTCTCTGAGCTCCAGGCTTTCATCACACAATTAAAGTGCAACAAAATCTTCTTGCAAAATCCCAGTGCATTTCACTGTCGGTCCATCAGACATTTCCACCCATGAGCATCTCCCGGACACTGACCCTGGCATGCCAGCAGAATACATGCAAAGGGTGAGATGGCATCAGGCTAGTGACACAAATCATGCTAGAAATGCCAAATAGCTGTGTTTACATGCATTCACAACCCAAGGGTCATGCTCTTGCCGTAAAAAGGGAGATGAACCCTGGTGGGATCAGAGTGATGCTCCCAAGGATGCCTCTGGGAGGGAAAGATCAAGAACTGTTGCTCATAATGGCAGTGGCTGCTAAAACAGTCAAAATAATCAGGAGGTGGGGAGGATTCTGAGGGGACAGATGCAGCTGGTGATGAGTGCCCATCATTTGCTGGTGCATCTTCCCAGTGGCACCCCAATGTGCTCATTCTCCCTGGATGTTACAGGGCTTCAGTGCTCATACCCCAGCATCCAGCCCCTCTTTAAACCACAGCAGTGGTTTCTGTTACATGGATCAAAAAGGCCAGCACGAGCTCTATGAAGACACAGAAGGGAAAATATTTTCTTTCTCTCCAGTGTTGTTTTTTACTCCTTCTGTTTCCCTTTCTGCCATCTCATGACTCTCTAAATTCATGGGAGCTCTTCCTCAAGGTGAAATGAAGGCTCTGGGCTGCATTTGGTAGTGCCGACAACAGGGGATGAGGGTCAGGGAGGGTTAAGCAGGGAGGGGGCACTGCAACAAGGCGGCCTGATCTAGTGATTAAACAAAGGGATTCAGCCAACATGTGTAAAATTAAGTGATCAAGAGTTGATTACAGAGTGCATTGATTGTGTACTGATGGATTAAACAGAGTCGTGCTCGGGATGCGATTTTCCGAGCTGGGCACGAAAAGCACAGGCAATTGACGTGTTGGCCAGAAGGACCCGCTTCTCCCAATCCCTGGCTTTTATACATTCTCCGGATAAATCTGCAGAGAGGCCCGTGGAATTATAATCGATTATCCATTTCTCAAAGTCACTTAAGGGCCCTGAGCTACAAGCTAAAGTGCCAGTGCTGCGAAGAGGCATTGGGTATGCGCCGGCATGTGCAGGTGCTGGCGCGAGGGGAAAATGTGGCAATGACCCTGTGTGCTGCAAGCTGATGAATCTATTTTCTTGTAGGAAATAGTTTTGACAGTTCAATATCTGTGTTTTCGATATGTGCCCCACACATCCCCAAGGGAGGAGAGGAGAGGAACTGGAACGTGGCAGGGAGGGAGTGGGTGGGAGGCAGGGAAAGACTCTACCACATCACCCCTTCAAATTATAGGTGTATCAGTATATCACCAACTTAACAGGCTGCCCTCCAAGTCAAGGGCATGGGAGCAGCATGGCTGCTTGCATCTTCTGCAGAGCCAGGATGGGGCTGCAGCCCCTCTTGGGGTGCTCCCTGGGCTGTGGGGGGACCCTCAGCCTGCCCCAGCCCACAGACAGTGGGGTAGCTCCTAGGATCTTGTTTCACAGTCAGTGATGAAGGCAAAGACACATTTCCAGGCTGATCTTGTCTCTCAGGATGCAGTCAGGTCCTTTGCCGAGGACTCAGAGGAGCAGGCAGGTGGGGCTGAGACAGCTGAGCAGCTGTAACCTGGTGCAGGATCATCCTGCACGTTTCATAGGGAGCTGGATGTGATGGTGGAATGAGGCCAGGGGAGAAGCCCCTGCAGGTCTCCCCCAGACACCATTGCAGGGCTGTCGCTTCCACTCTCAACTGCATCCCTGTTTCTGCTACAGATGAAGCAATCAAGGCCCAAAACAGGCGCCAAATGTGTCCAGACCTCAGACCCCAGCTCTTGTGCAGTCTCCCAGCCAGATATGAGAATATTTCTGTGAAAGTCCCACCTTTTCTAGTTCTCACTGCCATTAGTTTTTGGCATTTAAAGAAGGTGCTTTGCTCCAGGTCTTTCCATCCCAAGAATTGATGCAGAGCCTGGATAGTTAAGGCACACTTTGGCAATGGAGCTACACAGCTCCTTCTTCCCACCCTCTCCCACCAGGCCAGCAGAAACTCCAGGCTGGGAAACTGGATTAACCAGGGACAAGAAGTGGCCCTTGTAACAGCAAACAGGGTCACAGGCCAGGCACATTGGTGAATGTTGCCCAGCTGCCAGCCCTGGGTACACAGCCCCAGGCATTCCAGGTGGCTGAGGAGGAAGGGATGGTGAGGAGCACAATCATTCCCTACATTCTGTCTGGCCATGATGCACATGACACAGGAGCTGGGGTCTTCTGCCTGGCTGCCTGTGTGCTGGGAAGTGTGCTGTGTTCCAGTGCCTCATTTTGCAAGTCCCACTGAGGAAGGACATGCCATGGGCCATGGAGTCTGCAGAACTGCAGGCACGATCCCTGGGTCCCATTGGCTCTGGTTGGTTTGTCCACAGCCTAGCCAGCCTTGGGTGCATGGTATAAAAAGACCCATGGGATGGAGAGCAGCTCAAGGATCGGGGGGAAGGAGAGGGGATGCATCACGGCCCAGGAGATCCCCCCAGATGGTAGAACAGAGCTGTAGGATTCCCTCAGCAGTGTTTTTGCTGTGCCATGTTCACTGAAGTCAGGGAACCCTGAGTGATGCTGGAGAGACCCAGCTGCTCACCCGGACTTGTATGTTTGGGAGATGAATCAGTAGGTTGGAGGAGACTCCAGTTACATTCCCAGAGCAAAGGATGAATAGCGGCAAGAAGATCCAGTGATGTGGTCCTGAGCTTTTCCAGACTCATATTAGCACCCATCAGAGAATCTGGAGCAGAGAAGGGATCATCTCTGTCCTTGGTCCCTGCTGACCTCGTTTGTTCAATCTCCAGCCCCGTGAGGGATGTGGCTGGGCACTGTGGTGCTTCCTTGGGAGAAGACTGCGTGGGCAGGCTACCCAGCTGGGAGCTGTGAGAGAGGAGGGCAGGAGGATGGAGGCAGTGTAACACCTTCCTTTGCCTGCTCTCAACACTTCTCTACTTTCCTCTTGTGACACCTGGGGAAGTGTTTCTGCTCAGTTCAGCATCCCCTCACTGAGCAGCACCATCAGCCTGTCCCAATCCTCCTCTTCCCCTCTCCCTTCCAGGTCCCTGTCATGCTCTCCCTTTCCAGCTCTCCCGGCAGCCTGTGTCCCTCTCATCGAGGATTCATTGTCTTGTCAGCCTCTAGTTAGCCAGCATGCGTACGAATCATAAATTACCCCGCCCGGGCCTCTGCTATGCTTCAGCACAGACAAAAAAATTGCACTCCATCACCGTGTCTCCCGGCTTTTAGTGGTATTGATCAATGCTGCTCCCTTCCCGCCCCCCCCCTTTTCATTTTAACCGAGCCGGTTAAGTGCAGTATCTTATTTTGTGCTGGGACAAATGAAAAGAATATTAGCAAGGGCTGAAATATATCTCTTTTTTATCTCTCTGCTACTTTTTTATTGAATCTTTCTGAGTAGGTGGCTTTCCGCAGGATGACAGCCTCATGACAGGCTCCTCATTAGAGCTGAGACAGTAATTGTGATGCATTTCCCTGCGCGGCCTTTTCACTTCTCCCCCCCGCTCCTGCCTTTCCTCCTCTCTCCCTTTCCCCTGATTTGTAAAGTGATTGGATGTACAGACTCACTCAGTTTCTTAAATTATTGCCCAGCTCGATCCATCTTCCACTGCCCCACACTGGGCAGCCATGATCTCCGCAGATGGTGAGCCAGGGTCGGATCACAAGGGGTTCCTCACCTCTCGTGTTGCCAGGCTGCCACTGGCCATGAGAAACATGGTGCTGGACCCAATGGGACGTGCAGCAGCCTCTGAAGAGCCCAGGATGCTTTTCAAACATGCATTTTTACTGAGTGACCCATGGGATCAACTTCAGCTGGGGTTAACTGCATGGCAGCAGCGCTGCACCAGTTTGCACCAGTTTACACAAGTCCTCTCCAGTATCCAGCTTGTCTGGACAGACAGCTACAAGAACAACTCTTTCTCTGGAAGGAAATCAATATTTTAGCAAGCTTTTCTGCCTCAGATTCCTCTGTAGTTTTTACTCTCAGGAGAAGCAGGTGTATTTTCAAAGCTGCTTGGCAGCCTGGACTCTGCTTCCTTAGCAGGGAGCAGTGTCTGGGATCAGGCTCTTGGTGGGAATGCAGAAGTCTGAGTACAGGGCTTCCCTGTGACCCACTTTGTTCATGGGGTTGTAGAGGTCCCCCTGTCTGTCTGTGTCTCTATGTGTTTTATACACCCTAGGTATATAAAACCAGCTGTCACTCATCCCTGTGCCTCTCTTTGCTGGATTCAAGGCAGGACTTCCCCTGTGCTGCGCCGAGCACAATACAAGTCCAGCTTCTGCTGGTGCTCTGCAGCATCTTTGCCCTGTGATGCAAAGAGTGATTCCTCAAAAATATTTTCTTACCTGAATAGCCATTTTTTCAGACTTTTGCCACCTCCCTGCCTGCACAGAACTCCAAAAGGAACATGCTCTAAGGGAGATCTTTCAATGCAGCGTGATTCCTCAGTGGTCTGGACATGCTTGCTGCTCTGTGGGGTGTTCTGCAGAGTTAAGTTATGCTGTGGATGCAGTCATGGCCAGACACTGAACCCAGCCACAGCACGCAAACCTGGAGTCACCTCACTGCCTGTCACTGTCTCTGGCACCTGGGTCTGCACTGCCCTGTGCAGAGCAGCTGCAGCAGGGGCCAGATCCAGGGCACCCTGTCCTGGGCAGCAAGTTGAGGTCTGCATCCCCCAGTGAGGTAGGAGCCTGAAGGATGGGAAGGCCCTGATGGAAGGAATGGGAGGTGCCATGACATCCAGTGCATGTTTTTGGGGGCCTATACCTTTTGTTACCAACCAGCAGGATCCAAAGCAGTGCCCAGCAGGCAGGATGCTGCTCCTTGGGAATAGCACTGGGACCATGCCAGTAAAAACAGGGAGATGGGAGAGCAATGAGCAACATTATTCCAGCTCCCTCACTTTATTACCAAATATTTTTTGCCTCTACTGTTATTCTGGGGTGCTCTGCACTGACACATGAACCATCTCTGCCTTGAGCCACCGTTGTCATCTCCCTGCCTTGGCTGCCACTTAATACCAGGGCTCTCTGAGCCTCATCAGTTGCGGCACGGGCTTGCCAGGAGAAGAGTGAGTGTTTTGCTATTTCCAAGCTAACATGGGGCTTTCTTTGAATTATTGTTTTTTGAGCTGGAAGGAAAGGAGGCTTGTCACACAAGATACCTGCTATCAGTACACAAATAACAGCAAGCCCATCATCGAATGGAAAATAATCGCCGCGGAAACCGAGTTGCGGAGCAGCCGGGAGGAATTATTGCAGGCGCTGGCAGTGGGGATGCTGTCAAGGAGCCTGTGTCAGCATGTCCATTACCACCCACCTGGTTTCAGCATGGCCCCCAGAGCAGGGCACAGGGCTGTGAGGTCATTTCTATTCAGAAGAGTTTCAGATCAACTGGCTTTGATTGGGTTTAAATGATGGAGTGTTTAAGAGGGAGAGAGCAGAAATAGGAGGGTGAGATGAAGGGAGGCATCTCAAAGAGATGGGGTTTGGTACTCAGAGAAGTGGAAAAGAGTTTGAGGTAGGAGAAATCAGGAGTTGGGACTGAAGAGCTGTTCCTAGTGGGAGCAAGCTCCAGCTGGTCACAAGGAAGGACAGCATGGGAAGGCACAGGTGGCACTGCCTGTGCCACCCATGGCAGCAGCTCTTGGGGAGGCACCTGAATGTGCATCAGTGCAGATGAGCAGTGGAGTTATAGACAATTTATTTCATTCATTTGGCAACTTGCTGAGCTCCTGTGCAGAGTGAGCCCTCATGCCTTGTAAACTTTGCTCACTGAGTGACCTGGGAGCATTGTTTACTCTGTGCTGCATAGTGGTGAGGGGGCTGTATACATCCTGTGCTCTTGGCACTGTTGGTGGGCTGGGTTCCTTGGGGTTTTTTTTACTTAAATGCTCTCTAAAACAGTAGTTCATATTCTGCTTGTGAGGGAAAGCTCTGTCTTCCAAGTGACACTCTTCCACTCTGCAGTGCTGTCAGGGTACAGGTGCAGGGCAGGAGCAGGGATGACTTCATGGCTCCATGCCTATTCAATATCATGCTTGTGTCCCCAGAACCTGAGCCCAGCTCCCAGCCTGGAGCCCAGGTCTCATTACCAGCTGCTTTGCAGTGAATCAGACCTTTCCCAAAGGAATTCTCTTGGATCCATATCAGTGTAACTGAATGAAGGATTCAGCCCTCTATCCCCAGTGGGATCAGGAGGGTTTGGTCCAGTCCCTACCTGGGCTGGGATCCATTTGCAGATGCCCTCCGAAAGAGTCTATGGACAAATTCCTCCACACAGGGGTGCATCTGCGTACTGAGCACTCTGCTTTCAGAGCAGGAAATATTCGGTTTCAACACGGAGTTAAACATTTCCGCGGAGCCCAGGAGACGGTGCAAACAGCGGGAGCACCGAGGCTCTGCCTTTTCATCTCTCTGGCACTGGCGAGCGGGGGGTCGGCAGCAAGGGAAGCACGGCAGAGCCGCGGAGGGTAAACACTGGAGCTGAGCCTACCGAGTAACCAGAGAGTGAAGGGGAGAGAGAGGGGCAAAGAAAACAAAAACACAGCTGCCAAAAAACAAAAGCCTGAAAAGAGCCATTCAGTGTCTCCCAGGAGCGGGTTTGGCACAGGGCAGGGACGGACAAGCAGGGAGCAGGCGTAGGTCCCTCCCGCTCAGGGATATGGGCCCTTTGTTTCACCCTGGGCAAATCAATGCCTTCTGCTCCATCCAGAGGGGTAAGCACTTACAACCCAGCAGGTCCAGCCACACACATGATGCAGCATCCTTTGTTTGCTCCTGGATATCAGGATGTCCCTGCTCTGGAGAGGAGAGGTGGGATGTATGCATCTCTCTCTACCTTGGCATTCACAAACAAAGCCTGAGGACATGCTGTGCCCATCCTCTCCCTCTCCTCACAACCCAACATCCTACATCATGGAGATGGGTACTGCTGCCTGGAGCAAGACACCACAGTGTGGGTGTGTGCCAGGCTCTGGGCATGCTGCAGATGTGGACGCTGCTGATTTGGGGAAATGCATTCCAGGAGAAGCCTCTGTTGCACTGCAGGCATGCAGCACGTTCCACAGACCTGGGGAGGCTTGCGTAGGTGTCCTCCTGGCACGGGAGAGGATCCCTCCTTTCTGCCTGTCAGTTGCACTTAGCCCTGCTCCTGTGAAAGCACAGTTGTCAGCCCCCTGGGCCAGGAGCTGGGGCTCCTTCTGTCTCCTGCTTTGAAATCTGTATATCAGGGACTTGGCTCTATGTCCAGGTTCCTGTTCTCCTGCCCCTCTGGAAGCTCTTGTTTCAGTGCAAGCACCAGCCTCCCGCACTCACCGGAGCAAGGGGCTCTTCCCCAGCTGTCATGGGGATGCAGAGTGACAGCTGTCACATCCTTCCTTCCTTGGCACAAATTCATCACTGTATCATTGGTGTAGCTGATGGGTAAGGCCACTGCTGCTCATTTCTCCTGCTGGCCATGGCTGCTCCTGGGGTTGGGAGCAGCCTTAATAGACAGCAAGGCTTCTTCCCATGGCCTGAGATCCCTCCTGGTTGCCTCAGCCACTGAAATCCAAAGTCACCTCTGCCTAGGAACATGCACCCCATGGAGGAGTACCAGAGAAGAAGCAGGGCGTGAGGGCTTGGGTGTGCAGGAGGTTAAATGTCCCACAAGTCTGGTGTAGCAGCTGGTCCCCAGCAGGGGACCTTGACTATGCATCCTGATCCAAGGCTGCCAATCCCAGTTCTGTGGTCTGGGTCAGTCCATCACCTCCTCCAGCAAAGGAACATCTCTGGGCTCCCCATAGAGCAGAGACACGAGGATGCTCAACCTCTGTTCCACCCTTTGTGCTGCTGAGAGCATCCCAGCCCCAGCAGCCAAAGCTGTGGATAGTGATGGGGGTTTGTGGGCCCCACGGCAGTGGCCTGGGCCAGGAGCAGGGATTCAGCACCATAGGGCAGAGGGCAGCCTGTTTACCCATCCATCTGTACACCCCACAGCGGGGATCCAGCAGGATTTCCCGTCCACTCAAAGGCTGCCTGTTTATTTTGGGAGGGAGACTCAGACAGCTCCATTGTTTTGCTGTGAAGTCGGGGTTATAAATAGCAGGTGGTCGGGGACGCTCCTGGGCTATTTTGGGCCCCCACTAGACAAAAGTGGAAAAGCTCCAAGAGGAAGGTGGAATTACTGAAATGCAGACCTTTCCCGCAAGGGTCAGCAGGAGCTGGGTGTTTGGGTTTGGGTTGGATTCTGGGCATTATTTAAACATGAGGGAAGGAGGAGAGAGGAAGATGTTCCAAGTTGCATGGGCTGCATGCTGCCAGAAAACAGTCTGTCTTCCCTGGCAGAACGGTGGTGGGAATGAGGAGCCGAGGCACTTGAGATCTGCCTGGGAGACTCTGGGAGTGGCCCAAGTCCAGAGGAGAGACCAGAGGGGTTTTCCTCCTGGCTCTGCAATTGGGAGAGTTCTCAGTGGAAAGGGAAGCTGAGGAAGATAGGGAATGCACCATAGCACTGGCCTGCCCCAACTTGCCCTTTATGCCTCAGTTTCTCCCATCTCCTATAGAGATGCTGAAGGAAAGGGCAAGTAATATCCCAGTGATAGCTCTGCTTCCACCAGGCACATGCACTTTGTCCTGCTGGAGGGCAAAGATAAGCCAAGGTGACTCTCAAACTTATTTCAGACCCTTTCTCTTGTTAAATGCTTGTGCCAGGCAGTTATACAGGGAGATGCAGGGACTGAGTAAAACTGCTCACGCCAATGTCTTATCCTTTGAGAAGGTCTGTTTCTTTAATGGGGATTCATTTAACTGGGCTCCCCCATCATTAGGAACCATAAAATGGCACCTTTTGGCTCTTGATTGGAAAGCCACATTACATGCAGCTCCCTCATATCTAGCACCGGCTGCTTTATTGTGCATTACTGCCTCTCACTCGGATTTAACCAATTTGATCCATGTCTAATACATAAATAAATAATCCAGCAGGAGGGTTCATGTTGGATGACAACAGGCAGCTGTAAAGCACGTTTCTCCCTGCCAGAGCCATCTGAGCCAGGCTCCGCACGCCCTCTCATGAGCAGAGCTGCTAGTACAGCTGGGAGAGGGGGCCCAGGGACCCGCAGGCTTCCCTCTTTTATGGGAACTTCATTGTTTGCTTTAGAGTTTTATTTTATGTTAAATAGACGCTGTATATTCCTTACAGAGGGGGCAATAAAGTTTCTGAGCTGGAAGAAATTGGCTTCAGAGCAGGGAGTGAACCAGGGAGATGTGGCTGGGCAGGGAAGCAGAAGACAGGATTGAGAATAAGGAGGGTGTGGGGAAATGTGTCACTTGCAGATCTGCCCCAGAGACTCAACCCAGCTAGGGATTAGGGTACACAGGCAGCCCCAAATCTTACCCAAGGGTGATACAGCCCCCGGGGGCCCAGAACTCTGGCAGCTGTGGTGTTTGGAGCTGCTGGTGGTGCAGGGAGGACAATGGACCCCACTCCTGGGACAGGGTGAGCAATCCTGGGTGAGCATCTAGAGCTGCTCCCTAGCACATCCACAGCCTCATGCCATGCATCCTCCTCTGCCTCCCAACATTGTGTGCCCATGGAGATTTGCTCTGCCCTTCATAGGGAGTATCATCCTGACCCACCCAACTTCAGAAGCGTCAAGGAGAATGAAGATGGCACTTTATAATGAGTTCATAGGAACAGTGAGCACTGTTGTGTCATCCATCTACTCCAAGTCATATCTCCTGAACCTCAAATGGGAAGCTGGGTTTGCACAGGGTCACTTCCAGAATGTGGCTGTTGCTGCTCTCCCTGTAAGACTGGAGGAAGCCAGACTTGGGATACCCTCATGTCAGTTGCTGTGCCACTGCAGAGGAGAGCCAATCCCTGCCCCAGGGATTGTAGGGTGGGGAGAGAATTAGGACTATACCATGAGAAAATCCCTGGATTTCAGTCCTGTGCTAGGACAGGAACCAAAGCAGAGTGCAGATGATGCTGATGGCAGCTGATTTGAGCTAAAGCTTTTTCCCTTCTTTTCCTTCTCACAGGCAAAAAGAAAGCAACTTTGTTTGACAGCCAGGCTCCAATCTGCCCCATCTGCCAGGTCCTTCTTCGCCCCGGGGAGTTGCAGGAGCACATGGAGCAGGAGCTGGAGAAGCTCACGCAGCTGAACATCAGGTAAGCAGCTCCCTGGGGTCCATCAGCATCCCTGGTGACCCGGCTGGGGCACCTGCAAGTGGCAGAGAAGATGGTGGTACCCACAGCTACAAGATGTGGAAGATCTAGTGCTAGCCAGTGGGGCAGAAACATTTCCCTGGAGTTCACTGCAATGGTAAAGTCAGGCAGAAATTCCTCACAGAGGTCACAGACATCCCTTTTCCTGGGAATGTGTGTTCAGTGAACAGTTTTAATGGTTCTGACATCCCACATGGAGCAACCCTGCAGCATTGGTGCACACTGCTTCTCAACTGCTCCTCCTTCAGCTCCTTTTTGCTACCCCAGTGCAAAAAAGTCACCTATTAAAAAAAATAATTGCCTTTTAACTGCTAGCAGTTATTTAGGAAATGGCTGCAGCCAAGGGTTGGCAGATCCCTGCCCCTGCCTTAATAAAAGTGAGCAGCCTTGGGAAAGAGCGTGTTTATTTCAATTATTAATGAATTCTCCGGTCATTAAAAGGTGAGGAAAGGAATCAAACTGCCTACTAGAAGCAAAGTTACATCACCAGGTGGTAGGAGAGGAGGGACAGCATGTGTGTCTCTGTGTGTGTGTGTGTGTGTGTACCAGCATGAGGGGTGCACATGGCTGTGTACAGTGTGGAGGATGCAGAATCCATCCCTGCTTGGCTTGGATCTTCTTGGATTCAACGATAGCCATTCCAGACGAAGGGAGAAGGAGGGAGCTTTAGTTAGAGAAAGAGAGAACTCCCAGAATGGATCTGGGTTGAAGTATCCCAAATTTGACACCTGCACCCTCAGGCTGAGACCCACATTTCCCCCGTGTTGCACAGGAAGATAGGGAAGGGGGGAAGCAGGGAACAGGCAGCCCATTTATCCCCCGCAACACCCAGTCCCCTTGCAAGAGTAATTTATGGTGTAATTTGGGCTGCATCCAACTTAATAAAGGGCCACTGCAAATTAGTGAACAGGTTTAAATGAACAGAAGCAATTAGTGCTCGGAGGAGCCCATCAAAGAAGTTGGGCCAATATCAGAAACTGAAACTGCAAGCCAGGAGCAGAGGCTGGCTGGCGCGAAGTGGTGATGGGAAGGTGGCGTTTAATGGGAAAGGAAAGGAAACCCTAAATCATAAAGCGTGACAAGGGCCATTGTGGGCCAGCTGACAAATGAAAAAGAATGGCATTATTCCTTTAAATAACAGCAGCAGTTAGAGAGGAGACAGCTCTCCCTGGCTTGCCCTCGCTTCCCTGGCCTGCTCGACTCGGCCACGCAGGCGGCAAGGAAGAATCAGAGGTCTTTATTAATTATTAAATAACGACTCCATCCATAGTGTGATAGATAACGTTCAATCTAGGCAATGGATTCAGGCGATGGAGGCTAATCTGTAACACAGCAGCTCCACACAGGGATGGGCTCTCCCATCCCGGAGGGAAGCGATGCAGGGACCAGGAAGGGCAGGAACAGCGGGCAGGATTAGCAGGCAGCGGGGTGTGATGGGGCTGAAGTCCCGTGCACTGCCCAGCCCCAGCAGGCAGCTCGCTGTAGTGGGTTGCTCCCTTTCCCATTCCCCCACCTTTCCTGCCTGGAGAAGCCAGGAGCAAGAACACATCAACAAGAGAAGAGAGAAACTAATAATGATCTCAAATAACCCAATAAACATAAAAATAAAATGTAGGCCTATAAACGTGACGGGCACTGGCAGCCCTGGCTGCTCCCTGCCAATACCGACTTGTTACCGAAATGGCCCAGCAGCTGTTACTTATCAGTCTGATGGGGAGAAGCAAACCGGGGGCTGCTTTCCAAGGGCTTTTTTTTTTTTTTTTTTTTTAATTTAAAGAGGATGCAGCCAATCATGGCTTGTGGTGTTAAGTTTTAATAAACCTTAATGATTTGCAACAAAATCGTAGATTTCCTGTGCTCGGGATTAGGAAGGTAGATCCCCTCCTGCCCACTGAGCCTGCAGCACTGGAGGCTTGGTGGGCACTGGATCAAGTCTCTGGAAAAGGGATTTCTCCAGGAGAGCTTCTTTGCACTGAAATACAAGGAAGCTGTAGGCACCACCTGGATGATGGTCCCAGATCACCACAAGCAATTCACCCACTCCAGTTTCTCAGCTGGTGGGAGTGGGGTTTGCTATCCCCCAGAGACAGGGACAGCGCTTTTTCTCCCCATGGGCAGTACTGATGTGACCATCCTGGCCTCAGGACAGGGACATCTCAAGGTCAACCCAGCTTGATCATCATGCAGTGAGGTAGGAGGAGCCATGCTGACAACAGAACACCACCCACCCACGCCTAGGGAGTCCTGTGCATGTACTGGGGACAAAAAACAGCTGTTGGGCCAGTGATGAACATCACTCAGGAGGATCCAACCCTGGTGCAGGGTCCAGCTTTCTCTTGGAAAAGTGGTCTTGAGTGGGAATGAGGTACCTGGGTTTCTAGCTGTGCTGCCTTCTTGGTGTGCCCAGTCTCCCAAAGCATAGGGAGAGACCTGCTTGTGCTCACCCCACAGCTCCTCCACTCTGTGTGGGTCCCACAGAGCCTTGTGCACAGCTCCACGCAGTGAAGCAGGGCTCTCTGAATGCAAATTTCATTTCTGAGCCACTGGCGCTGTTTCAAGAGCCGGCAGCCTCCGAGCCCTTTTTGGTGTTACATATGTAACAGCCTCATTGAACTTGACATGTCAAATTCAGGCCATTTGTGCAAAATCTCCCTTTAATAATACCGTTTCATTTCGCTCAAATGAGACTTGAATGCATGTAAAATGGAAAAGGATATTTAAGCGCTAACATTAGGCAGATGTCTTGCCAGAGGCCGATTGAATATATGAGATTTTGAAGTGCTTAACACGTTTTCGGTGCTCCCTCTTAGAATATGTCACCTGGCTTTCTTTTTTCTCCCCCTCTTTTCCTCCCCACCTACCCCCCCTTTAAGTGAAGGGTATAAATTGAAAGAAAACAAAACTACAAGCCTTGGTTTTATGGGGTTTAACTCTTGCCAGGCAAGACTGTTGGTATTCCTCCTCCAAAGAGAAATTACCTTGGAGCTCACCTTTGCAGAGCACAGGCTCAAAGCAGCAGAGAGTGGGAGGCGGGTGAGCGGTGGCCTCATGATGCAGGGCAGAAGGGATGCTCTCCTTGCTCTGCCTGTACAGTCAGAGAGCAAAAGGTGCCCATCTGAGCAGCTAAGTGCCACCCAAGGTAAAAATAAGAAATAATAACAGGGACCCTTTGTGTATGTCTGTGCCCTGTGCCTCAGCCAGGCTGGTCGATGCAGAATACATGAATATTCCTGGATTATTGCATGAAGCTGATGTGAGTCTCCTATCCTCACTCAAAATATATTCACTTGTTTTACACCTCATCCGTGTTAAAGGCTCACAATAAAGCACACTGAAATGTGAGTCTCTGGAGCTGTCAGTGGCCCCAGCTCCAAGCTTCAGCTGGTGCTCTGGCTGCAGCTGCATTTCCCCAGCCTAGAACTACCTAGGGAGTGCAGGTGGGCACAGCATTCTAGAGTGGCACCCAGGGGTGTCCCTTAGGACACACACACACACCCCTGTGTGCATTGCTGCATGTATCACCCTGCAGGTAAATACTGTGAGCAGAGGTGGCAGTGGACTGCAGGATCCTTAATCCTTGCCTGCTTAATCCCTCCACAGACAGAGACCACAGGGCACTGCTGATGGAGGGAAGGCTGAGTGGAGAAGGGCAGGTTTGGGGCTCTGGTTTGAGTTCAGGGTGGGAGGAAAGATGAATTTGAGGACAGAAGTAAAGGAGGAAGTAAGAGCTGTAAAGTCAGCCTCAGCTGATGCTCCACAATGATTCTTTCTAGAGTTTGGGGAAGAGACATTTATTGGCCATTTAAAAAACCTTAGGAAGTCACATTACAAATATTACAGTTGCTGAGTTCAGCAGTATGAATGTTGGGAATGTGCCTTTGGATGCAGTGGTTTTAATAGCATAACAATCTGTTATTGAATATGCAATGCTCCTTAAAAAAATACATGTTTGGCAGGGGGTGTTTTTATTTCACCGTGTGACAGCTGCCAGATTCTCCCCTGCATTACCAGCAGCAAACCTATGCTTCAGAGCTGGGATTTCACCTCCCCAAAATGCACGAGATGTATCAATATAGCTAGGGGGTCCAGAGAGTGGAGCAGTGAGGGTAATGATGTTCTCAAACTGCCCCATGGCTGTGCAAACTATCCCCTCATTCACTTTTCTTTCTTTTTTCTTTTTTTGCAACCAGTAATTATTCTGAGCATGTTTGTGTTACAAACCCTGTGTCCACCTGTTTGCTGCTCCCGGGCCAGCAGCTCTCATTGCTCCTTGCCATTCTGCTGGGGGTGTGGGGACACATCCCTGCCCATCCAGCATCTCAGGAGCTACTGATTTCCCCTAATGACCTTTCTGTGTGTCCAGGAATAATTTCTCGTCTGCTTCTGTGATTACGAAGCATTTTCTGGAGCACAGAGGGCACCAGGGTCTCGCACCTTGGTGGAAATGGAAAGTGCTGCAGGCTGTTTTCTGTGACCTCAAACATGCTGTCACAAAAAAACCAAATAGTGTCAGGCAAAGGAGGGCAGAGTAAGATGCAGTGGGAAGGCCTGTGTCAAAGTGGGTGAAGTGCCCAGAGGGAGGATTTAGCTTGATTTTTGGAGCCAGCTTTGATTCATGTCAGAGGAAAAGAGGCAATCACAGGACTATGGTGCTCCAGCTCCTGTAGCAGAATTCAGTGCACCTCCGCCCAGGCTTAAATCTTCCTCTGGGTTCCATCTGATGCTTCCTCTCCACTGTTTGCACAAATGCTCTTTTCCTCTCACTGTTCTTAATCCTCTCTTCTTTGGCAGCCAGGGTAGAAGCAGAAAGTGCTTCCTCAGTTCTGGCAGTGCACAGAGCATCCTCACCTTGCTGTGAGGAGCTTCAGCTCCAGGTTTCTTTATGTAGAGGGGCACAGCAGTAGCTCTTCTCAGGGGACAGAGACAGCTCTGGGCCCAGTGGGACAAGAAATAATCTCCCTTGGGAGATAAACTGGTCACTAGGCAAGTTTACTGTTCTTAAGAGATGTCTCCAGACCTATGGAGATGCAACTCGCTTTTCACATCTTTGACAGGTTTCTTTCCCAATGTTTTGTGAGCTTTTTGATTAAAGTCATCCCATGTTACCCCCTCAGAATCTGCACTGGAGATTCCTGCTAATGGGCAAGTTGGCAAGCACATCATCCCTGTGGTCCCTTTGTGCCCAAATGACAGGGGCTTGGTCTGTTGCTCCTGGTCATGATAAGGCCCCAGAGCAGGTTATGAGATGTGGCTCACACCCCTCTCCTGCTCAGGGAACCCTCTGTTTAAATACAGCTGCTCTTTGCACTGCCCCAGGGAAGTGTTTGCTTCATTTCTGTGGGATCTGCCAAGCACTGTGTTGTCCCAAAGGACCTCTGGAGGAGACCTTCCCAGGGCCAGCGTGGGCGGCTGCTGTGGAAAGGGCAAGTGGCTGTGCTGCCAGGCCCGGCAGGATAAATAGAGTGTGTAAAACCCGAATTAGCTCTGTTGTCATGTGTCACATCAGGGTCATGGCTCTAGCCTCAGGTCTCCTTGATTTATGCCTGGGGACTTTAACTTGATGACCAGGTACTTCCCCAGACTTCTTGTGCAGCAATGAGAGAGGTTAGAAATGGTTTTGAGTGAGCAGAGTTTTTTCCAATGCTCTGTTGGAATACATTGTAGCCCTGATTCCATGCCTGAGGTGTTTTGGTTTTTTGAAATTCTTTTCTCAGGGAAGTTCTGTAAACAGAAGGAAGATTTTTGTAACTGTACCTATGTTATTCATTCCTTCTCACAGGAGGGACTTCTTGATGCCCCTCTGGTTTGACCAATGTGATTGAAGAGGTTTGCCTTTGTTTCACCAATCAAATTGGTCTGTGTAAAATAGTATGTAAGGGAGATGCATCCCAAAATAAACGAGTCATTTTTAGCCTTCTGAATCTCAGAGTCTGTGTCATTGTGGTGTAAAACAGCATCAATACACGATTCCCTTCCTTGCATGCAGTAGACACCTGAGGGCTCTCCAGAGAGAGGGAGGAGCCCTGACCAACAAGTGAGATTGCAAGCAGGCACCGCAACCTCCTGCTCCTCAACTTATCCCTGTCTCTTTCTTCCTTCTTTTTCCCTCTTCATTTGCCACCTTCTTTTCTTTCTTTTTCTTCCCTTTCTCCCTCTCTTCTTCACCCTCCCTCCATCTCTCCCCACCCCCCAGTATCAAGGCGACATCTCCAAGCCAAGTACTTTTAATTTCGCCCGTGGCCCTTGCTGACACGGTGGATATGCACAGCAAGTTAAATTCCCGCCTGATCAATAAAGCAGAAGCAGTGTGTCCGACTGGTCGATATTTTTTTATCTGTCTTCAGCCCAGTCCTGCTGATGACAGCCCCCTGCGCTTCAGCAAAGGCACTCAAGGGCATCGGGCTTTGGCAACACAGCTCTTTTTTTTATTTAAATTAAAAAAAAAAA
>WEIU01015136.1:375125-460615 GCA_013389925.1 Aegithalos caudatus
AAAAAAAAAAAGTTCATGGAGTTTGGCCTTTGCTTAATAACGTTTTATGATTTATCTTAATTTTTAATTGAAAAAAATTTGCGAATTAATTGATTTCTGGGACTTGCCAATTAACATTGTAATTGGGTGCATGATAAATTTCGAGGGAGCATCATTTTTCTCCCTCTCCCCCTTGTCACCGAGAAGGGGAACTGCGAGGGCAGCTGCTTCCTATCCCTACGACCCCCCGCTCTTTCCCGAGGTGCTGCTGCCCTCCTCCCCCCGCTTGCTACTGTATCTTAAAGAAGGAACAAGAAAGCTAATAAAGTCATGTTATTAGAGTCTCGCCAGAGGTGACCCCTCAAGGCATAAATCCAGGCCAGGGAGATGCTGGGGACAGGTGCTATTAAGTGCCTGGGCATGCTTTGCAGGTGGAACTGGGTACCTCTCCTGCAGCACCCTCTCCCTGGCTGTGCCCTCCCAGTGCTCCCAAGGGCTTTCCCAAAGGGCTCTGGTGTCCCCCAAGGTGTTCAGTCAAGCAGTTAATTGCCTGTGATGTCTCCTCAGTGCTCCTCCTGGGTGCAAGTCCCCCATGATTGTCCTGCGGCCAATGTTCACCAGCAAAACCAGGCTGCAGGGGACAGGCTGGTGTTTGGGAGCTGCCCTAGGGACACAGAACGGGTTTTTGCGTCCTTTTCTGCCCTGATTCCCTCGGGGAGAGAGTCCTGCCCCACAGCAGCAGTGGGGCATCCCATGCCACTCATGGCAGAGTTGTTCAGCACAGAACCTCAGCCCTGGAGTCGGCGGTGTCCAGTTTCAGGCACAGATACATCTCCAGCTGGGCGGTATCACCTGGAACTTTCTCCAGCAGTTTGACTCCTGTCAGATTTAAATTAAACTTACCCAGAGGCGTCAGCTTCTTGGTGATGCCACCACAAGGCAGCTAACAGAGTCACATTTTGGCATGGGGTGTGGAGAAGTGGGTGAGCTGGCTGCTACCAAAGTGAGGAGTGAGGACACACTGCGGTGCTGGGGCAGTGAGAACAAGCTGCCCTGGGGCACAGACAGAGAGTGAAACTACCAAATAAATTGAAGAGTGCTTTGTGTCTCTAGTGCTTCTCCCACCCACTCCAAGTGCTGGATGACCTTGCCACAGGTGTCAGGTGTCCCATGCATCCTCCAAACCCCAGTGAGCTTGGATGGGGCTTCACTGTGCCATCCTGGTGCCATCCCCAGTCTGTGCAGGGAGTAAAAGATGCCAGACCAGGTGAAGGGTCCCAGGTTCTCTGGCAAAGCCACAGCTCTTCCCACCAGCCAGGAAACTGGAAAGGCTAGGAGCAGTCCAGCTCCAGGTCTGTCAGTGTTGATGGCAGGGAAACATGGAGGAATGGAGAGAAATTTATGAGGAGGGGAGTCTGTTTATTATCTAGCCAATGTGGTGCTGCTGATACCATGGATTTATCCTCTTTCATTCCTCCTCTGATTTGTGTCCCTGCCCCTCACTGTGGCAGATTAATCATGGACAGAAAGGAAAGAGAGACCCTTCAGCTTCCTCCTGTGCATTTAGAGGGTGGCAATGACAGCAGCCTGGACTGTCCACCCACAGATTTGCCTATGGAGACAGCAAAAGCCAGGCAGCTACCTGCCATGCTTAGGGATGCCCTGTTCCTCTCCTCAATGGCAGAGCCCAGGGAAGGCAGAGGCTGCTGTCCATAATCTGTAGGTGAGAAGCACTTCTCATGGGTCAGATCTTCCAGGGTAGCATAGCAAGTGAAAAAATGTATGGGTCATGTTTTCCCTTGCTCATGCAGTGCCCTAATATGAACACTCCTTAAAATGCCTTCAGACCTGTGGTACCTGCAGTCCATTCCCTGACTCCAGGGTATGGTTTGAAGACTGAGGTTTGGAACTCTGGAGGGGAAAGCCTTCCTCTGCTTCTGAAACTCAGGGCAGCAGGAGGCCTGGGAAGGGGTGTGTGGAAACCCAAGGGTGAGAAATAAATCTCCGGTCAGTTATTTGCCCTGGAGCAATGCATGTCTTCTGCAGAGCCTCTTCTGAACTGCCACATGAGCTGGGAATAATTAAACAGTCATTATAGCCATGGTAGCAAAGAGTCCCCCAAATCAATCTAATGCATGACCTTTCCCTCTGATTTTCCTTTTTATTTTTCCAGCCACCTCCTTTTCAAATAGTGGGAGGCAAATGAAACTACCCCCCAGTCACTGTCTCCTGTTTGGCCCTACACACCTGGACTGTCACATCCTCACCCAGAAGTCTGTTATCCACTCGGAGCAGGGACATGGGGTACCAGAGGTTGAGAAAGGAAAACCCAGGAGAGCAGAAAGAGTTAGGGATGTGAATAGGACAGAGCAAATAGGGGATTTCAGTGTGGTCAGCTCATGCCACAGTGTTTTATGATTGTGCTGCATTTCTTCTCTTTGGGGGAGGTGGGTGACTGGCCTGTGGGTCAGATTTGCCACAACTGACTGTGTTGGTCACTGAGGTCTCACAAATACTGGCTGGGGGAGCATGTGGGAATCACATCTGGCACTGTAGGTGTAGAACATTTCTAGCCTTGACTGCAGCCCCTTTGGCAATTTTCTATCATCACTCAGCCCCTTTTCCTATCATGGGATGCACGTGTCACTGGGGGAGCCACAGCAGGTTAAAGGTCCCAGTGTGCTTCCTGTGATGGCACAGATCTCACCTGGCCATGCTGAGGGCTGTCACCTGCAGCTAGGTGTAAAATCAAACTCCCATTTCCTTATTTAAGCATCAAGTGACACTTTCACTTATTTAAACCAGCATTCACAAAAATCCAATTCCCTCTCTACCCAGCGACTGCTCCATTACAGCTGGCGTTGCCATCCACACGGCTCTGCTGGAGGCTTTCTCTGCTGCCAGGGCTCCCATCCCAAGCCTGCATGTTCAAAGCAGGAGTCCTACAGCTAAAAATAAATGGTTTCCAATTGTTTGGGGTTTTTTTTATGAAATACATCCATTGGCTGTAGCCTGTAGAAATCTTTTGGCTTTGCAGGATCTCATGTGGGAGGTGCACAGGCTGATACCTTGTCAAACAGGGGGCTGCTGAGGAGGGATTCTGTGGAAGAGTGGCAGAGCAGGAAGACTCCACCTGCATGGCAGTAGCTCTCTTACCTGCTCCTTTCTGGTTCAGTGTCCTTCAAGGATAAGCAGAAACAACTGCAGCTGCCCAAGCTCAGGGAACTTAACCTTCACCTAATGACCTGATTTTTCCCTGTGGGAAGAAGCAGAAGCTTCCATTCATGGGGGTGATAAGAGACGACTCCTTGCATATTGCCTTTTTATTTCCCATGGCAAGCACACCCCAAAAGGCAGGACCATAACCAAGTAAATAGTCTTGAAGGCCCGTTGTGTGTAATAGCAAGCATGGCAGGGGTAGAGGAAACCCCAAGACTGTGGATAAGGAGGGCACATAGCTGACTTGCTGAGCTGCCCTTTGGGAAATCATGACAAGCACTGGGCCTGAAGAGCCCCTTGAAGCTCGCTCAGGGACATTCCAGGGGATTCCCAGTTGCACCTGGGGATGCTCCTAACCAAATGTGCCTAGCATTAAAGGACAACTGCATGTCTCTGGTGTAGCCTGAGTCCTGCTTTCATTGTGAAAGAAGAGCCTTGCTGAGAGGAAAGGCTCCTCTTAAAGCTGATGGTCCCTAATCTAAAGGAGCAGTGTGTCCTGGAGCATGTGGGGATCTGGCTGTGCTGCTCCCATTAACAGGTGATGCAGTTCCAGCACTGGGCAGGGCCCTCTGGCAACACCAGGGCAGGGGCCTTATTTTGTCCCCATGGGGACATCCAAACACATGAGGATGCATGGAAGCCCTGACAGAACTGGTGTCTCAGCCCCAAGAAAGGGAGCCAGTGAGGAAGCAGCCTTGTATCACTTGAAAGTGCAGTGTCTCCAGAAGAGAGAGAAAGGAGGCTGCCAAAATTGCTGGGTCTTCCTGGGGTGTTCCTTTCTCTTCTTTGGTACTTTAGGGGGGGTTGCCTAAAAGGTAAAGAAGTTGTTTTGCTGTAATGAACTAGATAAACAATTCCCCAAATAGATTAAAACTAACTGTAACTTAGAAAAGCGGGTAGTAATTATATTTTATTAGCTAGCAAAACACCATTTTTTTATTTCGTAAGATAATTCTGTGTAAATCACCTTAATTAGAAGTGTCAGATGAGCCTGTGAATATCGTACTTAGTAACTAATTTCCTATGTACAGGTTATAATTTAAAACACATGGATCACTCGCTGAGTGGAAATATGCTAGCCATGAAATAATGTGGGGAGTGTTGGGGTTATTACTATGTAAATGTGTAATCATTTCAGACCACTGCAGCCTGGCTGGGTGATTAAAGAGAATCCCAAGGTCTCCAAAGATTGTGCTGTCTGCAAGGGCCTAGAGCAAAAAAACTTTAAAAGGCACCGAAAAGTGTTTGAACTTTAAAGGTCTTGATTTCCCTTTTACCATTTTTAATTTGTCTGTGGTGTTTATGGAGGGGAAGGTTTCTCTTTGCTGACAGCCCTTCGATCCTGAGCCCACTGCCAGCATTCTTAAGAGGTGTGGGGGGCTACATCCCTTGTAATTCTGGGGGCTCTTTAGTGGGATGGGGAAAAGCACCCTTAGATTGCAGGGTCTGGGTGTTTGGATGACCTGGGCTTATGCCTATTCTTAACCCATCTCTGGATATTAAAAAAAAAAACAACAAATTGCAAACTCTTATTAGCGATAGAGTAGAGCTATATTGCAAGAAATGGGGTAAGTATTAATAATCCTCCAGATGAAGAATAAAATAAAGTCTGCAAAGTTATCTAAACCAGTCTCCTTCCTTATCGGTCCCAACAGCAGAGGCTTGATCTTTTGGCTGACCAGAGAGACTCTCATTCTGAAAACTTCAGTTTCCTGGCCCTAACACCATTTCTAGGAGGAATTAATTATAAACTTCCTCTTTCCCTTGAAAACGAATAATTTTAAACACCTTTAACAAGAAAAAGGGGGAAATGGGTTTGGTTTTTTTACAAGGCATTTGGATTATAAAAGGAGAGGAAAAAAAGTTGTTTCACACTTCATGGGATTGAGAAATTCAGGATAACTCTGGAGGTGGAAGGGGGATGGAAATCTTTCCCATCATGCTTGTTCTTGCACAGGTTTGAGGTGGTCCCAGGGCTGTGTCTCAGTGAGCAGCAGGAACTAATTCTATACTCCATTACACCTCCTGAGGGTAGGGAGCAGAGCTGGGGAACAGGACACAGGGGGCATCCTGTGCCCATGGTGAGCATCCCACAGCACATTCCCTCAAGGAAGTGGGGCTATGGGGGAGGTGATGCCCCAGCCCATCCATCCGTGGTCCCCAGCAACCATAGCTGGGAGCAGAGCTGTGGCATTTGGAGCGACCTGATGGCAATGGATAACTGTGTGTTTCCACTATTTCAGGGCAGGGGGCAAAAGGCAGTGGCACTGGGAGAGGAGGGGGGCCATAGCCCCAGGAGAAAACACCTTCCTCCATCCCTGCTCATTTCATAACACCCAGCCATCTGCCAAATCAAGGCAGATTAAAGCCAGCCAAATTCAATTTTTCCCTGCTGGCACTGCAGCTCGGCATCTGGGGCTAAAGTGTCCCCGACAAAGCGAACATGACAGGCACATTGCTTTTTTGTCACATCTAGTACCGTGTTGATCTTCTAAAAGTCTCATAAAAATTTATTGATGTCTCCCATATTGCTGTGATTGAGAAGAAAGGAGCGCGGGTGTGCGGAGCCGGGCGCGCGCGCGCGGGCGAGCGTGTGTGCGTGTGTATATTAATGTTTCTGAAGTAGATCTGATTTGATATGTCTTGTTCTATTGTCAGCATCTGTTTAGCGAGGCTTTTTAATACTTTCTGGCTGCCGATCACTCATCCTTAGCCTGGGATGCAGGCTTGCATACAAATTTTGTTATTAAACACAANGGGAGCTGGGAGCCAGCCGCCCCACCAGCGTGTGCTTACAAGCACAGGCACTGGGCTTGGCAACATATTTCAAGAGCCTTTTGCCTGCTGCAGGTGCTTTGCATTGACAAATCGAATCATGGGGAAATAATTTATTTCCTAATGCTGTTTGCAGCATGTTAGCAGGAGAATTTACATGAGAGAGATTACTTTAATAACCAAAAAATTACAGTGCAGGCCTCCCCGCCATGTCGGCTTTGATATGTAATTGTTTCAAGTTTAACCTGTCTGGAGGGGGGAAGGTGTTATTAAATCTATAGCATCTCCCGCTGGCGAGGGCAGGCGAGGAGGAGCACCGGATAGGGACCTCCTTCCCTGCTAAATGGGGAGCAAGCTGAATTAACAAATCACTCCAGCCTCCAGCAGAGCTGCTGCTTCCCCAGTGTGCCTGGAGCTGAGGAGATCTTTTTTCTCTTGCTCTTACACCGATTTAATCTCCTTCTCTTTCCTATTCTCCTTTTTTTCATTGTGCCTGACCCTTCACAGGCCTCGCCCCCTCAGCTCCCCTCTCCCTGGCTTTCTTCCCTATGCCCCTCCACTTGCTCTCTGCTTTTACCCCAGTGCTGAGAGAGGAGCTGTGCAAGCCCCAGGCAGGGGGAGAGTCGGTGTTTGACTCATGTGGTTTCGGGACTTCCACTAGTATGACCATTTTGTTACAGCTGGAGAAATAGTTGGCACTGCCCTCCTCCCCATGCTCCTCCAGTCAGGGTGAGGAGGCTCTTGTTGGTCCAGGGAAGGGGAACAATGTGCTTTGCTATTTGACCTTATGAGACCTCTCGGAGCACTCCCTTCCTTGCCTGCCAGTTTTGTGACTGACCTTGTTCTCTTCTCTCTTGGCAGCAAGAGCTCCATCCTGAAGGATGCCATGGCAGCAGGCACCCCCAAGGTAAGTGAGCAAACCTCAGCATATTTTCCCTGTCCCCCAAGGGATGCTGTTTACAGCACTTCACCTTCCCAGCCCGTTCACTGTCCTGCTACTTGATGTGTCCCAGGAAGGTGACCACACTTTGGGGACTGGCAACACTGGGGAAAGCTGCTGTCCCCACCCAGCTGCTGGGCTGGAGCAGCCAAGCCCCTGCACAGGGCTCTGCCTTCCTTGTGCAGCCAAGGAACGGTGGAGCTGAAGGACCTGCTGGGCTCTGGGACTCCAGATTGTGTCTAATGACAGCTAATGAAAGCTGATCACACACAGCCTGAGCTCAGCCTGGGAAATCACGTGTGGGAGTTCCTGGAGCCAGAGCCATATGCCAGCTTTGGAAGAGGAGAGTGAGGAGCCTGCCTCAAGGGAGTGAAGCACACACCCCAAGAGGAGCCCAAATCACTAAAAAAACCCATCTCAGACTCAGCCCCCTCCCCAGGACCCATCTCCCTTCCCCTTGGCTCAGAATACAAAAATATAAAACTCACAGCATCATGGCATCACTGCAAAGGGCGTCATTTACTGATTTGCTGTCAGCTGGACTTCATGTGGCAGAGGGGTGGGAAATACCAGAACTTGGACAGGTGAGCAGGTGGCAGGGAACACTGCAGGGCATTGCACAGCCTCTGAAAACCATGCCGTCCTCTCCAAAGTGGGCAAAGGCAAGTGCTCCAGGTTATCCTACACTTCTGATGACACAGTCCAAGGGAGGGAGGCTCCTGGCTTCCAGACAAGTGCAGGGCATCTCTCACAGGAGATGTCTTCATACTTGTTTTATTAGAATTAACTTCCAGTCTCATTCCCCACTGGTTTTTTTGGAAGCTTGTGGTGATTTTTTTGGCATGTGATGTCAGAAGCGAAGACTGACATTTCAGCTCTAGATTTTCTCCTTGGGACTGGGTGTCTTGCCAAGTACATCAACACCTTGTCTGCCCCACCAAGGGAGAGGCCTGGGAGCCACTGTGCTGACCTGAGTTCCTGGCAGTTAGGGATGACTCCCAAGTAATCCCAACAATTTCCCAAACCCTTCAAGGGAAAAAAAGAAATTGCAATAATACTCCATAGTGCTCCACAACTTTGTCTCCTCCATGACTATAGTTTGCTCCTGTACCCTGTCCCAGGGAGATTCGGAGGAGAGTGGAGACCTGACTATTTCTCCCATGAAAAGAAGCAGAGCAGAGAGGAATTCCCAAACCCACCACTGCTGATAATCCACAGAGGGTGAGGCTACCTGGGGACATCTTGAAGGAGCTGGAAAGGGCACCAGCAGAATGAAGGCATCTGGACTGCAATCTCCCCATTCCCTCCCCATTAGGACTCCGTGTAGATAACTCAACAGTCCCAAACACATCCCCTGTGAGGGAGAAGGACGGCTAGGAAGACAGATTAGCTGTTTGGAGGCAAACACAGGGAGTGACTGACAGAGACCAGATAAAGAAGAAGGTCCATCTCAAGGCAGAGCCAGGCTTTTGAAGTTTCCATTGACAAAGAATCCCATTTGCCTTGAGCAAGGGGATTAAACTGGGACTGGAGCGTCATTCTATGTAAAAGAGATCAATCGTCCCCTGTCACCACATGGATCTTTTCCCTTTGCCCGTCACGTCTGGGACTAAGAACATTAACTTCAAGAAGCCAGGAGAGCAGGGAGGGAGAGGGTGAAATCAGGAAATCTTTCATTCCCTTCTCAGAGAGCTTGAAAGCTTCTCAGCCCAGGAGGATTCATTATTTCTGTGTGGCTTTGCTGGGAGACAAGTCCTGTGTGGCACAGGAAGGCACAGTGCTGTCACCTTCACCTGAGATTGGTATTAAAGGCCCCTTTGTAACCAGGTGGGATTGAGGAGGAGGGTGGTGGAGAAATGAAGGCTGCTCTTTTCCTTTGTGCCCATTGCATGTTTGCAACAAGGGGTGTGAATAGCCCATCAGGTTGTGAAGTCCCTCTGATACAGTCCAAGGCAGAGGGATGGGGTACAGACCCCTAGGGTGGGCTTGCAGTCCATGCCCAGGCACCAAGGCATCACTGGAAGTTTGGCAGGCACCTCCAGGAAGATCTGTACCACTCTGGAACTGGTGGAAGAGGACTGCTGCAATATTTCCTGCCCAGTCCTTTTTCTGGTGCCAACAAAAAGGCCAGCAGCTCAGCAATGGGAGAAGGGGCTGCACATCCTTATCCCTCAGGATCAGACAATGGCAAAATAAACAAGGGCAAGCTGGCTTCACTCAGGGACCCAGAAACTGGGATGTCTGCAGGCTGGTAGTTACTTCTGTGGTCACCAGTGGCTTTAACTCCACTTTAGGGCTCACTTAGGACCTTTGCCTATAGCATCAGGACCATTGCCACTTCTGTGCTGACCTGAGGTTCTTCCTTCGGGGGCAGCCGGGACTGGAGATTTAATCTTCCCATGCTCTGTGTCCTAGCTCTGCTCCCACGCCTTCCCCACAGCTGGCACAGAAAACATCTCTCTGGGCAATAAAGGCCCAGATGTAAATGCATGTTCCTCACTCACTGCTCCCCTGCCCCTGAAAAGCTGTCACTCACTGCACTTGGTCAATTTTCATGGCAATATGTCAAAGAAAATCCAATCACTCAACATGGGATGTGATGAATGCAGGATTATTGTATCAGATTCTTCTATTATCAGAGCTGACTGAGGCAGTTACTGCCAAGCAGGGGCTGCAAGCTGGGGCTCCAGCCAGCACCACTGCTTGGTGCCTGGGCTCCCCCTCTGCAAAGGCAGCTCAAAGGGCAGATCTGCAGCGATCAGGATCCTCATCTGCCATTACAGACCAAGCCTAATAGATGGTGATACACCAGTGTGGGCAAGGCACTTAGACAAGCAGATTGTTACTCAGAAGGTCCCTTTCTGAAGGTCTGTCCAAGCCAGCCAAGCCCCAGAGCTCTGTGAGGCCAGAGCTTCCCTGCAGCCCTCCCCAGCACAGCCAGAGCCTGAGTCTCAGGCAGAGCAGGCAGCAGGAATATCTTCCAGAGACATATGGAGAACAGACTCCATTTGGACTGGTGGGTGCCCAGGAGTCTGTGCACAGCTGTCAGCAGTGCAAGGTTCCCTTGGGTATTGTTCCCAGATTTCATGCTTTCCCCTGGCCTTTCTCCCCTTGCCTTGGCTGCCTCTTGCAAGGCAGGAGAGGAGCATGCATTGGGTTGAACCCGTGTTGGTAAGGTGTAAATCCAACTGTTCCCACTCTTCCTTAAGCAGCTGGTGGTAACTGGAGAGTCAGCAACCCCAAGTTCCCCTTGCTACCTAAGAGCACTTCACTACTGCCTGTATTTCAGGGTATTAGCTACAGATTGTTACCTGTCACCTAACAGGTAAATTTATATCCCTTGTGGAAGAGCTGGTACTGATCTCTGAAGGGGAAGAGACTAGGTTCCATGAAGCATCCCAGCTCTTGTGGTGGGTTCTGCATTTTGCACTGCTACTTCCTAATAAATGGCTGCAAATTGCCATTCCCACTTCCAGTCCTGGCTGTGCTCTTGCTCTTGCTGCAAACACTGACATGAGTGGCCACAAGCAAAATCCATCCCACGTACCCAGCAGATGCCTGCAGCTGGTTTGTTTAGGTGTGCACCCAGCTCCACAGAGGGTGCCCACAGGCAGGCAGCCAGCACACTGCTCCCAGACCTCCGGCAGAGCTGGGAACCACGCCACAGTGCCAGAGCTCTTTGCTTCCCCCACCCACCCCTGTGATTTTACGGCTTCACCGAGCAGTTTGAGAGAGAATTACAACATCTAGTGGGAAATTTGACCACTAAAGCCCTCCAAGGAAAAAGAGCTTCGAAGCAAGCAAGATTTGGAGCCTCAAACCTTGACAGAATGTCTGTATTAAGCCTTTCCCAGCTGCCTCACTTGAGATGAAATTTCTAGCACAATCATTTAACTTCTTCATATCATGTCTGGTGGTAGGAACAGGGGACGGGTGTCAGTGCCCTAGGGTTTTAACTCCTTCTCTTGTATCACAGACAGACTGGGAGGTTGGCAAAGTCATTCACCGTATCTCTTCTCCCTCCCTCTGTAAATGTGATTTACAAGGAAAGAATAAAAAGCAAAATCTGGGTATTGTGGCAAAACTATGGCCAAACTAGGGACATGAGAACAGCCCACAGATATATGAAGGAGAGGAAATTACGTAGGGTGAGTGTTAGCTGGCTGTGCTTCCTGCAGCTTGGGGTGGTGAATACCAGAGTCACTCCAAAACCAAGTATCTGCCAGGTTTTATTCCATAAAACAAATTACCCCATGACCAAACAAAACCCCTCACTCCCCTTGGGCCAAACAGCTGTACCCTCCCATTAGACCAGGGGAAACCACTGCATTTGGCAGAAGGAGCAGAGAGGGGAAGACCGGGGCCAGATCTCTTTCCCCCTCCATCTCCAGAATGCTGATGGGCAGTTTTGCTGGAAGGGGTCTCTTTTCCCACCATGTAGCTGGTGTCCCTTCCAAGAGGATGCAGAGCTTCATTACAGTCCCAGGTGTCACTGTAACAGGCACAGAAATTAATTAGTAGCTCACATTTCTGTAAGCTTATTCTGCTTGTGAACCACTGGAATTTTTCAGTGAAGGCCAGAAGCTGCTGATACCATTATTTCTATTCACCATTTACACCCTTCTCACATTTAAGCCTTTCATCCCCAGCTCCATCCCACTTTTATCTTTGCCAGCTAAAAGCCACTAGATAATTTTACCTCTAACTTTTCCCCGGAGCAAATGTGGACCCTCCAAAAGCTTCTAGGAAACTCAGCTCTAATAGTAGCATCTTTGTGTCGGGGATCCTCCAGCAATAACGTAAAAAATGGCTAGCAGAGTTAAGGGGGAAAATCGCAGCAAGGCCTGGTATCACTTATTGCTTTCGGGTTACAGTTCCCAAGTGATAACAGCTATTAGCAACACTTTGACGTCTTCCCTACCGTGGAGGGGAGGGCAGGAGACAGAAAACATGTCAAGCCATCACCTCCATGTTAAGTGATAAGTACCTATTTAGATGGCAGAGTTAAGGCTGAATGCATCAAGCGGGGAACACTTTGTGCCAAAAAAAAAAAAAAAAAAAGAAAAAAAAAGGCCATATAGATACATAAAAAGCAGGGTTAGGGTATTTGTTCTGCTGACAGCAGCTGTGATGGATTGTTTAAGAAAAATAGACTCCTTATGTTTTTCCAGGGCTCTCAGAAAGCAGGAGTCCAGCACTTTAATACTCTCAAATGACTGGCCTTGAGAAGCAGCAGAATGTCAGAGCCACCGGCAGGGCTGTCCCCACGCTGACACCTGCCCCGGCTGCCGGCGAGAGGCCGCGCTTCGGGCCGGGGGCAGCGTGTGCCGGTAATTTCCATCCATTTCCTCGGGCTGGCGGCTGCACCCTGACACATGTTCCCTCCCTCGTGCTGCCCGGGGCCCACGCCTGGCCAGCCTGGGGTCAGGAGCTGGTGGCGTGCTGGCACGTGTGTCCTTGCCGACATTGCCTCAGCGCTGCCCACGGCTGCTCCACCCGAGGAGGGAGGAGCAGGTCTGGATCCAGGGCCTGGCATCCCAGCAACTGGCATACAGGCAGCAGGATGCACGTTTGAGTCATACCAGACCTGCCCCTGTATTTATGTACATAAACTGGGTGTTGCTCCAAGTTTTGGTGAGCTGCTGAAACATTCCCAGCTGATCTCTGCAGGATTGCACGGTCCATGGAGCACATCAGGAGCTACCTGGGTGAGCCTTGCAGCATGAGCAAGGCTTATGTTCCCTCAGGATCTCTGGACACCAGCGGGTAAAGCCATACATCCACGCACATGTCTTCTCCTTGGCACGGCACAGCTGGGCTCCAAGGGGCAGGAAGGAATCATTGAGCAGGGCAATGGCTGCCCAGCATGGCAGGAGGGGCAGGAGGAAGGAGGGAGTACAGGGCTTGGACAAGATTGATGGCCTCGTTGCCATTAAGAAAAAAATTAGCCGGTGGCGGCTATCATATTAAAGGGTGAAGAAGCCGTGAATTATTTTCTTAAAGATCTTATCACTTACAATGATAATTTTACCTTCCAAAAGGCCACTTTTAATGAGGCAAGGCAGGCAAAAAGTCATGATTTAATGCCAGATTTTTTTTTTCAAACACATTTTACTGCTTTTTTGTCCATGTTTAAAAAGCGCCAGTGACCTTTTTTTATTTAGCTTGCCCCAGGTGTAATGCTCAGTCTGATCCTCTCAGGGTTTATAACCTCCACAGAGAGTGCCTCTACCCAATGGAGAGATGATTTAAAGGGGAGGGAGAAATATGAAGCTGCACCACCGCTCACATACAGCCCTTGCTCCCTCTTTGTTGGTGGGAGTTGTGGAGGGGAGACCAGGGAGGGAGGAGGGTCCTTTCCCTGCAGTATCCTCACTCAGACATGCTCTGAAGGGCAGATGGGATGTACTGGCAGCCAGGCATGGATGAGCAGGCTGGTGGCCTTTCCCCAAAGGAAAAAGGACAGCTCAGCCTCAAGGCTTGTTCCCACCATGCTGAAGAACCGGTCCCATGGTAGAGCACAACTGCATATCAGGCCTGTCTGCACACAGAACACCCAGTGCCATGTTTTTTGGGTTGCCAGAATTTGGGTCTGCTATGCAGCATGGGCATGCATGAGGGCTGGGAGAGCACCTTTTCTCTCCACAGCCATCTTCCCAGAATGCAATTGAGAGAAGAACGGGAATTGTATTGCTACCATTTCTCTGCCTGCCAGGACCAGTGTGGGAATGAGCAGAGTGGTGCAGAGAACAGCAAATCTTTGGCTTTGTATGCTGTGGTCAGGCATCCTCTCTGCTTAACCACTGGAAAACAGCCTCAGCATGACAGTCTGGGGTAAAAGAGGCCAAAATTGGGACAGCAGAGGCTGGTCTAATGCAGGATTGAAAGTCACTCTGATGGCAGGTGCCTTTTCTAATCCCTCAGCCTTTGAGCCTGCATCCCTGCCTGCCCCCATGGCTGCCCGAGAAGCAAAGTATGGCACAGCACAGGGAAATGAGAAAAACAAATGAAGTCAAGTTTCCTAAGAGTGAAGGGGAAGTGTGACTTGGCATCTCTAACGCTGTGTTTAACATGCCGGCAAGGTATTTAGAATTGAAGTGCTTGCACACAATTTAAAAATAGACAGTTTATTAATCTAAACTGCAAGTGTATGTAGAAGAGGCCTCGAGATTGACATCTTTGGGATTAGTTTAGCCCTGCGTTTTTCCAGAGGTCATTGCCATGGTGCTCAGGAGGTTTGTGGAATAAATGGGGCCGGCATTCTTCCTGGGACCACACGCTAAAAACTAATACATAACGTTTAATTTACTGTCTCCATAGCTAGCCCAACCATTTTTCACATAATAATATTGGATTAGAGCTACCAGAAGCTGGGGGGAGAGCAGGAGGCGGGCAGGGTTTGTCTGTCTGTCGTCGAGGGATGGGGAGATGGGTATTTTTTCCCCTTTTCTAGAATACATTGGAAGACAAAACAGATTTAACCCTCCCAGCTCCAGTATGCTTGGCTTACTAGGGCATTAACACTGCTGCAGTCAGGGCTGTTATTCTGAGTCACAGCTGAAGGCTTTGAGCCTCATCCCTGTGTTTTTTAGGACATGTGCAATCCTGCTTATTCAAAAATGGTCCTCACTCTCTATTTAGAAAATAAACAACACCAGGAGCTTGAGGTCTGAACTGTGTAGAAATTCTGCAGAGGGTTTTTCCAGAAATAAATGAGCTGTTCACCAAAGCCCATTAGCAGTTGGGTTTAGCCAACACACGAAGCCAGAGAGCCTCCCTGCTCTGCCCATCTGTCCCTTGGAGAGTGGGGGCTGGGCTCTTGAGGCAGCCCCTGATGGATGTCCCCAGCCCCCTGGACCTCCCAGTGTCTGGCATCCCTGCTGGGCTGAGCTGAGGAGCAAGCAAGATGTGGTCAGCATAACCCTCAGTCGACAGAAGTGGTTTTGTCCAAGGAAATTACTGAGCACCCCAGCAGGCAACTCCTCTGTGACCTGTTGCAGGACATCACATCTCCCTGCAGCCAGCAGAGCCGTGCTTCACGGCAGAGATCTGCACACTGGGATGTGCCTCTCGCCCTCACGGCAGGGCTGGCAGCTCGTGCCCATGGGGCTGAAGTCAGTCCACCACCACCCCAAGCCTGCCTTTTCCCCATGCCAGTGCCAGCTGCACGGCTGTGCTGCTCTCGTGGAGAGGTGTCCAAGCCTGGGGGATTGCTTGCTGCTGACTGAACCGATTTGTATGCTGAGTCATTTTTCCACTTTCTCATATCTTTCTAAAAAAATGCACATTTTTTCACGTTTCATTTCAGCCCAGAGGCAAATATTTCTGGAATACTTGCCTTTCTCCAAGGTATTATGCTTTTTAATAATGTTGTCATCACACTTGACCTGTCCAATTCAGATGATATCTACACTTCCCTTCACAAATACACACATCTCCAAGCAGTCATTTATTGTCAAACCTTGCCAGCTTATTCTCAGAAACAAACATCTGCAGAGCTGCATTTCCAGTGTACAATTTTTCACAACGTAGTGGGCTATATTTAGCCTAGTTTAGCTAATTTATAATTTAAATTAGAATTTTAAATTGCATTTTTCCCTCAAAGAACTCTAATCATAAAGTTCAATTGCAACTCAGTGTACATTTCTTTAGATGCTGTCAAACTCCCATACTAATTTTCCTGGTAGAGTTCACTGTGTGTAGAATTTAGACTTACCTACTATGGACTTGAAGTTTATCAGTGATCTCTTAGGTCTCAAGTATCACTGAGCTTTTTAACCTTCTAAAAGGCCCTTCTTTTTTTTCTGTGCTACTTATTAAAATAAATAGCATCATTACTGAAGGAAGAGGTAGTTGCACTGCAAAGGTGCTGAGAGCTTTAGTGCAGTTTACAAAGCTATTGAGAGATTTAGTGGCACTTAAAAAGGGCAGATGAGGACATGTAAGCACTGCTCCACCTCAGATCTCCTGTGCCTTATCATGAGAATTTCTGGTGTGGTCCTCACATATCATTTCCAGCAGGGTCTGATTCTGGCCCAGCCACCAGACCTGGGGTAAAAATGACTGTCCCATTGTTGCATGATTCATTTGTACTTTGCTAGACCCAGCAGCTTGGTCCCCTCATGGGGCACAGTCCCTTGAAAAGAGCCAGTCCCACAGCCCAGTATTCCATCCCAGCACAGTCCCACAGCTCAGCAGATGCTCTTCATGGCTTTGAGGACAGCTTAGAAACAGGCAGAGAGCTCAACAATGCTCACAACATGAATTTCTCCTTTCTCTTGCAGTCAATTTTGTTGTCAGCCTCAATCAAGCGGGAAGGAGATTCTCCGACAGCATCACCCCACTCCTCAGATGACATCCATCACTCAGACAGATACCAGGTAAGCAGGTGGATGCTGTTGCTGGTCTCAGCCTTAGGCAGGGAGCCAGCACACCCGAATGCCCACAGCTCTGTCTGTGTGACAGCCTTTCTCTTGGCTATGCAATCACTTCCCTGGTTCTCCTGCTGGCATCATGGGAACATAAGCACTTGGCCCCTCTCAGGACTGCAAAGGTGGGCTTTTGTCTGAAAAGTCCTCCCAGCTCTGACTAGAACTACTGTGGTATTTAAAAATGTTTTAAAATCTTTGTAGAAGTTTCTTTTGTTCACCATTTTGGTCTCATTTCCATGGCTATGTTTGTCATTACCCACCCTGTGCCCATTGAGAAACTTTCAGAGAAGTGACGTGTTTTACTCATGAATCCCATCCAAGACAGAAATGAGTTTGGAGAATCCACAGCCATGCCAGCCTGTTTTCTAAAACACTCTCTTCTCAGAGGAGCAGCAGGTTTTGGGTGATGCAATGAGTAAAACTTGAGGGAGATGGAGCAGGGAATGAAGAAATGGGCAGCAACACAAGTACAGCTTGGCTGGTTGTAAGTCTGTCTGTGTTTTGGGGGCAGGCTGGCACATTTGACTCCAACTCAACACACATCCAAACTGTTTGGCTGCAAGCCTGTAGTCAGCCACTGGCTTCAAGTAGGCTCTGAAAGGCAGCAGATAAATTAACGTTGGTCATCAGCACAGACCCAAGCATGCATCCACTTGCTGTGAGGATGGGCTGGGTGGGCTGAGGTTGTACCAGCATGGCAAACACCCATCACACTTCTGTTCTGGCTGCAGACCCTGTGCCCAGGGTCAGGCAGGCACTCATATCTTCCTGCATCACCCACTTTGCACATGCCAGGTCTGTGTTTGAACCCGCAGAGAGAGGCTGATGACCAATGCTGAGGCTCTTATTGAGCAGTTATAACAGTTATAACATGTGCTCCTGAAGATGGGTCCTGTTAGTAGCAGATTCGTGCATTTGTTGCCCATTATTCCATCCTCTGTCATGTTTATTGGCTATATTATAAGTTGTGGATCATATTCCCATGTGGCTTTGAGTTATAACTTGGTGTCACATCACAGCTGCTTTGCCCTCCCATGAACAATAAAAGCTGGTGCAAAGTAAGAGAAGCAAAACCATGCAGAAGATACAGAAATGCCTGTTTCAGGTAATCCTGCTCACTTTCCTGCCTGTTTATTAAGGCTAATAAATAAATTATGTTCATTTCAAAAGGGCATGGAAGAGATGTTTGCCACAACCCCTTTTGTTGGAGAATCCCCCTCCCTTCCCACTCTGCTACTCATCAGTCTCTGTGAGACTGGTGGCCCCTTGCAGCCCTCTGTTCCTGTGCATTTTTATTATGTCATACTCAAAGACAAATATTCTTAGCAGAAGTCCTTCTATGTGCTGAGTCCAGCTACTCTCTAATGTGCTTTAAGTTTGTGAGCATATTTTATGGAGGGTTGCAGCCCTTAATGCAAATGCGTAATGGGAATTGTAAGTCTGCACTGCAGGGAGAAAACACCTCTGGGGCCTGATTTTCATTTACGCTTGTGCTGGCTGTGTTATGCTGCACTGGCAGTGTAAAGGGACCTCAGAGAGGGTGCCAAGGGTGTGTAAAGCCTCAGTGTATTCTTAATAAAGCCACAATAGGAACGAGAATTCAGTTTGCCTGGCTTAGCAAGGGAAAAAGCCCAGGAAGCAGAGCAGAAGACTCTCATGGTGGTGATTTTAAGGGCTAAAAAATTTAGCTTTCTGTATGCAGAGGTGTGCTGGACCATCCCTTGTGTTGTGATCTAATCATGATTATACAGTGTATTAGTAACATGCTAGAAGTGAGTTATTGGTGTTTGGATTTTCAGAATTCCTGTGGCTCTGTTTTGTGCTTATATACCATGGGGATACCCATGAAGGAGATTTATGAATAGGAGTGCTCCAGAAGTAGGGGCTTGCACAGCACTTGGGTTGTTGCATTGCTCCCCATGCTGAGAGGGGGCTGCAGTGAAGGCAATGGGGTGGCTCCTGGATGTGGGGAGGGGGCATCCTCCTGCCTCCCCTGTGCCAAGCCTGGTTGCTGGAGTCTGGTACACGGAGACTGACCAGACCGAGGTAGTGGCAGCCAATGGATTTGGTCAGTAGGGGCTGCTCCTCTTACAGAGTATTCTGTCAGAAGGAGCTTTGAGTAAAAACAAAGCCATTTTAGTTACATTTAGATAAAGCCCTGAATACCCAGTGGAGAAATCAACAGCAAGCTACAAGTGATACATCGTACTGCAAAGATGGCATTTCAGGCTTGGAGGGAGCGCACAGGATATTTGTGACTGAAAATGACAAGTGTAGTGTAACCAAAAGCCTAAAATCATTGTCCAGGGAAGGTTCACCTCCCTCCCCCCAAGCTCAGGTAAGCATGCCTCCCAAAAACAGTTCAGTTCATTAAAAGGGTAGTGCCAACAATCAGCAACTTTGATTTTTTTAGTAAGTGCATGTGTGAAAATCCAGCTGCATGTTCAGCAGGCAGGCAGAGCTGGGATGAAGGACTGACTGTGCAAAGCTCACCAGCCAGCACCTGAAATGTCCAGCTGCCCATCATCATCTGCAGCAGCAAAACATACATTGGGGTGTTTCTTGTTTTCCATCTGAAGGAGAAGTGACAGATTGTGAGGTGCCTCAGAGGAGACCCAAAATGTAGGTTTGATTCCAGGAAACAAAGTCTAAGGAGTCTGCAGAGAGGGGAAGAGATGGGACTTGTGTGTATAGGAGCCTCTGCTGCTCAGTTTGTTGCTCCCAGCTCTGTCCCAACCTCAGGCCAGTCTGCTGGGCCCAACCTCCACCACAACTGTGTAGCAGATATGGAGAGAAATCCATGAGACAGCTCTGACCACCCAGGTTTGCTGAAACATGGAAAGGAAAAGAGGGAGCAGTGACTGGAAAGCGCAGGCACCACCTGTAGCCAAGGTGTCCCCATGGTAGGGGCCATTTCTGGGTAGGGCAGGCAGGTGCCAGAGCCCTGGAGCTGAGATGGATGCTCAGCCTGGCCCCCGCAGATGCAGATGGTGTCAGCAGGAGGGAGGGATGGGCTCTACTTCCCAGGGCTCTGCTTCCCCAGGGCTCACTCCCCCAGCCAGGGCAGCCCCTGGGGCCTCCATGGCAGGGCCAGGGCAGGGGCCACAGAAGGGCCCCTTGCTCATCTTTGGATCTTATTACCCCTGGACCCTGATTGGCCAAGAGCCCTTGGGCCCCCAGCCCCTGACTGGGCAGAGGAAGTTGGAGATTGTCACCCTGGTGCCTGATTGGCCAGTGCCTTTGGTTTATTTTCTGGGGCCAAGGCTCTGATTGGCCAGTGACATTGGGCCTAAAGGGTGCTCAGTCACTATTGGACAAGGAAATCTGCTTCCCAGTTGCTCCCAAGCTTTGATTGGTCAACTTCCCCTGGGCAGCAACCTGCCTTTGGGGTCCGACCGAGCATGGCCCCTTGAGTTCCAGTGGGTCCTGATTCCTGATTGGCCAGGCACCCCAGGGTCTTAGTAACCCGTGGGTTCTGATTGGTCAGGTACTCGAGGGTCCCAGTAATACCTGATTTTTGATTGGTCAGGTACAAAGGGTCCCAGTAACCCCTGATTTCTGATTGGCCGGATTCCTCGGGTTCCAGCCGCCCTGAGGCTCTGATTGGCCGGGCTCGCCGGGTGCTGCCGCCCCCTGTCGGTTGCCATGGGAACTGCCTAGTGAACTCTCACCCGCGCGCCGCGGGTCACATGACCGGGGCCAACATGGCGGCGGCCGCCGGGGGCTGATCGGCGGCGCCCGCCNGGGGGAGGCCCGCGGACGGTGCGTTGTCCCGGGGATGCGCGGGGAGCAGGGGGACCGGTACGGGCCTTGTGTACGGGCGGGGGGCGAGTTGTTTACATCCGCGTCCTGACGCTTCTCCGCTCTTGTCTCCCCTCTGCAGACCTTCCTGCGGGTGCGAGCGAATCGGCAGACCCGGCTGAACGGTGAGTGCGGCCCCCATCGCGCCTGCCCCTCCGGAGAAGTTTCCAGAGTTGGGCCGAGTTGTGCGATATCCCCACGCCCCCCACGCCGCAGCCCGGGAGCTGCCACCAGCTTCGCCGGGGCCTCGACGTGCCGTGGGGGCAGGGGGCATTCGGGTGAAGACTTCCACGCTGACCCCCGGCTCCCCAGGGGAGCGGCTCCCACCGCCGGTATAAAACAGGCCCCGAAAGCCGTGTTTTCCGTGTGGGGCTCGGCTGCTGAGCTTTCACTGCTCACATGGCTGAATCTTTTTCTAACCACATAAGAAGCCTGAGCGTCATCTGACGTCATGGTTTGTTTTGTTTGGGTTGGTTTTTTTTTCTCTCAAACCCACAGATGCTGGTGTGGTACCTTTTTTCTTGTGTCTGTGGGTGCTCCTGACAAGTAAACAACTATTTCTAGTGGATAGCAGCCTGGTATTTAAAAAAACAAATCAGACATTAGTTTATTTCAGAGAGAGGCAGCCCATCTCTCTGCTTTGAAATTGGAAAGAAAAGCTGAAAGGAAAACTTTTTTTTTATTAGAGCTGAAGAAGTTGAAACTTTTCTCAAAGTCCAAAGGTCAGAACTTACCATGTACACAGTAACTGTTCTAGCATCTGGTTTTGTACTGCTTGTAGCTACTTTAGTATGTAATGTTTAGTTAGAATTTGCATATTCAGGCTAATAGGAGGCTCATTAATCTCCAGCTTCCTGATGTGATAGTTCACAATAACACTTCTGATGTTGTGCTTTTGGAGTTTATTTAGGAGATCTACTTGAATAAAATAGCAAAAGGGTTTAGAGTGTGCTGATAGCAAAACAGTTTGAATTCAAATCCTTCCATGTTTAAGTGTAGTTTTAAGCAAATAGAAGCTACTGATCCAGACCTTTGATAAGATAGACATACGTGAATTCAGAGCTTGCCTCAGGATTTTTAAATATCAACCCAGAGGGCCAAAAAACTGCAAATTCCAGAAAGTCTGTTAAGTGACAGAACAAAGAAATGAGTTACCTTGTGCCAGTTACAGGTGACTGCTGGCAGGTGCTCACTCTACGCTCTGAGATGAGTGCAGAGAGCTGCCAGTGCTGGCAGGCAGACACAGAGACTTCAGATGACTCAGATACACCGAGGTGCTGCTCTGTGGTGACTTGTCTTATGTGACCCAGGTCTCCAGAGTCAAGGATGTCACACTGTTCCTTTATCATAGGTGGATAGCTGGGGATAAGCTCTCTCCCTCCACCTTTTTTTCAGGCCAACAATGTGCAGTCACCTTATTTTAAATGTTTTTTAAAAGTCTGAACCAGACTTGTGAAATTCTTGGTGTTGTGGAGCTCTTCAGCATGAGACGAAGCTCTTGGTGAGAGTGTGCTCTGCTGAACTGGCTCAGTGGTGCTTCGTGCTTTTGTCCCTGTCCCGAAGCAGGGCTGCAACAGAGTCTGGGTAGACTGTGATGTCCTTTTGGGAACTCTTCTTGCCTGTCTTGTTGGGTGTTTTTGTGAACCTGTGCTCATCTAAGGGGAGGCAGGTAGCTTTGTAAAGCATTTACATGGTTTTTGCTGGATGTTTTGCTCTTTTTGTGGTACAGCCATATTCCAGGTGAAAGAACATATATGCTGCCCTGATAATGCTGGGGTTTCCTGTCTGTTCTCTTCTTCACCCTGAGATGAAGAGGGTCCAGATGTCAGGCAGCTGGATGCAGAAATTCAAGTGAAGTGCTTTGGGTCTCAAAGAAGGTCAGATTAGATCAGAACTGGTTCCTTCTGACCTTAGCTTTTTGTGACTGATTACTGCTGAACACACACTACAGAACATTCCTGTAGTGATGTCTGGTCCAGTCTGCACCCAGCCAAATGGTTGGGTGGGTTGTACTGCTCCTTTCTCTGCATGTTTCTTTACAGCTGTACTTCTGGACACTGCCTGCCTTCTAGTTTCTTCCTCCACATTTGTTTGCAATGAAATAGCTGCAGTATTTGTAAGCTTTGCCACTTTATTGTTGGAGACTACTTCGAGCTTTAGATGGAGAATGCTGGAGTGTTTTTTGGGGAAAAAACCCCTTTTATTTATATCTCATATTTTAATGAGCTTCTAATCAATCATGCAACTTTAGTTTCCTGATCCTGATTATTTTACATGAATAGAAGGACTTGTGTAGGACTTGTCCAAAAACAGCTGGCTCTTTCATATTCTCATTGACACACTGCAGAAACTTAAGATATAGCAAATGCAATCTATCAAAAAAAATAGCAAATGCAATCTATCAAAAAAAATCTATTTCATTTGTTTTTATTATATTTTATGTGTACTTTTCAATGTTGTTGTAACCAGTTTGTTTATCTTGGTATTTCTGTCAAGCTTTTTAATGAGCTGAGTTCTAGAAGCACTTCAGGAAACTCCTCCCATAAAAAGGGCTCACAGTGTTTGCTCTTCTTCCACATTGTCCTTGACCCAAATCTTGGCTGCCCAGGCTGTTTGTGACTCAGTCTTGTTTGGACCTTGATGTTTTCCATCCTTTTGTGTTCGTTTGGGAATATGCAAAAGGAGCTAAGGGAAGAGAAAGCAGAGAGGGAAGTTTTGTGAGCTGCTGTTGGCCTGGCCCCAACATGATTAGGTCGTGATAGTAACAATGTTCACATGTGTCTGACCAGCCAGAATTTTAATTCTGTAAATCAAATCAGTGACTTAAATTGAGATGTAAGGCAATTGCATTTTCAAGCTCAGGAGCAGGAGATTAATGTTCTGTCTGTTAGGCTCTGGTTGGGTGTTTGTATCACAACTTCCCTGTCAGCCTCAGTGAGTTAATCCTGCACGTCTCACCTGTGCTAAACTTGCATTCCAGAGGTTGTGTCCTTATGAACCCAGGAGTATGAGGTGTTGATTCCTGATGAACCTGAGTGACAAAGGAAGCATTTCTTTCATTTGCCTTATTTCCAGTGTTGCCAAACTGGAAACTTTAAGCCACCCTGGAAATTGATGGTTGTGGAGTTTAACAGTGCAGAGAAGGTTAGGTAGCTGTTCAAAATTAGAGGCACAAAGTTTGGCTTAGTGTATCAGAACCTGGGTTCAGCAGGTTAAGTAGGTGCCAACCTCAGAGAATAGTGTCACATTGAAGGTTGCTGAAAATCATCTGTGTGGAACTTAGGCCGTGCTAATCTGAAAGCTGCACTGAGACCCTTTTGTGAATCTGGCCCTTAATGTTCTTTTTCAGGCAGATGAGCAGCAAATTGTACTTAAGGTCTGAAACAGATTCCTTCTTGACCATCTGTTTTCTTGCTTTTGCTTATTCTTGAGATGGCTTTTTGTGCTCTGCCACTACTGTCATTTTTCCCTTGTGTCAGATGCTCTGGATGACTTTGATCATTCACAAAAGCTTTTTGTGATAGATCTAACGAAAGTAGGTATAACCACTCCTCAGGACTCTTTGAGTAGATTTCAGAGAGCAGGTGCTAGCTCTTGTGCTTGAATATCTTTGACTCAAATTTAGGGTTATTTCCAAAGTTTGCATTCTCAGGCAGGTTGTGAAGTAGGTCCTTACAAAGCTCTGTTTGCACCTCCCTGAGAAGGTGAGGCCAATTTTGGTGGTCACCCTAAGCCTGTCTCTGCAAACAGACCTGCACTTTGTTGAACCACTACCATGTCCTGTGCTTTTGTAGCTGATGGGTGGGGGAGGAATAAAGCTGGATGATATCCACTGGAAAGGAGACAAAAATGTTTCCACTTAATTTGATTGGCCTGCCATTGCAGGAGCTGCTAATGATGTCTGCATAGGACCCAGGGGACCACTCAAACTGGTGGAGGGAACCATAAGAGATATTGCTAGTAACTTAATCATGTCCTTTGATGCTGCAGGAGAGGTTGGTGCAATGTCCACTGCTAGATGCTGTATAAGAGCACTTCTGAGGTAATTAGTGCCCTGTCCTGAAGGTGAATTTTTGCTTAGGGAGGGGAGTACCAGTGAAAACTAAAATCCATTAGCTTTTCTCACAGGAAGTTTGGCTGGACTAGAGAGTAACATGATCTTAAGGCATTAATAAGGTTCAGCCTCAATGAGGAGAGCCCATTGTTAGGAAAGATCCTGGGTTTCTCCTGCCAATAAGACAGGAGTGGTGGGTTGGCTCATTGTCTCTGCACCTGTGGGAAGGCAGGGACCAGTGTGCCCTCAGCAGCAGAGGCTTTGTCAAGTGCAGTTTGGCTCCTTCTCTAGTGCAAGCAGCCTCTACTTGCATAGTCCCATATTAGAGAAGTACATATCAGTGAATGGAGGAGCAATTCCCTTAGGCAGCACAGCTCCTAGGTTAAATAAGAGGTCATAACTGAGGCCTCCTGCTCTTGCAGAGGATCCCAGTTCTTGCTCACCTCCATGTGCTACTTTCTCATTCATCTGCTGTGGTGACTTAAACTGGGTGCCTGATGGTTTCACAGGAGAACATGCATTTGCAGCAGGAGCCATGTGTAGGGTAATGTACATCTTTAAAAGTGAGGCCTCAGAGGTGCTGGAAGCCCTCTGATAGCCTAATAATAATTATTAATGCTAATAAAAATTAGTGAACTTCTCACCTCCTGGCAGAAGGTTGGAATAATAACTATGGAGTCTTTGTTCAGTTGATGCCGTAAGTTTTAGCTTTCATATTTTCCACATTCTGTACTGCATTAGAATATAGATCTGAATGTCATACAAAGTGTTAGCAAGTTCTTTTCACAGTGTAGTTAGACAAAACAATCCTTTTCCAGCTGAGAACCAAGGACAGCATTGCAGCTTCAGGCCCAATAAACATAAACAACAGGGAATTGAGGACAGCAATCTGGGAGGATGGGACTTCATAACCTGAAGCTGTAACTGGACAATTAACCCCAATATGCAAATAGACCAAAACTTATGAAGGTGTAAAAACGTGTGATCTGTCATCCATCTTGGGTGTAGCCTCGGCCAGGCTCTTGTACTGCCCAGGGTGTATCCTTTGAATGCCTTTTTAATAAATACCTACTTTATTCCTTTAACACTGTCTAGCCTCTGTTCTAGGTAACCTCTCAAGGCATCACAGTCAGGGGTAAGAATGGGTCAGGCTTGTGCAAAAACCTCCTTCCCTGAGTTCTGTCCTCTTTGTACATGCAGTCCTCAACTGGCTGCATTTTTATCTTCCTGAATTACGGGAGGGAATGACTTTTTCTTTTTTTTTTTTTTCCTCTTTCCATGCTCCTGCGACAGGAGCGAGGGTGAGAGGGATTAGTGAGCTAATTAGAAATGATCGCATCTATCAACACTAATTAGCAATCCTGTGGTCTCACTTGCGTGTTCTTTTGAGCCGCTCCCCTTCGGGACAGCGCCACAATCAGCCCGTGCCTTTGGGGCCGCTCCATCCCTGCCGCGCTGATTGGAAGTGATGGCCGGGCTGCGCGTGTCGGGCAGGGACAGCTCTGCTCTCCAGGCTGCTCCCTTCCCATTCCTCCTGTCACCAGGGGCACCCTTGGCCTCCACGGGCACGCCGCTGCCGCTGATAATGACCAGAGAATGAAAATGGCAGGGGGATTTGTTTTCAACACCTCTGTCCTCCAGTGGCTTTTTCACTTGTGGCACTGCAACTCAAAGGGCCGCTTCTCTGCGGAGCTAAATGAGCCAAGATAGGGGCTGGATGCTGGGTCTGTTGTAGAGCTGGAGCAGAGTGAGGTTCTCTTCCCAGCTCTGCACTAACATTTCAGCAGCAGATCAGGTGCTTGTCCTGGCAGAATGGTCCCAAGAATTTATCAGTAGAAGACCCAAAATAAGTTGTCTTCCTTTTGTCACTGGTACAGTGCATGGACTGGACAATGGCAGTAAAAATCCCCTAAAAATACTACTAAATTCCCCGGGCAGACTGCTCTAACTGAATTGTTTGGCCATGGGGAGTCCTACCAGAATAATTAAACTGCTCCTTCCCTGCATTTCCCTGTTAAAAACATGATGAGGTGAGAGAAATTCATGTCTGCTAGCGGGATAGAGAAGGCTTTGTTTCTGTGTTTCTCTCCAGATAGTAGTTTTCTGAGGAATGATCAAGTCGGGTCTGATTCCAGCCTCCTTCCCTGTTTTTTGCTTGCTCTGCAGAGCTAGTGAGGCAAGGAAAGAGCATCCTAAACTTAAATGAAAGAGCCATGCTGAAGAATATAGGTGTGCACTAAACCAGAGTTTCAGAAATCTCTTGGGCACTAAAGTAAAAACCAGAAGAGTGTGGCTTAACTGCCTAAAAGAGAGGGTTGTGGAGCTGTCAGTGTGGTGTACCCAACACAAGAGAGGATTGTGGAGCTTCAGCAAATATAATTGAGATAGATGATGAAAGCTGTGTGTGTTGAGAGTCCGTCATTGAAAGTGCCAGATATCAAAAACAGTCTTGTTTTGGTCTCAAGTTGCTGTCTCTTTGTCTGGGAATGTCACATTTAGAGAATCCTTTCCAGGATGCGAAGAGTGATGTATTTTTCAGGGAGTTTTCACACATATGTATTTCAATGAGGAAAAACAATGCCCAGGGAATAATCTGAAGCTTTCTTAGTGCTAGAGTATGTGTAAGTTTTGGGGATGATGAATACTCCTAGTTCCAGATTGTGGGAAAGTATATCCTAACCAAGAGAGTCCTGAGTCCAGGGAAGCCAATAAGAAAGTCTTGAAGGAAGCCTTTCTGGTCTGTGCTGATGTGTTCAGCTGAAACTTTATAATTCACTTGATGTGTGTGCTCTAAACTGATGCACTTTGGAAAACAGTTGACAGAAACTTTCCTGTGCACTGCTCCTTCTCATCCTGGCATTCCAGAAGCTTTCTCTGACTTGCTGGCTGCGGGGAGCTCTTGATCCCACAGTGTTCAGGCATGAAGGCTTTCAGAGCATGCTGCAGTGCTCACAATGTCAGTAACAATTTCTGGCTAACACAGCTTTTTGGTGGTGTCATCTTTCATTATCACATGGGCTTTCCTTGGGCTTTTTCTTGTCTCTCATTCAGAATTTTGACCTTCCTTATTAATTAAACAGTGACTTTCCTGCAGCCAGTGATTGAGTTATTCAGTAATACCTGCCTAAAGCCATCATAATAAAAGACAGAAGTTCTTTTTAATGCAAATGATTTGGTTCCAGATGTTTTGATCACATTAAACGATGGCCCAAATTAACCAGCTATTGGATTAAGCAACAGGCTACCTTGGCTGCTTTTTCTAATCATCATGATTCCTAACATGTTTGTTTCCTAGAGCGTGCTCTCAAGAAGGCAGTGTAGCCCATCGTTTTCATGAAATAAAAACAGTAGAGAGACAGAAGCTATGTAGCATGGGTCCTGTGTTTTTCATAGCAAGTATCTTTCCATAAATACTACGTGTTACCAAGATGGTGTTCTGACTTGTTTGTGGTGGTCTGAGAAGGAGTTTTTCAGGGTGTGCAGGAGGCTGTGTGGTCCTGGAAGTGATTGTTAAATACCTTGTCCAAGGCTGTCAGGTGCTACATCATGCTTCTATGTTCTAAGCAAGTTATTTAGAGGGAATAATCATGTTAGTGGAAGGGCCTCAGACTCAGAAGGCAAAATCCAAAACAGGGTTCTGTGCCTTGGTTACTCAACTTTGAAAACAATTTCAGGTTTCCAAGAGAAAGGTTTTAACCATTCTAATAACTTATTGCGGAGTTGCAGCAGGTATTCCTTCTCCTAGTTGTTAAATCATGAACAGTTGCCTCTGTGGAATCAGAGTGCTCAGCTACAGGTTACAGATTTCCTCTGAAAAGTGCCAAATAGCAGTCTCTGTACTGTTTATAGGGATCAGAATAGGGAGTTACAATGGGATTTTCTGGTGTGAAATCTTACCATTTCTACCATGGGTTTATTATTTGGAGCTGACCAAATAATGATTGGATCTACAAACTTGACATGTCTTCCTTTTTTGTTTCTTTCCCTGGTTTCTCCATGCAGCTCGGATTGGAAAAATGAAACGGAGGAAGCAAGACGAAGGGCAGGTATGTCCCCTCTGCAGCCGACCTCTGTCAGGATCCGAGGAGGAGATGAGTAGGCATGTGGAACAATGCCTTGCAAAGGTAGAGGCGCAGCAGGATCACCAGCTGCCATTCCCTTCTCCCTACTCCCAGCTCTGTCTGCAGTTGACCTAATGTGGGGCAAAAACTAACATTGCTGAGCTTGCAGGCAATGCTAACTGTCTCCCTAAGATCTGTAGTCACTTCTTTGTCTGGGAAGATGGATTCTTCTGGATTTTTCTGTTCTGTTGCATTAGTAGCTTTTTACTTCATGCACCCTTCTGCTGTTACAGAAGTCTAATTTGTAGATTTTTTAAGATGGAGCTATTGAAGTGTATGAACCTTTTGTAGGACTTTAGGCATCCTGTGCTGCCCTGGAAGAACAGTTCGTTCTGATCTATGCCTTTGACAATATTAGAATTATTGTTTGTTGGGTTCTTTTGTAGCAGACTGGGATTTGTAAAGGTTGCATGACCATCTTACTCCAGGGAAGTGCATTTAAGCAGAATTGTTCTCTTGCTGTTCATCCCAAAGACAGAAAGGAAGGAGAAGCCAACCCTGGGGGAGGGAGAGAGTTTTGTCATAGGGCTTTTTGTTTGTATTTCTTCAGGAAAAACCTTTAACAGGGGACTTGTTGCTTCAAGAGATGCATAGTATAAAGAAAGATGTATTTTGATATGCCCCAAAACTGTTACAGGAGAACACTTCTAGGGTTCAAAGGAATCTGTGGTATCATGTTCCTCCATGATAGAGGAATTTTGCATGCAAGGTGGGGGAATGCATGTTGAAATGAACACCAGCATTTTTGTAGGGACCAGACCTTAAATTTCCTTGAGTAAAAATTATGAAATGTGCAACTTGTTTTGGTCTTAGGTTATCAACTTCTACCAGTACCTATGTACTTTTAGTTTACATTAGTAGGAACAGGGATGGGAATAGAGGCTGCTGTATGCTCTATATTTAGCTGTCCTGGGAGCAGTCCAGCTTTTCTTCCCCATCCCACCATGAGATATGAACCCCAAAGAGCTATTTCGTGCATCTCAACGCTCTGCCCCTGCTTTACCCCCTGCAGAGAGAAGGTTCCTGCATGACTGAGGATGACTCTGTGGACATCGAGAACGAGAATGGCAACCGCTTTGAAGAGTACGAGTGGTGCGGACAGAAGCGGATACGGGCTACCACTCTCCTGGAGGGAGGGTTTCGAGGTGCGCCGGTGTTTTGGGGGCACTTGTAAATCATTCTGCTGTGGAACTTGATCATTACCTATCTTCAAAGGCGGGGGCATGGGGATGTCCCTTCCACAAAAGGAAAAATCATCAGCCTTTTCCAGAATGTAAAGTGATTTCAGTTTTTTGTCCCTCTTGAATGATGAGAGTCAAAATTAGTGCAAATATTGAACAAAGCATGGGGTTATTTCTTTCTCAAGGAATGTGGCTGAAGAGGGAATGGGTAGGTCATATGGGGAAAATAACGTTTTATATCTCACACGTAGTAAGAAATACATGGAAATATGTGAAGAGAGGGAAATAGAAATGAAATTGTAAAAATTCCCAGCCTGGAGTGACGAAAGCTGGTGTATCAGCCTCTGGTGATGTATTGGAGGTGACAGCTAAGTCGCTTTAGCACCTGCATAAAATATTAAAGGGCCAGTTGTGCATTTATCACTCCATCCTTTTTAAGGTTGATAAATGAGAATCCAGGAACCTGCTCTGCACCTCCAGCACTGCAAGCCCTTAGGGCTCTCAGACAAACACATTTTATTTTTCCTCCTTCTTTTGCTCCTTCCCCAGTGACGGGGAAATCAGTTACCAAGGAGAGAGTGAGTTATGGCAAAATTTGACCTCTCGTGAGCTTTATTGGTGAATGTAATTTTAGCTAGAAACCTGGCCCCTTTCTTACATTCAGCCCTTTGGCCTCAAAGAGGAGGATTTACTAAACTGTTCGTTGGCATGAACCTCAGGCACTCATGAGAGATTCTCACAAGCAATTCACGTAGCGCATGCTTAATGAGAGGAGGAATGCTGGCTCCCTTCGTTCAATAAAGAGGATGGGATGCGATCTCTTCCTGTATCAGCTTGGATTTTAATTTAAAATATCTCAGGGGGAAAGGCTATTGCATAAGGGAGTTGGACTTAAAAGCCAGCCGTGTGCTCAGCTAAAACCAGGCACTCCTGATCTGCTCTTGCTTTCCTCTGAAATTAAATTGTAGCTGGGTTATAGCAGAGCAGATGATCAGGAGCACAGAGTTGAAGGAGCAGCTTCTTTGGGCTCTAAAGGACCCCCAGTGAAGCTCACACTATTGTGTGCTGTGTCAGTAGCCTGACTTCTTTTGTGACTGCATGGAGAGTTGTGTCTGTGCATGCTTCTAGAGCCCTGATGAGACCATGCAGGATCCTAGCCTATGTTTATGTAGCATAGACACTACAATCTGCAGCAGGGAAGCATGGGGTGTCTCTGTGCCTTTGTTATTGTCCTCACTGCTAGTCCTGGTTAGAAAAAGCTGTTCAGTTCATTTCTTCCCTTTTTTGTGCATGAGTGGTTTCTTCCTTCTCCCCCACCAAACACCTGGATTTGAGGAGAGCACAATCTTCCACTTTGGTGTGGACATAGTGCTGTCTTCACCTGGTAAACATTCCCAGTTGTTTTTGAGTAAACTCACTGGAGTGTGATCTGAACCTTCCACATTGCCTTGGTTATATGGAGACTCTCTTTCAAATGAGGCTTCAGGTGGACAAAATGTGTGTAATTAATGTGTTTAGGCTGGGTAAATATAAAGTACTTGCTCTGTGTTACATTTTCTTCATTATTTTAAGGAATTCTCAAATGTGTTACTTGTTACTATGTTGATCACCTGCTTTCCTCCACCAGAAGTTAGACAGGTTCTAGCATCAATCAGTGCTATAACCTCTGCCAGATGGCTACACACACATGAACATATACTTGTGCAGTCCATTCATACTTAGAGATGGCATTGCTTCCATCAGGCTCGATGAAGTCTGGTCTCTCCTTTTGGAGACCTTCATTACACCTTCAGGAATTACATGGACAGATCCAAGAGATGATTGGAAGCCCAGGAGAAAAGCAGAGTACAACTACATGCAGTTGTAAAACCCTCCATAATCACTCTGCTGACAAGGCTTTTGGGTTAGGCTTCTCCCCTTGGTGCTGCTGGGTGAAAGGTGTCTGGAGATCAGCTCACAAGCACAGGGAGCTCCCTGTAGTATTTGTAGTGAGAAACACCCTCCCTGTGCAGAGTTATGTGGCAGAACCACTGCTGAATAAGGAACTCCTCAGACCTGGGCAGCTGGCAGGGCTCTAGCTCCTGGCCTTCCTCCTCTATAGCATGCCTCTGCTGGCAGCTACATTCAGCAGCTGCCATGCTTCTCTACAGAAGTGTCCTCTTCCCTGAGCAGGGGAATTTTTTCCTAACAACTTTCTACCGAGTATTTTGAGATAACCGGACGATATGTACAGGGGGTACCTTCCTAGTTTTTGCAAGAAGTTGTAAGATTTGGAAAGCCAAATCAAAGCTGGAGTGATCTCCTACAGCTGGCTGATTGCATTTATTTTTAATTAAGTTACACTTCTTTATGCTCTCTTTTGTGGCTTTCTTATTGTCTTTGACTGCTGCATTCATGGGTCTCCATCACTCAAGACTGCTATGTGCATTCTCAGGTAACCTTAAGGTGACTGTCTTTCTTCTTTCACTGCCAATGTTGGCTCTTGCCAGACAGAATTCTTAATTTACAGCCCTGAAGCACAGCACAACGTTTTGTAGATGCTTTCTAATGCTTAAAACTGCTTTGTCTGGAGTTGGCAAGGCCCTCGTTAACCCCTGTCACCTGAGGCTTTGCATTTGGCTCTGTTCCCTTTGCTGAGAAGTAGCAGTGATGTGGAAATCAAATGTCTTTTATAATGCCAGACAGCCTTTGCCAGGCTACAGGGATGTCACCAATGTCTAAAGAGATGACATGGGGAAATACATAAAACTGGAGGGGAAAATAGATGGCCATGTGTCTCATTAATTTCAGCTTTAATGGTGTGTTGCTTTGAGGAGATGTCACAGCTGGGTGAAGGGGGAGCAGGACACTGTGGCCAGTGTCTGTTGCATGTAAGTCCATTGAGGCAGCATTACAGCAGTGTCTCAAACTTAACACAGATCCTGGCTTCTTTTTATCATTTTTGGTTAGGGAACAAGGTTCATATCCCTCTCAACATGAGGAAAATTCTTTGCCGATTATATAGAAAATCCTGACAGTTTCTCAGTGGTAGTAAGGTTGAAAGACCTTGGGGTTTTTCTTCTCAAAAACAGAAACGTCAGGGAAACGTACAGCCCTGTTTGGATTTTCTGGAAGATGGTCTAAAACATAGAGGCAATCACTGGCTGAAACTCTAATTTGGAAAGTTCTAGGATGACATTTTTCTGCTTCCAAAGTACTTGCAGGGAAAACTTGCTCTTCTAACCTGAGGGGCTGTCTTAGAAGCTGGAAATTCTTTGTCTTCCCTGTTGGTGTTAGAGCTGCAAACCCCCACTCAGGTCTAATGCAGCAGAGCCAATGCACACCTGCTTGGCTGCCACAGCTTGGCATACCTGAAGCAACAGGTGGCAAGAACAGGTTGTGGCAGCAAGTAGGAATATAACCTGAGAAGTGCAGGGATCCATGTGTTGTCTTAAGCTGTTGGGTTTGGTGAAGGATTTCAGTCAGGAAATGTTTAGTACTTCTAGCTGTCCTCCTAGCTTCTTAAAGCATCATTTGCTATCGTTCAGTTTGCTTTCTGAAACTGTCAGGATGCAGGGTGTAAATGAAGATTATTGACAATTATATAGGGTTTGGAACCACTTTTGTTTCATTAGAGGTCCTGCTTGAAGTATGGGTTTGTAGGAGAGTTTGTGGTTCTCTTCGGGGGTAGGTGCAGAAGAATACCAGCATGAAATACCAGCTCTGTTTAAATCAAGTTTGTACTTCAAAGTCTAAAACTGTACAGATAAAATAATCAAATATTCCCCTGCCTCAGTACAGTGTCACAAGACTAAAATTTCTCTTGAAATACCTGAACATTCAGTAACTATCTCTCCCCATGTCTCTGAATCATCTCTCTCTGAAGCTCTTTGTTGCACAGGATTATTTCATGCCATCTTTAATGAGTTTCTGTGTTTAGGATGCCAACAAGGTTTCACAAGTGAAAGCGTCAAGTGACTTCCTCTCTGATGTGGGGTTTGTTGGGTTTTTTTAATGCTCAACATATTTGTAGCAATTCTTCTATTCCAGTCCAGAATGGATGCACGTTACCCTCAGTGTTTACACTGTAAGGTTATCCCTTTAAAGAATTCCTGAGGGAAGTTCAAAAGGTTTTTTTTTTCTTTGAAAGATTCAGTGTCTCTTTTTGTGTGTATGTTTCTTACTTGAAAGAAGGGAAGGGAGGGGGGGAAGTGGAAAAAAACTGCTTTATCTGAAAAGAATCACATCAGCTTCACACTGATAGAAGCTGCTGTCATCTCTTAAACGGCTTAGCACAGTCAAAAGGCAAGAGGACTTAAAACAGTGTCTTACACAGGGATCGATGGGTGGAACACATAACTCGTAACTGCAAAAAAAAAAAAGCTCGGGGGGAGAGATAACGGTAATGATTGCATTGAGGGAAGCTTGAGGGAGGCTTGTTCTTTGTAACACAGCTTCAAAGGTGTCTGGACTGGTGCCTAAGCAAACCATCCTGTGAAGTTGCTGCCTCTGTAGGTCTAGGGAAGGCAGGGGGTGGGGGATGCTTGCACCCTTCTGTTTCTTAACAGATGGGACAAAGATTAGTAAATGCCAGGTTAGCTGCTCCCTTCTGCTGTCTCAGATCTGAGGGGAGAGGGTTTTGCCACTTGGTCTCTTTCCGTCCGTTCCGGGAGGCCGCTTGTCCAGGAGAGGGTCTGGAGGAGAGCGGGGCTGGGCGGTCGGGGAGCCGGGTGTTTGCGGGATGTCAGCTCATCGATCGCACCTCAGTCAGGAGAGCTGCGGGCGCAGCGCTCTGAGCACGAGCGGCAGCGTGCTTAATGTGATTGAAAGGCAGTTAAAATGGCGGTGACCTTTTCAGGGGGAATTAGATTGCCTGCCAAGAGTGGTTAGAGGGAGTGATAACGCCAGCTTGAGGAAGCTGTCCAGTCTGCTTCAAAGGGAGAGAGACAGGGAAAGCAAGCTGGCAGCAAGTACCATTTAAAGCACGAACCGTGCGGTCTGATAGAACAGAGATTGCTGTCCTCTTTAGATATGAAAGAATTGAAGAATTGTAGCTAAGTTCTCTCCACCCGCCCCGTCCCCCTCTTCTCCCCTCCAGCTCTCCCACCAAAAAGCCTTCCTCTGGGTGCAGTAGCAAGCTAGTCACCGCTGCTCTTCTCAGTTTCTTTTGCTTCAGCAGATCAGTTGCATCAAAAATAACACAGAAGAGAAAAAGACTTTGAAAACGTTGAAATGGCAAGCAGGGCATTTTCAGGGAAGGATACTTTCTAAGAAAGATCAACATGACAAGGATCTTTCTGATAGCTTGCAATACTCTTGAAGAAGGAGAAACACACAGGGATTACTTAACTCTGAAGTTTCTCTTTATTTTTCTGATATTTCTTTTTATTTCTCCATGCTGCCCTTCTCCCTAGCTAGCAAAGGGCTTGGATCTATTTGCTAATGTCTTACCAAGGGAAAAGAACAGCACAACTAAATGTATACATAGAGGGACTTGGTAAAGCCTTTATAAGCTGTAACAAACTACAGTTATCCTTGGGTGTCCATTTGCATTGGATCTCATGTCAGGTACAATTAGGGCAGCTGCCTGGAAAGTAGGACTGTATTAAAATGTTTAAAACTTTCTAGCAAATGGCTGCATTCCTCTCACTGCCAGCTTTCTAGCGACACAGAATCAAGATATGCTTCAGTTTGAGCAGCAAGTGTTGTAGTTCAGCCTTTGTCCAGTGTGGGTTAGTTGTTCCAGAAAGAACATTGGGGCAGTAGCTATATGCTCCTCCAGTTTGTTCTCCTTCTAAATCCATGCGGCATTAGAATCATTCTTTCATGTGTGAGGTCCTGGCCTCAGAATGTGTATAGATACTTTTTAGTTCTCCTACCTCAACAACAGGTTTTTGTGATTACAGTGACTTCTTGGGTCTGGTGACTGCCTGGCAGAAAGCTTCAAATAGAGAAGGAAAACTTACTTGTGCTCCTCAGTGCAGTTTCATGAAAATGGAACTTTACAACAAAACTCCTGAAATCTGTTAGACACATATGTGGAAACTGAAGCATGGAGAAGCCTCTTCTCTAGTGTTAAGAGATAGTAGCAGAGCTGGTGACAAACCTTAAAAGTCTTGCTCTAGAATCACACCTAGCAGTCAGCTGTGCCCGCTTTTTCAGATAAAATCTAATGAGACATACAGGAAAACTTCAAGAGGCAAGGAGACTTCCTTTTTTTCCATGTCAGGAGATTCAGGCTGCATTTAAGGTTATACTGGTAAAAGGGTATTAATCGATCTATTCAAATGCAGCAAAAGCATTTGAGCTGAACAGTAAATGTGTGACTTCTCTTAAGAGACTGTGTGGGAAATGGAAGATGTCACTGGCATATTTAGGCCTTTTGGAAGAGTGGTCTAGTAACTAGAATCATCTTTGCTACTGCTGTGTAGGTGAGCCAGAATTCATTCCTTTTACCCTGGCAGGCTAAAGCAAACTTCATCTTGGATGAAGTGGTAAAAGTACAGGGAATCTTGGCTGAAATGAAATTCTTAATCTTCCTCCCATTTAGCAAGGGCTCAATTCAGTGCATTCCTCTGCCACCTTTCCAGTGTCAGCATCTCTCTCTAAGGTCAGTGTGTCTGTACACGTGAGCATCTTTCCCAGCCACTCAATCCTTGAATTTTAGCCTTCCTGTGTTTTGATTGCTGCCTTCTGCTGGTCAGTTCTACCTGCTGTAGGCTTCCAAGTGGGCAAGATGTGTAAACTTGACGTTTCTCAAGTGCTTAGTCTGTGCATTATGCCCCTTATAGAGGACTGCTGAGCCCCAGAGCACTCGTATCTCTTACCTGAGCCCTTGTGTAAAAGTGGTAATCCTGGTAATCCCTCCATTGCAGAAGCACAATAATTTGGACTGGTCTGATGGAGTAGCCGAACCACTTCTTAACGTTTGCACCTCTCTCCTTTGAGAGCAAGTACTTGCCCATAAGGTAATACTTGACCTAAAAATGCTGACAAAGTCTGTTTGCATAGTGTTAGATACAGTGATCACATGGGCTGCACCTGATTCTTTCTCTGTAGTTTGTGTCTGCATATAGAATTCAAAGGATTCTGTGGTTAATAAATACCTTTTAAGTACTGTCCTGTATATTAATATCATAAATTGGCTCTAGTGAGCCAGAAAAACAGATTAGAATAGTATGTGACTTAAGAAGAAAAATCTTCTTACCTTACGTACAAAAGCCGACACGACCTGCTACGTAGTTGATGCCTGATGTTTGTGTTTTTGAAGTTCACATAATTCTTCAAGGAGCACCATTTTGTTCATTTTGGAACACAAAGTAATCAATAGTAAAAATCATTTTAACTGGAAAAAAAGAAATTGGTGAAGATAGCCATTAAAATTTCTCATTGCTGATTGTACATTTTTGTTAACTTGAATGCATACAAAAATATAAGAATCTAATTTTTATGCTCAAGCTGCTAGAATGCATTAGCTGAAAGGAACACAATCAACTAAAACTTGGTGGTTGATTTATGTAACACTGACAGCCACCCTAACCAGGAAAAGATTTTCTGTGGGAAGAAGTGGAATTCTCTCCATTTTACACTATTACAAGATGAAAGTCTGGGGGATGAAAGTCTGTCAACCACTTCCTAGAGGAGGGTAGGGGAAAAAAATAGAACAGAAAATGCAGTTGTAACACCATGAAAATTAGCAGGGGGGAGTAAGGGAGCAGGTAGAACACCTGAAACTGCTCAGTTTTTTGGAGTAGACTGGGTTTCAGTTGACAGTTCATTTAAACTTCAGGTTTTGTAGACCTCAGACATTAGTTGCTCTGCAGTCTGGTTTTCTACTGGTCTGTTAGCTGTGGCTTTGAAAATCCCAGGCTTTAAGATAGTAATCTGATAAATTTTTAATTTTTTTCCCTCAAGGGTCTGCAGTTTTGCTAGAACTGCAACCTGCTTCTTGGACACTCAGGTCAAGCTTGAGCTTTAAGCACACAATAGTTGATTGACGTGATTTTAATAGCATTTTAGAATACAGTTGTTAAGTCAGGGGCAGTGAGATGTTTCTAAAGGAAAAAGGGAGCACAGGTCTCAATGGCTCTAAGCAGCTCCTGTCTCTGCGTGTCGTCCCCTACGCGCGGCGGTGAAACGCATTATCGAGTAGTGCCCGGAAAGTGGCTAACTGCGTTTGACACACGCCAACTCCCTGCCTCCACACTGGATAATTGCATTGTCAACTGTTCAGCAAAGTGGCAGGTGACACTGCAGCCGGATTGATTGTCCTACTATGGAGGCTCCCAAGACTGTCAGCCACCCAATCGATAGAGTTTACACAAGACACTGTGACTGCATCTGTAACTAATTTCAGTTTGAACCTCGCAAGATACGGCTGTCCCTGTTTCCTGGCCTCTCTTCTTTGCTTGCATCTTCTCCCTGGACGAGGAAGTTGTTTTTCCATGAAAGCCCGGTTTTATTTCTTGTTTTGGAGCTGGAAGTGAAGAAATCAATGGTGTGTTTTGTGGTTTCAGAGTTGAGGGCATTACAGCACATGGCTAACTAGCAGCTCCAGTTTTGCAATCAATAGACTGATCAATTGATTAAATTAGCACTGATTTTTCTTTCTTCTTTCCAACCTAGAAAAGAATTAGTTTGGGAGGAAGAGCACATGTGTTCGGCCTATGAAATTTAGCCCTTGGTTTTTCCAGTCCTTGGTCGCCTTTCCCCCATGAATACAATCTCTGTGCTCATCATTATTTAAAGCAAACTGCATTGAGCCCTGCCACTGGCAGCAGCCCACTGTAAGCCAGGGTGTCACTTTCAGCTGTTCACCAGCCTTGCTGCTTCATGCTCGGCTGCCTTAGAAAAGTCATCCTCCGAGCTCTGCTGTGCTGCTTTATTATTGGCAAAGTTGCGACATTCCTGTGATCCCTGTCAGTGGTGCTTATTGATCCAGTGATGTGAATCTGCTTAGTGATTCAAGATTACTTTAATTCTCCCTCTTCCTTTTTTGTTTGTTTCCACCCTCTCCCCAGGGGAACAAAAGCTTTCAGATCCACCTTTCCCTAACTGTGGAAAAGGAGCTGTAGCTGCAAAGACCGTGGCTGTTGCTGCTGCTTTTGTACTTCAGCTCCAGGTTTTGAAGAGCAACCTTTGAGAGAAACATGAGGCAGTTCTCACCTTCCTGTATCACATCAGCACGAGGCTCCAGGAGGCAGCCATGAATTGCCAGACCAGATCAGACCTTTAGTCTGGTCCGAGTGTGTTTTCCCCTCTGCAGCCATAGTCTGCACTTGATGCAGGAGGCATAAAAGACATCTCTGGAATACTACTCAGTGCTGCAAGGGGTGGGGAAGCCTCTTCCTGAGCCTTGCAGCAGCTGGCTCTTACACTGTACAGCAGTGCTTGCCTGCCCTTTGTTCAGCATGCTGCTGCAAAATTATGGTAATGGTCATAAAATTATATGGCCCCTTTCCTTAAAGGCAGCTGTTTCTGTGATCTGTTAGCAAAGATCCCTGTAAGCATCCACACTGGTAAGCAGTCAGGTCTCTGACAGCCCATTTGTGCCTCTGTGGGAGCTAATAGACAGCATCAGATGGATCCATCTGCTGCTTCAGGTGTGTGCTGTAACAACACAGTTGGGTGTCAGTTTTCCAGGTAAATCACCGTTTAGCTTTAAATGGATCTGGCTCCATAGAAATAAACCCCTTGTTTTGTAAGCAGCTTTTCTTGGCTTCTAAATGTAATTTTTTTTTTCTGCAACAGGCTGGGAACATCACCAGAGCTATTCTATCCCTGTTGGTGCTAGAAAAAAGTGGGGGAACAATTTCACTGGGGAAAAATAAGGCGGGGGCAGCATTATGGATCTGTAGAAAGACCTGTGCTCAACATGGCCTCATCTTTGCCTTCCTCTCATTTTCAAGAATTTTAGTGGCTTTCTCTGTCTTCCCAGATGTCTCTTACAATAAAATGGCATCCATGCCACCTTGTCCTCTTAGTACTAGTTTGGGATACTTCAGAAGATGATGAAATAAACCCAGTTTAGAGCCATTCTTGGAAGTATGTGAGGCCTGGCCGTGAGTCTGCATAAACTACTTTTATTGCCTTCGTTGTTTTTACTCTCCAAGAAGCCAACGAGTGACATTTCAGTAAAAAAATAGAGTGAACGTGCTGGAAAGGGAGGTTGTACAGAATGGGGTCACTGCAAGGAGTGCAATTAGCAAAGGCTGTAGTTCTGGAGATTTATGGGAGGCTTTTCTTCTTCTTTCCTGAGCACATGTATGCTACCTGCAAACAGAATGAATGCCTCTTCCCAGCCAAAATAGGCCCCTGTAGAGCTCTACACCTCTGAGATGGATTTGAATTTAGACCCATTTATGGAATTTACACAAAATTTGGGATTTCTAGAATATTTCCTTGGGGGCCAAACTGGAGAAATGTTAGTCATCCAGATGAGTTTGGTCCTCTGCATGAGCAATATCTAGTAGCTGCATTCACAATGGTGGTGCAAATAATAATACTGACATCTTGTTTTTCTTCCCTGGCTTTCTTTGGAGTGATAATTAAATATAAGCATATAATTAAATATATACAGAACCGCTGGTCACCAAACTGATCTGCCTAGGTAGGAGTTGAGGAGCAGAGGGTGGGGCATGGTAGGTCTGTGTTTTCCTCCCTGTGCTCATGAAATTAGGCTGGGGTCGTTAGGGTCTGCAGTGATCTGGTTGTGTTACCATTCTGCCCCTAAGACTGCCAGTCTTCATGTGAGCTCGTGCCTGTGCAGGAGCCAGCAATGCTGTCAGCACCTGAAGCAGCATATGTTGTCACTTGGACCATCTGCTACTGAGTGTGATGGAGAAAAAAGGAGGGATGTGAATGTGAAGTCCTTTTATCTGTTCTGTGAATCTGCTTATATATCATGTTAATAACTTTTGATCTTAACCTGGGCCACCATGCACTGGAGAGTTGTTCAGGTGACCACTCATCAGGAGGACTGCACAAAGTAAGTGAGATTTGAGAAGCAGTGCAGAGGTCAGAGAGGATGCTTAGGCATAGGGGACAACTTAAGAGAAAGAAAAGTGCTGTTATAAGAAGGGGAAGGAAAGGATTTCTGGTGAGATTTATCTACAGACATTACTAATAGGTACATGGAAAGAATGGGAAATGTTTTCACCTTCAAGCTCAGCTGATTCCTGTAGCCTGCCAGTGCTTGAAGCTGGCAGCAGTTAAGAGGCATGCAAATTTTTCCTGCTTTTTTGACTTCTGAGTCAGTATTTCAGAAACTGTTGCTTGTGTAGAGTATCTAAATTTTTCAGAAAGTAACTAGAATTGGTGCTCAGGCAGACTGCTCTTAGACCAGCCCAAGTGAAGAAAGCTGTGTACACAGTGCTAGGTAAGTGATGTTGATAGGTACATTCTGATTGATGGGCGAGTTTGTCTCCCAAACTGTCACAGGGTTTATAGAGGTGCCACTCAATACCAGTGCTGGAATTGCTTGTCAGAGCACCTGGCTACAAGAGCAATGGGGATTGGAGACAGAGCTGTAACTTTGTTTTTTCTCTGCTTAATGGCCCCAGCGTCTGACCTGCCTGTTCACTCCAGTTTGTCTGGTCCTTAAGGAGGCAGCTGGGATTAAGAATGTCAGAGAATTGTGCTGCTTTAGCATCTGGAGGCTAATTGTATTGGGGTTGGCAGCATATGACAAGGGGTTTCCTCCTACCAAATGCACAGCAAGAGCAAAAAATCCTCAACAAAGGACAGGAAAGGTATAGGAGAGTCTGCACTGGGTTTGGGGGTTTTTTGTCCAAAAGCAGCATTTTCAAATTCATATGTGGAATTACATTCCTCGGGCCTTGGGTGATTCCTAAGAGTCACAGCTGCTTCTGTGAATAACAGATCACGTCTCTTCTGAATTCCTGGGTCAAACTCACAAGTTAACATTCAGTTGTCGGATTTCACTTTGTTAACACGTGGGAATAAAGTTGTGGTCCCAAGCATTGACCTCTGGATAACACAGTGGCTTTAGAGGTCTCTACTCTAGGCAGTGTTGCTGATGGCTGTGAATTACTGTGTGACCTTCAGAAGCAGAGCAGTGCTGGAGGAACCTTTCCCTGTTCTCAGTGCACACTACTGAATTGCAAATCACCCAAGTGGAGTTGATGGGGGGGTCTTCTGCAAGCTCCTGTCTTCTCCACTCCATTTCACATTTTCCTTTCTCCTGGATGGCAGTGTACACCACCAGCAGGAGCTGGAAGTTGTGAGCCCTCTTTACATTTGGGCTGAGTTAGTGAGAAGCAGGTGTGATCCTTTTGGGCCTTCCTTGCATTTAGTGGTCTTCTTAATCCATTTATAACAGCACTTGTCCAGAAATCTGGTTTGAATGAGCCTGAGATGAATGAATAATGTCAAACAGTTCAGACGTCAAATATTTGAACAGCTGCGTGGGTGTTTTCACTGGCTTTGTGCATGGAAGCAACCCCAGGAAGTTAGACAAGGAGGGTCAGGTTGAAATTGTGGCACCAAACCCGATCCCACTGGAACTGGCCTCAAAATCCATCCCTGCTGCAGAATGAAAAGGTATTAGAGAATGCTGGTTGCAAGCCATTCGTTCCCCAGGTGATGCTGGGCCAAGCTTTGCATTCTGCTTTTTAGTGTTTTGTTGTGTGCATGAGCAGTAATGGGATTTATGGATCTTTTGATTTGCATCAGAAACATATTTTCTGGTTTTTGTTTTTCCTTTTTATTTAAAGCAGCTTCTGAAGTCTTAAAACTGATAGCACAGCTTATATTCAGAGTGGTTTTTTTGGATTCATGGAGGTTACTTTGTTTACCATACAGTTTCTAAATCATTGGTTTTTACCATGTTGCAATGATCTGCACTTGGTCACCTAAAAAAATCCATATTAAGTGAAAAAACTGAGAGTTGAATCATCTGATTGCTCCTTTCTTTAGGTATTGGTCTGAGAGTCCTTGTTTGTTCAGAAAAGAAAATTTACCTTTCCCCTGCCCCTCATTTTAACCTATGAACTTCTCTGCAGTGTTGTCGTCTCTGAGTGAAAGGTTCTCTCAGATCATCCCAGTGTGTATTTGCCATCAAAACAGATACTGTCGAGCTCTCCCCTTGTACACTCCCTGTTTAGCAAGTATAGTAGTCTGCTGGCAGTGCAGCAAGACAATAGAGCTAGATTCAGCCAAAGCTCTGGAATATTTTCCTTCCAGACTTAAAAGGGATTTTCTTAAATACAAAGGTCTTGAGAGCAAGGACACAAGGATTCTGAAGTCAAGGTGCCTTAATATTTGTAAACTGTATTGCAGTAAGCAGATCTTCTCTTCTTAAGCTCTAGCTATAAACCACCAGTTGGCTTGAGTCACTTGGAAACAAAATTGATGGAAAGGTGCATGTCTGCTGTGTGCTTGGCATTCTTGCAGAGACAGTAACACAGGGAATGGTCCCACTTACATTCACTCATTTGGCCACCTTCCCCCCCACCAAGGCACTTGCTCCGAGTATTCATTGTCTGGCTGGTGCTCAGATCACCTCCTGGGACTGGCCAAGTCACAGCTCCAGCTTTGCATGATTTGTGTCTCCCACAGCCACAAGAAAAATGAAGACCTGTGTGTCCAAAGTTTATGGCCTTTGAGAAGTGATGGGCTAAAGTAATGCCAGGTGCAAGGGATGGTGTTACTGGAGGTTAAATGCCATGCCTATAAATTACCACCCCATCGCCCACTCTTGACTTTTAAAGCAGCTTTGAAAGACTATCCAGCTTCTTTGACAGGTCTCTCTTACCCCTCTAAATCTTCTCCCAAACATTGTGATGAACTGAATGAGTCAAGATTTACTAGGATGAGCCATTGCAGCAAGAGGAGGCAGCAGCTTGTGACACGTGTTGGCTGGCAGTGTGCAGCCAGTATGTGAAACACTCCCAAAGGGGTCTCTGAGGGCTGCCCCAGTGACACCATGGGGCTGACCTACAGGTATGGGTCCCACAGTACCTGGCACAGACGTGGGTGATGCATTGTTGGTGCTAGCTGTGTTACCTCTGCTAAAAAGAGAGGCTGGCACTTACTTTGAAGTAAAAGGTAGTTTATGCTTCTAGGGAAAGGTTAGTCTTAAAATCATTGTCATTCTACTGTTGTCACTCTTTAAGGACCTTCTTGATATTCAGGGAAGAGAAATATCAAATCCATATAAACAAATTTTATTGGGGGCTTAATGAATCCGTGAGAGCATCCGTTCCTAGAGAGTGACAGTAAAGAACTGTCTGCGTGGTATCCTTGGAAATGAGACCTTTGCCTTGCCCTGCTGTCTGTACAGATGCAGACCATTAGAAATACAGTTCACCCTTCTGGGTTTCTGTTACGTGTACTGGTGAGAACCCAGTGGGATGAACAGACTCGGACATCTGAAGGCCTGAAAAGGCTGTCCTAATGCTTTGGAATGTCTTCATTCTTCAGACATGCATACAACATTCAATGCTTCTACAGTAATTTTAGCCTGTATTCTGAATTTAGAACCACAATCACAGGACAGGAACGTAGCCCTTTTGGGGAATTGGTGCAAGGCCAAGGCAATATCTACCTTACTCTTCCAATCTTTGCAGTTGTTATATGTTCCCTGGTCTACCACAGACCTAGGTCACCAGTCCTCTGGATGTGCCAGGTCCTTAAGGCTCCAGCGGGTGCTTCTGTCTGAGCCAGGTGTGCAGCTCTGCTGTATGGACAGGGGTGTTAAGTGAAGGCAGCTGGAGTGAGTACATTTCTATATTCATAGCTGATGTACCCACATAGCTTAGATCTGCTGCAAAATGGAACACAAATGGACCTTGCAACCAACACCCTTGAGTTCAGGAGGTCTTTGCTTAATATCCAGTCTTACAGAAGAGAGCATATTTAGTGTTAGCTCTCATAAAGGGTGAATATACCTTCTGTAGTTTCCCTTCTGTTAATAAACCCTGGGCAGAAAATACCATGTGAAGATTCATCTTTGTAGGTGCTTTTGCAGATTCAATTAAAAGAAGACACCTTACATTTTACAAAATGCTTTGTACTAAAGTAAATGTAGAAATTGTTAGAAAGTGGGGATTGATGCACAGTCAACCTCAGGTGGAACTGTAAGTGGTTGCTTCCTGCTGGAGTTGGGACTGGATGTGTGCCTAACCCACCTGTGCTGGAAGAGCAGAACTCTTGATGAGTTTCATTGCAATTTGCTTGTGTAAGTGCTTGTAAGGAGCTGTTAATGACAGAAATCTGATTTTTCCCCCTCTTGTAGAAACAGGTTTGTTGTTCTTAAATGTTTTAAATTTTAAAAATCTAAGCCACAATTAAATGTATTTTAAAATGGAAAAGATGTTTCTAACTGTATTTCAGCCTCTGCCTGCCCTCTGCATCAGAAATAAGAAGAAATTCAGAACGTCCTTGTGGTCTTCTCTTACCTGCTAGTAGTGTGGATTTTGTATTAGCTACTTCTGTGAAAAATAAGTCTTTCCTATTTAGTTTCATTGCTTTTTCTGCCTTTGAGAGAGACTCTTACAATTATTTCAATTATAAAATAATAAATGTGGAGAGCTAAAAGTCAAGAATGTTCCATTTTCAATGTTGGGGGCATTTAGAGCATAAAATCCAGGAAGTCTGAGCATTTCTGTGAGTGCTCTTACACAGTTTTTGGAGAGGCCACCTTTTATGAGGCTGTAAAGAGTAAAGGACAGACTGCAACCTGGTGCTGTAGCACCTTTCTTGGGAGACCTCCTACACTTCATTTCCAGTTCAAATGCTCATCCGTGTGTTTTATTTTCTTTCAGGTTCTGGGTTTATCATGTGCAGCGGGAAGGAGAATCCAGACAGTGACGCTGACCTGGATGTGGATGGGGATGACACACTCGAATACGGGAAACCACAGTATCGTTTTTGAAAGGCTCTTACCCAGAGGGAACCAGAACCTCTTACCCAGAGGTGCATCTGCCCTGGGAAATGGTGGATAATCTGTGTCCAGCCCAGATGGAAATGACACAGCCTTCTCCAGTAACTGTGTTACTCGAACTAGGAGGGGTTCCCCATTACTCCCTTTGAGGTCCTACTGTTGCTACACCACTACTTCAGACCTGGTTAAAGTCTATAGGAGACATTGCAAGGGATCAGTTAGAGTTTCTCTGTTACCTTTCATAAACAATCTGTTGCCTCCATCCAGGTTTGTTCTATATGGATAGCTTTTTTCTGCTTCATGGGTAGGAATTGAGGTTATTTTCCACAAGACACCCTTTCATTTTCAAGGAGTTTATGCAGTAAGCACTATTCACCTTCCACTCTGAGAGATGTGATTTTTTTTTTTTCCCTTTCATGAGACAGTTCATGGGCAGAACTATCATTAAAGGCAGATTTTGGGAACTTCTCCATCTGGGAGCAGGCTCTTTGGGCACAGCTCTGGGAGAGCAGACTTCTGCCCCACAGCAATTGTAACAGGCATCAAGGAAAAATTCCTGCAAGGGCATTAGACAGACTCTGCCTTAGCTGTGATGAGGGGCAATGTACAGCTATAGAATTAGGTTTTATTGAAATCTGTACCAGCCTTTAGGATTGAATCTCCAACCCTCCACTGGTAAAAGAACTCTGTACTTCAAACAGAATTTGTGCAATTGTGTAGGTTAGGTTTGCATGGGTTCAGGAACTGGTTTTCCCTTTCCAAGAAGCTGTGGACTCATGTTACTATCAAAAGATTACTGTTTCTTTCCACCTGAAACAAAACTTTAATCCAGATTTTAAGAGCAGGCCCCTTCGTGGATACCAACCCCTCTTTTCTTTTAACATGTTCCCAGTTGGAATTCATTTGTTTTATATCCCAGACAGTGTCCTAACCATTTCAAAAGCCTTTCCACTGTCTGCAGCAGGGCTGTACGTTCCTTAACCCTTTGTGCTCAGGTACACAGAGGCAGACATTATCCCTTGCACTGGAGAAGAGCCAGGTGAAGCCAAAGAAAGGGAGGCACTCCGAGGTGCTGTTTTAAAGTAAGTATCATGCCTTTCTAAATTACTGCATTCATTACCTTTAGGGAGTCTCAGTTTGTGGAAAATACTCGTTCACTTGAGTGCAAGGGTTGCAACAAGAGACTTACAAAGAAGCATAGTCTGACAGGTGGGTCTCCATTTCTACCTGTGCAGCCTCAGTAAAGCCTCTCTGTACTCTCCCTCTCTGAGCCACCCCACTGCCCAGCCACTGCCATCTTTGCCCTGAATAGTGCTGGACAGAGGAGGAATTCTGGCGATGAGGAAACTGTGCTGGACTAAGGCCCTCTGCATCATCTTGCTTCATGGTGAAATGTGGCCTCTTAGCAGTACAGTGTGCTGCCATCAGGATCTTGGTTGGCACAGTAGGAGTCTGGCACCCCATGTGTGACTTCCATCACATCTGATTACATGTTGTGGGTTATGCAAACTAATCCTTCTATATTCAGCTCTGAGTTGGGGCAGGATGTGTGCTCTGCCCACATACATATGTGGAGAATGTAGGCAGCCAGCATTCAGGGAAGCATTCCAGGCAAATAAAATGAGTCTTAACAGGGAGCTAGGATTGCTTTCTAAGCCCTCTGCCCTGCATAAAACAGGACTTAAATTACCCCTCTATCTCTCTCACTGAAAGATCCTGTGGGGTCAAGGTTGAAGTGATTGATAGAGCACTGAAATGAAGTTTTCTTACTGCTTAGCCTGTCGCAAACACTAGTTCAAAATTAGCTTTCACTCCATAGAAAAGTGGCATTTGCCACACTGGATCCAAACCATTGGTCCATTCAATACTTTGCTAACCATGCTAGTCCAAAAGCAGGGCCTCAAAGATGCTGAAGCTCCTTCACAGCTAGGAGGCTGGTATTTGTAGCAGGATACTTGGTTATCAGTGGCTACAGACACTTAGTGCTTGGTGAGAGAACTGAGGACCTGAGGCCAGGAGATGTCCCTAACACATTGTTTTGCTTTTTGGAGAAGGTCCTTCCTTGCACATTTCCTGGACTCGTTTGCCCATCTCAACAACACAAGAGGTGATGTTGCTTGTAAAAGCACTTTGAAATTCTGTCAAGTTTCTGTAGAAATGCAGTAGTGTCACTGGTGCCATGAAGCACGAGCATGGTTTTTGGCTGGCCATCTGCTCACATTTTGAAACTTAGACTGGTGGATTAGAAGTATTAAGAGAAAAGTGGTTGGTGGAAGGGGTAGCTTTTCCTGAGCAGCAATATTTTTTGTATTCAACCTTTAGCATATTGTCCTTTTCTCTTTTAGTGGTGGCACACCAAGTACTCGAATAACACCGGAGTTTTCTAAATGGGCCAGTGACGGTGAGTGTTGAAATTTTAAATTGTTAATTTATATACTACAGGAGGGCAGATTGATAGTCCCTGTCTTCTGCTTGCCAGTACTTAGGAGTAAATAATGCTCTTGCAGAGTGTTATCAGATATTTATGGACATAAAACCACACTATCTTTTTGAAACTTTACAGCACAACTAATTGTCAGTAATGGCAGCTAGGGAAGTTCCCAAAAATACCACCTTAACTGGTATGGTGATGATAGGGTTTGGATTGACTTGATGTCATGTCACTGAAAGGCAAACTGCTTTAATATAGAGGGAGCTAGCAGAGCTTGACAATGTGATGGTGGTGTTCAGCTGCTCGGTGTTTAAACTACATAGGTGCACCCATTATTGGGCTTTTTTCATCTGCTTTCTTATCTTCCCTTCTTTGAGAGGATATGCTAAAGACTTGTATCCTTTGGGTAGCTCTTGTCCTTGCTGGCCTTTGTGTGGTAAGAAAAGCCTCCTGCTCTGAAGCCTTCACCTTTGGAGTGGAAACTCTAGTTCTGTCTGACTTCATGACCTATAGTGAGACTTCAGAGCAAATGAGTTAATGTGAATATGTACCTTTGCATACATGACTTGAAAGCTCATTGCATTGAGAAGGAAGGGAGAAGTGTTACACCCATTCAACTGCTGGAGGTTTTTATTCAATGCCAGCAGGCACTGTAAGTGTAAGCAGCAACCTAGTGGAAATATGAGAATAATAAAACCTGGCGCTTTCCAGCTGTAGATGCCAAATCCATTTCTAGAGCTGGGCAGTGCTGCTCCAGCTCCCTTAGGAAGGAAACTGAAGCTCAGCGACCTGAAGAGACATGTCCCAATGATTTTGTTCCCTGTTCTGTTCCTGTCATGCTTTGGGCATTTGATTTCCAGCTTTTAAAGTACCTACAAGACATAACTGCTTGCCAGTGGGAGTGGGGGAAGGGAGTTGAACCAGTTTTGCCAAGGGCATGGTGGTTAAATGGAGAACATAGGATATCTATCGCAGGCATTTTCTTCTGTGGGATAGGCAATCACATTTATTCTCTGTGATGTAGAACCATTTGCTTGTAGGTATTATCAGCTTCAGTAGCTACAGCCACAGAGGTGATGAGGAGGCAGCCCTGATGACATTTGCTGTGAGCTGTTTTCTTCATACCTCTTACCTGAATCCACGGTGATGAACCTACAACCCTGGGGCTGGTTCATCTTCTCATCTCCAGCTGGTGTCTCACACCTCTCCCTGTGCTGGGAGCAGCTGTGATGAGCAGACTGTTCTGTCATTCTAGTTACCTGGCATATATTTTCCTGTTTGTGTCTGTGAGCAAATGGGAGAGGCTGAGAGCAGGGTCTGGGCTGGGTGGATTTGCTCCAAACCCACCTTTCTAGTACATATACATGTGGCAGCTGCATCAACCCTCCTGAATTAAATCCTGGCTTAAACAACGGGTGCATCAGTGGGGGTCAGATCAATATGAAGTGGGGACGGAGCAGGGGTTGTATTTTGAGCTCTGAGTCATAGAAATATACTATCCAAAGAGGTCCCCCCTGCCAAACAGGGACACTTAGCATCAGTCACCTCCCTCTCTTACCAAGAACTGGTATGAAAGTCACTCATTGGGGTCTTCTGAAACTGTAACTTGCTCAGATTATTTAATTGCAATGATCTAATGTTTTCTTACTAATTTTTCTATTCTCCCTCAACAGAAATGCCCTCAACGAGTAATGGTGAAAGCAGTAAACAGGAGACCATGCAGAAGACCTGTAAGAACAGTGACATTGAAAAGTGAGTGTGAAGTGGGTAGTTTCCCTTTTTCTTGTTTTAAAAACCATAGTGTCCCATCTGGTGCTTCCAGCAGCAGTGGTAATCTGAAGGTAGGCATATTTGAAGCTTTTACCACTGAGAAGGTGTGTGCTGCAACACAAAACCTGAACTTGGAGCACTCACTACTGCTGTGTTCACAGAGGGCTTGTGGGGAGTTCTTGACCAGATATCTGTGAGAGCAGGTACCCATGCAATTGGACACAGCTTCCAAAGGGCTTCTCCACTGCAAATTGCCTTCTTTTAAATTATGTAAATAAATATATCCATGCTTTCTTTCTGTATATTTCACCTTTCATCTCTCAACAAAAGGGAATCTGTCCCTAGCAGCACAGTTACTTAGAAGAAGTCTCACAGAGGGAATTTCTTTTTCCTTAAGATCTGTATTGAGCCTTTGTATGGTTACTAACAGAAATAATGTCTCTATTTCTGAGTGTTTTACCTGCAGCCCTTTCAGTGGTTCAGAAGTTTAAGTCCCAGTCTTAGAATATACAGTAGTGGAGGACTGGGCATCTCCTTTCCTGTCCCTTCCTGCTCACTGAGTGTGCTGCAGTGTAGTCTGAAATAGATAAATGGGTTTATCTGCACTGTTCCTTTGAGTAACAACCTCTGTTCTAAACCTTATTCTCATGCTGCTGGGGTGACTTACTGCTTGGGCAGATTTGATGGTCCAAGCCTAAAACTACAGGCTGTTCTCTGCTGCCAGGATTGCATTAGCTGGGATGGGGCAGTGTTTTAAGCTGATTATTGCCTGATATAAAACATTGCTCCAAGATCAAATGAGAGACAAAACAACTTGAATGAGGTGGAAGCAATGATGTACTGGTGGGTTTTAAATACTACATTTTGGGGTGATGTCCATGGGTAGATTGGGATGAGGAAAAATCCAGTCATTTAGCTGAAAGTTATAATTTTTCTAATGTAGTTTATTCTCCTCCTGCCCCTGGTCCTGACTTGAGAGATTGCATCCCTGGTATATTTTTGGATCTCTGACATTTCAGGCAGCCTGGTAGAGTGTATGTTCAAAATCAGAGATAACTGGGGAAACTCCCTGCTATAGAGGGAGTTTAACACTGCTTTGCTGTCTCGGCACTTTCTTTTCTACGAGCCCTTTTATTAGCATGTCCCAGATGTTGGCTGTCTGCCATTCGATGCTTCTCGGTCAGCAGACTTTGCCCAAGCACCACTGAGTCTGGGAGATCCTGCAGGTCAGTGCAGAACCAGCTTTGTCCTTAGAGTGAGCCAACCATCACATGCTGTCTTGGTGGCAAGGACTCATCCCTTCTGCCCTAATCTGTCAGCCTCTGTCTCAGCTGCTGCTTGGCTTCCCTTTGGGCCTCCTGCCTGTCAGCACAGCCCTCCATCCTCCCAGATCCACTCCTATTGAAAATCTTTAAACTGTAGGAGCTGAAAGGATTTGACATTTTCCAGAACACTTGAGCTCAAGTGATAAAATTGACATAGCTTTAATAATCTGATCAAAGAGGCTTTAGCTAGCACCTTTTGAAGGGTCCCAGCATCCTTTCCAAACAACTCTCATGCTAACACTGCTCTGAAGTGCGGAGAGCGAGCATGCGTGTGCATCTATGCACACACACTTTGCTCTGCAGTAATCTTGCCTGCTAAAGCTTCAGTTCTGCTGAAAGTCAGTAAAACCCAAAAGAAATTACAGGAAATTCCTTAAATGTCTTGTTCAGTCTTTCCAATAATGTTAATTTTTGAAAGTAGCAGAGGGACCTTTTCGTTTAAGGTACTTTATTTCACTGAGGTTCAGAAAACAAGATGGTGTTTCAGGTAGAGAATTCCTAGCTGCCTTTTTTTTTTTTTCCTCCTTTCCTTTGAGATTCATGTGTGATAAATAGTTTCTGTCCTGCCATTTAAGGAGTCTGAATGCTCTGTGTGCTTGTCTGTGCAGAGGGGTTCTGTTAAATTAATTGATAACAGGGATCAGAGCTAGAAGCCTACAGAAAAGGAGGGGGAAGGGTTTCTCACTGGCTGCTTCCCACTCCACTGCTGAGCCATGATATATGGCGACCTAACCCAACAGGCTAAATTGATTCATCTCTAGTTCCTGTTTCTTAATCTGGAGCTAAATTGGTTTCATTTTTCTTGTTTTGGGTGGTGCTTACAGGAAGTTTTTGGCAGCATCACTTTAGTCCATTGTTTGTAACTTCAATTTTTGCCTTTAAATCTGAGCATTATTGATTGGCATGTTAAACCTTGTGTAGCATCTGATTAGCATTTTTTAAATTGTCCAGAAGCACATGGCTTAGCACCTGTGTCAGCTGTGCTCTCTGTTTAGAGCAGTGGCTAATAGAGTTAGCAGTGATCTGCCTATTGATCCTTCTCTCATAAGAATGACGTTCCTTCCTCCCCTCTTCCAAAAATAAGTCCAGGCAAAGAGAGTAGTGTATTTTTGTTTGGTTTTTAATCCATTAATACAGTACAATGAGCAGTTCTCCTTTTGGCACACAGGTGAATTTCTTCACTTGAGCAGGTTTAAATTAATCTAAATTTGGGGTTTTGTGGGAGAATCTCTTGCATGTAGAACAGCTAGATGGGGTTTGGGGTAAGTCTGTGTTTGTTGCTCTGCTCCTTGTGCTGTGCCAGATCATCAGTAACTTGGACAAGTTGATTTCTTCTGTGTAGTGTTGAACTTCAGGTGGCAGCCGGGGTAGTGGGAGACACGGTGCTGGTCCCTGCTGTCCTTCCCAGCACTGAGGTGTCTCAGCCTGAGCTTTTCTAATCTTGCCAATGTGAGGTGTCTGGAAGAGATGCTGGGCTGCCGAGGGCTCTTGGAGAGAGATGAAGGGGCATCACACCATCTGAGCCCTGCCTGTCTGCTGAAGACCCCTGCCCCTGCCAAGGCAAAGCTCAGCCAGTGCAGTGCTCGTTTACCTCAGCTTGAGATGCGGCTTTGCTCAGAGAGCAGCTGGTTCCTAATTGCCCAGGCACCCTCCCTGACGCTTCCACTGTGTGGGGCTCTCAGCAGAAGAAATGCTGCAAAAAGCACCTTCCCCACAAAAAGTCTTTCTCCCTGCCTTGTGAGGGTCTGGTGCCATTTTGAAACTGAGGTTCCCCGGGGTTAAAAGCCAGCATCTTAATTCAGAGTGCCAATGTTCAATTTTGCTTTCTGCTACCAGACTAGATTGCAGGCCAGCGAGAGAGTCTGGGTTAGTGGCCCACTGGGTCACCTCCCATTTGTTTTCCTCAATTTTGTGTTGTCATAAATTCATTCCAGCCCGTTGTGGTTGATCAGTTTATCTCCGCCGGGGCAGGGAGCGCTGCGAGCATGATATATGGCACAGAGCATTGTAGCCAGCCTCTCCATGAATCACTCCAGCTGTTTGGTGTCAGCCCCAAAGCAAACAGGGCCTGGCCGCTGAGCATTGACTACGATGAGCTCAGTATGGGAAGAGACATGACGTATGAATGTTTATTTAATAATTCTCTAATATTTCCAGCGGAGTGTGGCTGTGCCTTCTGGGAGGGGTGAAAGGGGGGGAGGTTGAAGAGGGAAACTCTAATCTGTTGGGGTGGGTCATAAATCAGGCAGACAACATCATTAATCAGGGATGGGACAGAAGTGGAAGGAGGTGGGACTGAAACTGCCATCCTCGTTGGGAAGGGGGCTGTGCTTTTTTTTTTTTTTTTTTTTAAATCTTGTTTCTGATTCCGCTGGCCCCAGCCACGCTGCCCGCATAATAGCAAACCCGGACACAAGGCTGTTTAAGTGAGTATGCTATCTCTGCTCTGAACCTTGCAATGCAAGCCTGCCAAGCATTAAATCCCTTTATAATTATCTTCTTTATATAACACTTCATGCTTATCATGCTTCATTGGATGAGACGCTTGTTGGGTTAAAAAGAGGGTTTTAGAGACAAAAAGCAATTGTATTTGTTTTATTTTTCCTGTCTCCTCTTTCTTCCCCTTCCCCCCCACCTCGTCTCTTTCCAATCCAGCTGTTTTGAAACATTGGCTCTGGAGGGGCTCTGGTCCAGCAGCATCAGTTAAAATTAAACATTAAGTTTGGATTGGTGTCCGTGGGCAAAGAGACAGGCATGTGAGAGCAGTCAGGGAGGTAGCAGTGTCTATTGGGGAGACCCTGCTCCCAGGCAGACACATCCAGGCAGGCAGGAGTGTGAAGCCAGAGGATTAGCAGAGGCCTGAAAGGGAAGGAGCCACACTTAAGCTGGTATGTTGGAGGAAAACAGAAGCTGTTGAGAATTCACACCACAGGATAAGTGCTACCCAGCCCTTCTCTGAAGTGTCACACCATTAATAGGCTGGGAGACAAGAACATCTCATAGCAAAGACAGACTTAAAAAATTAACTTGAGTCATAAATGAACTAACCCTTTGTGCTCTGCTAAGCTGAGAGCATGATGCTGCTGGTGTGCCCAGTACTAGAGCAGCCCATGTGAACTTGGGAGAGGAGAGGATTCTGGATACTGAACTGAAGTGTGAGATTGTCAAAGACTGAGAAAGAGCTGCTGGGCTGTGCTGCTTGTATGCAGATTTTTATCTTTATTAGATTTTACTCCTTTTCAGTAATTCAGTAGTGTGTAATACTGTATTTGTATTGTATACTGGTGTTGAAAGGATATGGAGGTAGATGCTTCATTTCTTTATGAAGTGAGGCTTTGGCATTACTTCTTCCTCTGGGATGTGGCAGTGGAGAGCAGAGCGCTGGGCTCTACTTTATTCTGCTCCCCCTTTTAAGTGTTGGAGAGAAGTTGCATATGCCAGTAATGGTCTCAAACATTACAACCACTGTGCAAACTGAAATTGTATCAGTGTCCAGTTCTTCACTGGCCAGTGGTTAAGGAAGCTCTTTGAGGTAGGCTGTGACTGTACAAGCTCAGACCTGGGGGTAGGTGCTATCTCTGTTAAGTGCAGCATTGTCCAGAGGTTTGGTCTAATTTCATGCCTTGAGGCAGTTTTCTATAGATATTGACGTCTTCATATAGGAAGGGACTCTTATTTCTGTTGAACCTGTGATGATTTTAAGTTGAAGCATCTGCAAACCCAAGGGATCTGCTGGCTTCAGGAGCAGTAGGTTCTGCATCCCTATCCCTTAACTGGTAAAAAACCTAGGATGAAATTTTATTCCTATGCTGGGGGCGCGGTTTAGGCATCTTGCAATTTATGCCTCTTTGCCTGCCCCTTCTTTTCTTTTTTCTTTTCTTAGTTTCAGAAATGCTGTTAACTTTAATTTGTAGAGTTGCTTCCTGGGAATGAAAAATCGATGGGGGGCTATCGCAGTGTGAAATTCGACTGTCACTATTGAGCTATAGAGTTACCAAGATGTCTTAGAAGGTAAAAAATAAATCGTGGCCCAGCAAGTGCTCAGCTGTGCTATTTCAAAGGGGATATGAGGCTGATGGTCTGTTAGAGGGTACTTCAGTTAGATGGATGATGATTCCCTGTGAAATATTGGAGTTATTCCATAGGTAAGAGAAACTTTAGCTTATAAAACACAAACAGCTGCCTTCTAGCAGACGAATTCTCCCCTTAGATGTGTGAGCAGCTTGTCAGAGAGAGGACTCGTCCCTAAAATTAGCCTGTTGTGTTTAACATTGTCTTTGATGGAGCATTGTGGATCTTGCCATGTCCCTTCTGAAAATACTTCAAAGATGTGAGTGTTTATTCACATCCCTTAGCTATGCGGCAAGAATTAAGAGTCAGGGACTGATACTATTTTTTTTAGGAAATGTTTGTGTGGTGCCCAGATGCTCTCAAGAGAAAAGTAACTATTATCTTTGTAGCCTGCACTCCCTGTTAGAATGAAAATGTTCCTTGGAAGAGCAGAAAAGGGATCATGTTGTGCCCCATCCGCTGCCAGTTTGGTGTCTCTCTCCTGCATCTGCTGAGGGGCAACCCTGGCTGCACAGGCTGGCTGTGTGCTGGTGGTGACAGGGCTACTGCTTTTCTTGGCACTCACTGACTGTTGTGGCAGGACTCAGTAAGTGTTTGTGCTGTGCCAGCTGCTGTATGACAACAGGATGGTTGTAATTACAGCTCTTGGTAGTTTATGCCTTTCTTAGGCTACAGTTAGTAAGTATAAATATGAAATAGTACTTTAAAAAGGACCAGTTTTGTTAGTTCTCATTAAACCATATCTGGGACAACTGTAGAGTGGGTAATTATTTCTCTTACACTCGCATGCACAGTTGTACATGCAACTGTGGGATGCTTAACTGCTGCGAGGAGGAGTGTTAAGTCACATTTAGTTGGAGCTTGGTAAAGATTTTCCAAGGAATTTAATGACAGAAGAATTCATTGTGCTTTCATATCTCCTTTGCCTCTGTAACACAGAACCCAGCATTGCCTTTACAGAAGCAAAGTAATAGCAAGTAAGGTAATTAAATTAGTTTAATATCCATGTTGATTTTTTGTCCTCACTTCAGTGTCGATATTTTTCCTAACCTTACACTCGCTGCTACAGGCACTTCATCCTGTCTCTCCATTATCTTCTTTCTTCATTTTTGATGATTTTGTCTGCAAAAAGCTGTTGTTTCCTACACAGTTGCATAAGCATTCCTGCTTTTCCCTCAGCCAGCTCATGACCTGTCCTTCCACTGCGCTGTTGTTTCCTTTTCTAGCTCTGGGACCACAATTGGTTATATGATACTAATGTGCCCTGGCCTCCTTTAATAGCCTCATGTTTCTTTTTGAAGGCACGATTACCTTAAATGATGCTAATTCTGATCCTTTCTTTCCCTGTAAAGGAAACAGCAACAGTGTAAAAGTTCTAGGGCGCAGCAGCAGTTGTAGGAAGCTGTCTGGAGGATGTGTTATGGCACTGCCCTTGTGTGCCTCCAATCAGCAGTCATGAATGGAGGCTCTGGAAAGCATATCACCTCCACAGTAAAGCCCTTAAAAGGCTATAGATGAATCCAAGTGCTGCTGTAGTAGCATAGATATTTCCTGTTTATTTCAGTCGTTTGGATGGGGGCCATGGGAGTAGAAGACATTTATTTAATTGCTCACAGAGGCTGGCTGCGAGACTCAGCTGCATGTCCAACCTTCTGAGCAACGTTCAGCCCTAGGAATTTTCTATTCCTCTTTCACTTCATGGATATTTTATAATTTTGTGCCCTGATCGTCCAACCAAAGCTACCAATTATCCTAGACCAGCTCCAGGCCAGAGTAAGATGACAAGTTACAGCTGCCATAAGTCTTCCAGTAGAAAAATAGACCTGCCTAGCTATACATGGAGCTTGGTCATAATCCAAACATGTTTACTTGTGGATGGAGGCAAGTGTCCGTAGGCTGGAACCTTTAGCCTGCGTGCCTCAGCAGGGAGAGCAGCTGCATTCTCCATTTCCACCTCCTGCCTTTTGTGCCCTGGCTTGTATTATAAGTTAGAGACCACAATGCATCTTCACAAACCTGTTAGAAATACAGTTGGGGTCTCCAGGATGAAGGATACATTTGAAAAGTGAACCAAGATATTAACACATTAGATGAGTAATTATTTCTCTTCAGGAAGATTGTTTAGAGAATCATTTTCTGATTCAGCCTGTGCTGCCTCAACAAAACCTTGCTGCAGCAAACCACTTTTCCATAGCATGGCTTTTTTTCTTTATCACCAAATCTGCTCCAGTAAAGCAATGGGATTGCATTTATTTTCTCTTTGGAACAGGGAACATAGTCTCTAAATCTAATCAGAATGACCTATGCATTCTTTCTCCCAGCTTTCATGTTGAACCATAATTGCTCAAATGGCACATTTAAAATTTTGGCGCAAGCTCAGACTTTCACTCGCCGCCTTTTTAAATCAGTCCCAGTGGCCAGTGGATACTGCATAGCCCTACAAATGCATCTAAACATGCTGACTCTGAGGCTCCTTCTATTCTGAATGATCAGCGGTGCCATCTGTCTCTGTTTTGATTGGGGCTGGGCACATGTGTCCCAGCTAAACACGGGCCAAAAAAAGGGAAGAGAAAGAGCCAGCGCCTGGATTTACTTCCCGCTTCTGTAAAGACATTGTTGGGTTCTGTGTTACGGAGGCGGGGGAGCTATGAAAGCAAAATGAATTCTTCTGTCATTAAATTCTTCAGGGAATCTTTACCCAAGTCCCTACTAAATGCAGCTTAAAACGCCTTCTTGGAGTGGTAAGCTCCCCTCAGTGGTATTGCGATGGTGCATGCAAGTGTAAGAGAAATAATTCCTCTGTGGGGAAAGAAAGAGACAACATTTTTGGTTTGCATCAAGATAAAATTAGTCAGAAGCAAATTCTGAATTTGGCAAGCAGATGCCAGTATTAACAAGTTGTGCAAGCAAGTATAAAATAGAGGCACTCGTGACTGAGAGCGCCTCGGAGTCGTGTGTGTGTGCCCTTGCATGCACCCTGCTCCAAATTCACAACTTAGAACACGGAAATTAGAATGGGGAACATTGCATTATTCATAACTTGGCAACCAGAAGCCAGGGCACTTTGCCAGAGTAAACTATTCTCTATAATTACAGGTGAAGCAACATTCTTTAATATCTTACAATACAAAAACATACATTAATCAAGGAAAGAGGGCTTTTTTTTTCCTAGAGGACAATAAATTAGCATCCTTGCCAATTTCCTCAATACATGTGACAACGTTTTACAGGATTATAAGTCAGCCTCTTTAAAGGGGTTAGTCTAAAAACAAATAAACCAAATAAATGAGATTTTTAGCTAAATAAAGGGGAAGCCAACTCCTAAAACGTTGATGTCTTGCCAGGAGATTTGCTTTTAGCATTGGCAGTCTTGCAGACCCTTCAGAGGGTCTAAACTTCACTTGGTGTGATTTGACATGGCTCTTCTGTAAACAGCTTTGCTGGGCAGTTTTCTGCATCAAGGCCTGCAAGCCCCTTGTGCTATAACCATCCCATCTAGTGAAATAAAATATCAGTACGTTGTGGCAGTCTGGTGGCCCACATGTTGTGGGGTGGTTCACAGTCAATCTGCCACCAGTGCCTGACACTGGGCTTCTTCCAGAGACTTAAGATACTGAAAATGCCTGAGCTGTATCTGTTTTCTTTTAAAGCCACCTGTCACTTTTCTTTTTAAAAACTTACATGTCAATTTAAGTGTTTTGCTTGTTAGTACCAAAGGGGTTTTTTCAGCTTTATGTTATGTTTTTGCACTCCAGTAAGTGTAAAAGTCCTTTCAGTCTGTGGATCTCCCGCTGACTTCAGTGCTGCTCACCCACATCTGCCAAAATAAAGTCCGTGTATCTTTAGCTCTTGTACTTGCTGCAGGTGATGCATGCTAAATTGAAAGTTGGGACAGATTATTTCATCAGGTTGAAAACTAAAGCACTTCTTATCCAAAAAAATGTAGGGATGTTTATAGTTAGTGTTTGAAATGCAGGTAGTGAGGGAGTTGTGTTGAAGACAGTGTATGAGAGCTGAGACAGCATCACTGTGCTCTGCCATTCTGCAGTGCTCCTGGGTGTCACAGAGCTGTGCACAGCATGTTACAGGCTAATAAAACAGGATCTCTTCTCTGAAAGAGTTGCCCTCTCACCCAGATGTAAATTGGCTATGAGAGAAGGCTTGCAGTTGCATCATTGTGCACTGATGTTGGGGTCGTTTTATCAAGTCTTGAAGATTTGTGCCCCACAAAGCAAGGACTGCACCAGGCTTTCTCTCCTGCAGTGTAGTAGTGGTTATGATAATTGTCATCTACAGCTGAGGTTGGATATGGCCTGGGGCAATTTCTCTGCTCCTGGAATCTTACTTTAGCTTGACTTTGCCTTCAAAGCATCGACCAGTCTGTTTCTAATATTTATGATATGTAAGCTGCTAGTGACATGACCTCTGCCCTTGGTGCAGGGAGGTGGCATGTATGTTCTGCTGGGTTCTCCACTTTGGACAAGGGAGGATAAAGGCTTTGTTTAAAAATAAATATATCACTTTCAGGTTTGTCAGTGGTACTGTACATTTTCCTCACTGCCAGTCTGTCAGTCTGCCAGTGTTGCAGGCATAGGAAAGCAAAAATAAATGTATGAGGAAGAGAGAAGGTCAGAATATCAAGTGTCAAAAGTAGCCCATGAAATTTTATTGGTGGTGCATTTAATCAGTGCTAAGCGTTTTTTACAAGATACATACAAACAGTGGAATTGTAAAAATTTATGGAATGCTGTGTACAGTATAGCCATTTATGAAGGAAGGAAAATTTATACCCAGTTGAAATAAACCAAAGGGGAATGTTTTATGGAGACTCCTCAACAGCAGGATACATCAAATGAAATCTGGATGAGAATGGGGTATTTGCAGGGGTTTCTTTGAGGTGTTCTCCTGCTTCTTCAGCAGCTAACATTTTGCATATTTCTGTGGCTCTCAAATAGGCAGGATGCTGGATGCAGGGACAGTGTGGTGTTTGTGTTTTTCCGTACAGTGGAAAGGAAACACAAGTGAACAGCTGCTACTGGTATCTGTGGTACAAGGCTCTGGCTCTTGTTCCAGTACAACAGTTTCTTGAGCAGCCCTTAATACCCAGCTGGGAAGGGTTAACCGAAGCCGGTCACACTGACATCAGCATTTTTTTGTTTCCTTTTTGGTCCAGTATTTTGTTGATGATAAAGCACAGACTTAGTCAATTGAGAGATTCCAGAGCTGCAGAATCAGAGATAATTTAATTAACGGAATTGCTTGTGATTGCCCACTGGGACAGCGGGTAGGAATTGCTCGATTTAATTTGGAGAAACAAAGATCACATGCATGCTAATGTTTAACAAATAACCAGTGTTTGGGTTAAAGTTTTTTAGCGAAGAGGGGGGTGGCCATTTCCCCGGGGAGATTTCCCAGGAGGCGATTGCTGCTCAAAGCTGCAGATAGGTCCTTTTTCTTCTTCCATAGTATTTCTGTGCACTTATTCTGGCCTTTTACCTGAACAAAGCAAGGATTTTCTCAGAGAAAGAAAGTGTTCTTATTTTCAGTGCTCAGGGGAAAATGCTATGAATAGTAGAAAAATATGCATTGGGCACAAAGACTGAAAATTATCCCATGCTGTCTGCCCAGTCTCAGTGACTTGCTTCTTGATACACAGCATCCTCAGCTGTGACTGTCAAGGTGTGGAAAACTTAACTACGAAGTCCAGGGAGAAGTACAGGACCCAGCTTCTTCTACAAGGAGCCCTCCCTTCCTGTTTTTGTTTTGCTCTCATGTAAACATTCTCAGTCAGGCTCCCCTGTGTGTGGTGATGTCACAGCGAGTCTCTACTCCAGGATGGAGGTGCCCTCTTGATACATCTCAGCCAGGGAGGACATTTCAGGTGTCAGTGAGGCCTCTCACACCTGCTGGAGAAGCAGGAACTTGGGGCTCAAGGTATAGCTCTTGGCAGCCGTTGTGCTCAGCAGGTCTCTCTGGAGGCTGATAAATGACGTTATCCAAACACGTCAAATCAGAGCGCTGAGGCGAAAAATTGTTAGGAGTCCTTCTGCAGCCAACATGAGGTCAAGGCAAAGCAGAGAGCCAATTCCTTCTCCGTAATTCCCTCTGCCTCACTTGGCAGGGTAACTTGTACACAGCCTTCCCCTGTCCATGGCACTTGGCTTTCTGACCCTCACTCCACCCTGGCGTCACCCTGTAAAAATTCTGCCCAAGGCTGCTCCCAGGCAAGCACACACAAGGTGCACACACAGGAGGGAATCCTGAGGGAGTTCCCAAGATTGCTGCTACAGGAAGAGTTGCTCCTAAGCGATGCTTATCTTTAGGATACAAGCAGCATGTTGACGGTAAAATGACACTAAATGGAATGGCATGTGTCCCAAGTGCGCTGGCCACCACGGGAGCCAGACACATGGGAAGTGACTCTTGTCTTTATTCCATCCCTGGAGGTAGTTTCAGTTTCCTTTATTTACTAATGTTCTCCCTATTTCCCTTGACCTCATTTCCTCCAGCTTTTCCGAAGCAACCGTGCAATTATCGCTCACTTTGGGTTGACCCTTGGCTGCCACATCCCTTGTTGCTGCTGCTCTGAGGTTTTCCTGAAATCTCAAGTGCAAAATATTCATTTACGGCCAACACTCCTATCTTTCATGTAAAGTAGGAGCTGTGTCTTCAGCACTGTGCTGTGCATCAGGATTTGTCCTGTGAACTTGCTTAGCAGGGAGAACATGGAGCTTAAATCTTGTCATAGCTGAGCTTTGATCAGTGCTGGGAGGTATCGCAGTGGCTAAAGCTCCCTCTCTTACCAATGCACCCCAGTCTTGTTAATAAATGTATATTTAACAATGTCTGGAGCGTATGAAGTGATAATAACTAAATCAATACCTCCCACATTGATTGTCCAGGATCCCTACAGCGTGACGCACGCAGCGGTGCGGTAATTTTCCAGCTAACTAGCACCCTGATCTACAGCCCTCCTATTGATTGGCCATTGTATCAGGCAGCCTCTGAGCATTATTGCTTATACCTCTATTCAGCCTCCTTTTCTGATTCATTCGTTTATTACTGGACAGGTGTGATTATCTCAGAGACTTTCCGAAATTGGCCAATGGGGGTCAGCTGTTTAGATTTCTATAAACAAACCATTTTCTATCTTCTCTAGTTGCAGCGGCAAATTTTTCCTTTTCAAGTTTTGACTGTTACTGGGCTGGGACTGAGGATGAGTGGACATTTGTATCTGCTCAAGGAATCAACTTTTCCCTTTCCTTTCTGAGTTGTCTAGCCATCTGAGGAGGACAGGTATCTCCAAAGATGGTAGAAGGAGAATTTAGCAAGGGTTGAGGTTCTACTTGCCACCTGCTTTGGGTGCGAGTCACACTTGCTGCCTTTACACCTCCAGTGCCCTTGTGCATGCAGGAAGGAGAAATGGCTTCCATGAAGTCAAATTCAATTGCAGTCTTCAGCCAGCATCAGTTCAACAGTGGGCCAGACTGGAAGGGAAACAATTTTCTCAGCCAACAATAATCTTCAAGCTATAAATAAATAAATCTGTTTCTTCCTTGGACAAAACTAACACCTTTCTAGACTTTCTTTGAAAATGCTCGCAACTCTTCCTTGAGGGTGAGAACTCAAGCTGGGATATGGTAATAATTTATACCAACGAGCAGGAGCAAGTGGGTGTTTTCACAGCAGGGAGAACTGTCTCCTACTGAAACTCTTTCATCTTGCTCCAGAGAGTATTTATGGATTCCAAGACTTGAATCCACAGTGTCCCTGTCCCCAGACAGTCCTCACCCAGTAGGCTAACATGGGACATTTGTATTTCTTTACCTTTTTTGCAGTTTTAAAATTGTTACTATTTTCTGTCAGCTGTCACTTGCACTGAATCTCCTGATGAAGATCTCAGCTCATGCAGAGCATGTCTCATGAGTACCAAGGCAGGAATGAAGTTGAAAGAGCTTTAAAACACTGGTGGTTAACCATATACATTCTAACAGCTTCACTTGCTTCTGAGGTGTCATAATTAGGAAAATCACCCAAGAGGTCTTTGACTAGTCCTGTTACCAAAGCCTTGGGAAAAGCCATCAGAATCAGCTTGTGGGAGATAGCCAAAGTCCCTCCTTGTGTGCTAGCGACAAGTGACTAATGAACAAAGGAGTGAGTGCCTGCCTGCAGCTAGAGTGCTGAGATTGCAGCTCACTTCACTGGTTGTAGTAATTCCACTAGACCTGTGCTTTAGCCACCTGTTGATGAATCATCCTCTAAAAAGGTGGAAGACACAGGTGCCACTGTGGGTTATCTTGTCATTGATGATGTAGCTCCTGGAAGTCAGGATGCTCTTCAGATTCTTCTGAGCTGGAGTCTGCTTGGAGATGCCAGAAATTCACTGACAACATGTGAAAATTGTTGGTTTTGTTTTTATTCAAGAAAGTAAAAGCCTTTTTGTCAATGCCCTAAACCTTTTCTGGGGAATACTGTGGGCCCCTCCCTATGCCCGCACTGTGTAGAAATCGGATTTTGCAGCGTGCTGGAGTGACGCATCCTTGTCTGTAATGCTCCCTGCATTTCATTTGCTAAGCGTTGCTGTCTGCCCTTGCTTTTAGGTTGGCAAGTTGCTCTTCTCACCAGCCTTGCAGAACCATGAAAATACACTTGCCTGGCCTCAGCACAGTGCCTCTGTGACAAAAGAGATAATGCTGCCCATCAAAAATGACCCTAGGAAATGGGAAAGCTGAGACTGTAAAGCTGCCTTTATAGCCACCCTGTTGGCACCATGTCCAGTGCTTCTGGTTTTTCCGTTCTTTCAGTATTAGAATCAAAAAGCTGGGGCTTTCATTAATATAAGCCATTGTGTTGATCCTGTGTAATGAGCTGATTTTGCATTTCACGAGGCTGATGGCCAGCAAAGGCCTCCATTCCCTAAGGGGAAGAACAGCTCCTATTGCCCACAAAAAGTTATCTCAGCAGCTTTAAAGCAACACACGGAACTTTGTCTCAAGCATGTGGTCCTAAGTAATCTCTTAAGGGAGACAAGAAAAAAGGCAGAAAACAAACAAAAAATACTCAACAAAAATATCTCTTCTTTAAATGTCTGTGTCTTGCTCTGTATGAAGCTGGCAAGTCCAGCACTGGTTGTGTTCTTTTGTGATGTGTTTGGAAGTGTTCAGAAAGACACTTTAAAAATTCACACTAGGCTTTTTGGGAATCCTTTTAACCCAAGTTGGATGTATTAGTTTGAATACAATGCCATTTCCTGTGCAGTACCTGTTGTGGGATCCTTTTTCCCCCAAACTCTTATCAGTCTTGTGTGCTCAGTGATGTTCACTCTTCATCATCTTCTTCAGAATTACAGAAGACTCTGCAGTGACAACATTTGAAGCGTTAAAGGCTCGTGTCCGTGAGTTAGAAAGGCAGCTTTCCCGTGGGGACCGCTATAAATGTCTCATTTGCATGGTGAGTAGCACTCCACTTGTGGTAATGAATCAGAAATGTCTTGGTATCTCTGCCGAGGAGGGGAGCAGCTTTTCTCCTTTTTCTGGCAGTCTGAGGGAACTCATCACCAATTAGCCTTCCAAATTAAGGTCTTAACAACACAAATTTCTGTACAAATCATGTTGTTTCACTGGTATTTGTAACTGTCCCTCTGTATCAGGGGCAAGAAAGGCCCAGCTTCAGAAGACTTTCTGCCTTCCTGTAGAAAACTCCCTCATACCAGTGTTCTTTTCCTGCACGTGCAAATTTAGGTACATGGGAGAGACTAAAATCTCTGATCAGAGACTCACCTTCCCTGATTTGGGAACAGGGATGTTGCCTGAGCATTTAAAAGTTGCCAGTGTCCTGCGTGCTCTCTGGTGATGCTGTGGCCTTTTCTCAGGAAGGGCAGCAGCTCCCTCTGATGGTCCAAGCCTGCAGGGCTCTACATCTCCGGTTGGGTTTATGTTCTGCTGAGGGCAGAGCATTCTGCTTGGTGGAGAGCTCCCTCTGCAACTTCAGCTTGATGCACAGGCTGCTCCCTCCAGCCAGCTCACAACTTGGAGGTGTGGGAGTGCAGTCCTTGTCACTCATCCCACAGAAGGGACAACAGCTTGCTGCTGATTTCCAGAGGTTTGTTAGCAATGATAGAAGATACTTGAGAAGGCATGTCTGCTGAAATAGCAGCAGCTTTCTTGGCATGTAGTTAAGCTGTTCCTGCAGAGCTGAGTTGTGATAAGGGTTGATCTTACTCTGTCACTGGTTTTCATATGATCTGGTGACCTTTCTGATGAGAATAATGGCAGGTGGCCAGAGCAACTTCAGATGCTTTTGTAATAACTGTGCTGAGCCAGGTCATCACTTGAGTGGATTATGAGCTTCCAAGAGGAGTTCTGAGAAGCCAAGAAAAGGGAATGAAGGAGACTTTCTGAGGCATCTGTACACCAATAGTACAAAAATATAACTTACATATTATGCAAGTTGGTTCTTTTAATCAAACTTTTTAAACAAAATACAAGACAGTGTTACCCACAAAAAAAGGCATTGTGATGGGGTTGGGATTGAAGAATCACTAGATCACTGCTATGGGAATAATCTGTTTGCTTCTTTTCCTCAGGACTCCTACACAATGCCCCTGACTTCTATTCAGTGCTGGCATGTGCACTGTGAAGAATGCTGGCTGCGGACTCTGGTGAGGCTCTTGACTTCTTTCTTGTTGACTTACAGCCTTTTTCCTCTCTTCTCAGATACTTTATTCTAGATTGCCACAGGGAAGGGTGCTTTTTGCTTTATTTTAAACAATCTGAGTGCTGTGCTTGCAGATTTCCCAGGCCTGGCTGTTTAACACCCCACTCTAGCTTTGACATGAGAGTTTTGCTTAAGCTGTTGTAACCAAAGTTCCATCCTGCCCTTTGCTTTTTCCTTTGCTGTGGGAAGAGCTCTGTGCCAGGGACTACCTTGCCTTCTGTGGGGCATCCAGAGAGGTAAAGGTGTGAGAATGGAGGCCAAATTGACTGAGATTTCATGGGATGGGTAGCTTCTGAGAAACACAATATTCCCCTGAAGCAAAGGGAATCATCTTCAGGAGAGAGGATATGGAAGGAAGCTTTTATAACGTGAATTTATATTTTTTAGGTTATTTGTAATATCACTGGGTGGTTTTCAAGCATATGCCATTCTGTTTAGAAGATTGGGAACTACCTTGAACATTGACTAGGTGACCCAGTAGAATAGTAATTTATCCATTTATTAAAGGACATCGGGTTAAAATTTAAGGTGTTATTAAATGAAGTGTTTTCTTTTCCTGTGTTAAAACTGTGGGCTTTATAATCAGCCTTTAACATCCCCTCTGCAGCTGATTTTCAAGTTTTCATTTTGTTCAGACTGAGGAGTGGAAAATAGTCAATTGTGCTTTCTAGTTCTCCTGTTAGCAAGATGATACAGTGTTGGGTTGCAAAAAATGTAAGGGAATGCCACCCTTAAAAACTTGTTCCTGGAAGGCATTACTCTACTTTATAAAACACATTGTGTGCTTGGAATTATGATTAAGCTGATCATGCTCCTTTAAATCCTGCCTTTTAAAAGTCTTGTCCAAGAAAAGTTACCAGGATGGTGAAGTGCCTGTGGGCTTGAGTACTAATAGCAACTCAATAACTTGGCTATCCCTTGGGCTGTATTTTATAGCTCTTCAGCTACACCCCGTCACTATTTACATTATACAAGCTTTTGTAAACATTTTAGCAGCATCTTATAAAAGACACATATGTGGGTACGTAGCTGTGAGGTGTCTGGATGAATATGTGCTCTGCCACCTTTGCTAAGTGAAGAGTAATCTTGTCTTTCAGCAGTGCTACAAGCTCAGGATAAAACACTGATTTCCTCTTCATTTTCTTTACTCTGAAGTCTTTGTCCTCTCCTCTTCCCACCAGCCTCAAGTCATCTTCTAAATCTGTGGCACCAATTTCAGGCTGTTCTTAAGCTCAGCAGCAACTTAGTTCAACTTTAGTCAGGTCCCTTTTTGTCGTGTTCAACAGTCACAGCCGCTCATGGGAACGGGGAAAGGCACTCCAGGTGCTGAGGGATTAACATTTCCCTTGCAGAGGGGAAGCCATCTCCCCCTAGAATTCCGTGAGAAAAGCGGTGATGAAGCTGGCTGTGTGTGATCTGCACATGGCTCTTTTGCTGACCAGGCAGGCGGGATGGGAATAGTCCAGCAAGACATCATGTTAGGACTTGGCACTTGCATAGGGGAAGCAATTAATAAGTGACTACTCATGTGTTCTCCAGTCCTAGCCTCTCCCTGCAGCCCCCAATTTATTAAAGCAGGCCTTTTCACAAGGCATGCTTGCACTCCCTCTCCCATCTCAAAAAAATCTCCCAGCCTGTGTTCGCATGTTTCTAATGTAACCATTAAAATGTAGCCTGAAGACAGCAATAAAAACCCTGGAACGCCTTGGTGCTTTTGTGTCTTGATCAAAGTCAATGTGTGTAATCTCGTTAAGACTGCCCTCCTTCCCCCCTCCCTTTTTATGAATTTAATGGCATACAGCAGCTGGGCTCAGTGTTTAATGCTTACCAACCTGCATTGTTCTAATTAAGGTATCTCCTTTTATTTCAGGCACAAAAGAGACTCTTGTTTTTTTTAACAAGCGAGGAGCTGTGGGATAGTGTGTGTAATAATCGCTGCTGTTACCTTTCCCTGGGTATAAAGCTGGCTCCCCAGTGGGGTTGGGAGGAGGGAGCCTGCGCGTGCAGCACACATGGAAAGACTTGGCTGGGGGAGAGGGGCAGCATTTTTATTCTGTTCTGCAGTAAACAATTTGTTGGAGTTAATAGGAGTTGGAGCAGGCGGGTTGTGTCAGGCTTCCGGCCCCTTTTGAGCAATCTGGAGATTCGCCATCCATGCTGGTGAAAAGTCCCCTTTTTCCTATGTGCCTTTGGTTCACATGCCCAGCCAAGATCTAATATTAACTTAGTGTGAGTGTGTCTGAGAGAGCAAGGATCATCTAATGAACAAGGCCCTGGAGCTGAAGGCTCAGAGTGCCTGGGAGCACTTCTAAACCTCTGCAGGGTATTGAAGACAGGGTGAAATTTGATGCTCACATGTGTTTATGGATCTAAGGTTTAAACATTTTTTAAGATACAATAGTACAATGATCTGAGCATCTGACTTGATAGTGTTTAGGGCACTGATGAGGATTGGATCTTAAAATGCTTAGACGTGATGAAAATAAAATTTTTTGACTGTTGGCTCTTGATACTCAATTCCAAATTATAACTGTTCTGTTGGTAAGGGCAAGGAAGAGACTTTTAATCACTAACTCTACAAATGATTGCTGAACTCTCTAGCTTAGGTATAATTATACTGGAGCTCAGCATGTCAACAGGCTGCAAGTTCTGGGGTTGAAACATTGACTAGAGGAGATTCCATCTCTGAAGCAAAGGCTGGGGTTGCAGAAATGGACCCTGGAAATGCCTTAAAAGAACCAAGATCATGGAATGAATTACCTGTGATCCTTTTTAGAAATCCTGAAAACATGTGCAGGTTCTTCAAAGACAGGAGAGGAAATGGTGTTTCAGGAGCAAGACTTAGCCTGGGCAGCAGCAGGTGAACGTTCATGGTCCTCATGGTGGGTGTCCATCCTCAGCTGGTTGTGGGACTGCAGTCCCAGTCACAGGGTGGTAGGGGATGAATCTCCCTCTATAAGAGTCTGCCCTGTCTCCATCCTTCCCCCTTAACTGAGAGGGGCCCTACAGCCAATAGTGGGTGAGATTCTTCTTTTCCTTTTCCTGAGGAGAGTTCTTTAACAAAAGAGATTGGCCATTTGCTGTAGTGATTTGCTGGAGGTTTGGAGCCTCCATCCATGGAGGTTTGTGAGAACAGGGTTGATGTGTGTCTGTCAGCAGTAATTCAGGTTGAGGTGATCTTGCCCAGGGAATGGGTCAGCAAGTTCTTGATATCTCTCTGAGCTGTAGTTGTGTGATTTCCCTGGTATCCTTCTTTACAAAGTAAATGGAGCTGGAAGCTAAGTCAGGCTGTTGTTTGCCAGTGATGGAGCTGTTGGGTGCCAGGGCTGAAAGAGGACAGGTTTATTTGAGAAATACAATTTACTGAGTTTCCCCCATCACCTGTACAAGCCAGATCCAGCATTTCCCATGAGTATTTGCTGACTCCAGGCTTGTGCCTGCCTGTCTTGGGCTTGTTTGAAAATGACAACTGCAAGACCAGGAAAAAATCACTTCTAAAAACCCTTCTTCATCACAAAATGCTTCGAGGAGATCTATCGATATATACATGTGCTCTGCAGTTGACACATTTACATCTTTGGTAATTACTACATTCTTATCCTTGCCACTCTTTCTAGGCTCTAGTACCATATATCCCATGTGGGCTGGAGTGGTTTTGTACAAAACAGCACAGATACAGAGCAGCTCTTCTGGGTGATTCCTCAGTGCTTCAGCAACATACAGGGACCTCCCGAGTCAGCAGCTGCATGGATGCTGCACTTGAGCCTTCATTATGTTCTCATCTGCCATGAGGTTCTCAGGTTGTTAATTAGCATTCTTCAGTTCTGGTCTCCAGCAGCCTGTGGGGGTGAGCTCCACCCTTGGAGGAGGCTTCTTGAAAAAAGTTGTTCCCCTGGTGGTTTAACGCCTTTACCTGACAGCTGGAGGGTACCCCACAATGGCAGTAGAGGACAGCTTTTTCTCTGGGAGCTAGCATCTGCAGAGAAGCTCCACACTTTGTGTGGAAGCATGAGTGGGAGAGGAGGCTGACACTTTGGTTTAGAATTGGATCTTGGCATTCAGTTCCTTTCCTAGCAAGAAGCTGGCTCTTGGTTTGGATCCCTCCTGTCATCTCTCTGCTTCAATTTTACTTTCTTTGCCTGCTCTGTTTATCTGTCCCTTTAGTCTCTATGACTGGTAACATATTCTGCTTCGAAATTGCCCATTTTTAGACCCACAGGACAGCAGGAAGTGCCTAAATCCTTCCTTGTGAGTTTCCTTGCTTTAGCCAATTTATAGCAGACATCATACCATTTTTTTTAAGAGGCAACTTTAAGACAAACTACTCCAATCCTTCCTGGCACCATGTAAGCCCTAACGACTTTTCAACATCTCAGCTCTCGTTAATGCATTTTTCAAACTACTACCCCAAGTGATTAGCCTGTATTGTGGATCAATCACTTGCCAAATTTTAATTAAGAAAGGAGGAGAAAAAATAAACTCCATCCTGGTTCCAACCCCATTTCTTTGCTTTGTAACAGCCCTGGAGCAAACTTCTTGCAGCAGAGTTTTATAAACCCCTCAAAACTGGGGTTTATAATGGAAAAGCTGAGGTGGCCTTTACTCCAGCACACACAGCTATAACACATCAAGGCTTTTCCATGTAGCTATGATGAAAGGAGCAGAAGGACCTGGAAAAAAGAAAAAGAAATGGCCGACAGGTGGGACTTATTATTCCACAGCATTTTTATTTCAAGGGAAAAGTTTAGTAACCCCAGCTGGCAGGTGAGCAGTGGGGGAGCAAACGCTTTTTCATTGTGCCTGTGCCAGCATGTGTGTGTGTACAAGCTTATGTTCCTCTCCACAAGAGAGGAGAGCTTAATCACTGGTGCAGATAAATGTTATACACCTACACCACAAAGTCAGATGTAAGGATCAAGGTTCTGAGCAACTTCAGTCTAAAAGGTAAAAAATCAGGACTTAGTTCTGAATTTACTTCACATGCTTATGTGTGCAGGGGAGGGAAGTTTCATATAATATAAAAGAAAAATGTATCCCCAAGTGTCCAAAGTGTTAGAGAGACCCAGAGCCCTGGGCCCAGTGTGCCACGTGCAGCCTGCACCACATTCAGGCCAGGCTGCTGAAGGTTTCCAGGATGCCGTTGTTCCCTTCAATGTGCCCAGACTTCGGAGCTCAGGGATGAGCTGTACTTCCCACGTGCAGGTGAAGCAGTATCCACCACTGCCCTAAATCAATCTGTGATTGTGAGCTTTTGCAGAAAATAGGTCAAGCTCCGTGTGGTTGGGTTCTGCTTTGTGACATGGCTGAAAACTTGTCCCTGGCTATGCATGTGCAGCTCTCAGCCTTAGGCGGGAGAGTGAATCCCCATAAAGCCATCAGCATGTGTTGCAGAAAACAGATCTCCAAGACAGATTCCAACGTCTGGCAAGATAAATCCAGCCATTTTCCCTTTCCCTGTAGTGTGAGGGAACTGCGTACCTGACCTTGCTTGGCTGTGGAAGAGAGCAGCAAAGCTGCACTTGGTTTCATCAGGCTTGTTCTGCCATCCCTGTGGGCTGAGTGCGGAGGGTTGGTGCTTCTAGTGAGCACCCGCAGCCTTTGGTTCAATGCCTTGCTGCCTTTTGCCAGTAAGCCTGTCTTAGGAAGGAGAGCATGGACACAGATGTGGGCACTAGTCGCATCTGGAATGCTCAAAGTCCCCATGCACACTTACTTCTGCTTGTCAGAGCACACAGGAAAGCTTGAACAGGCAGCTGCCAGCTGCTGTCCCTCGGACAACATGCTGTGAATTAATTCCTCAGCACCTCCCTGCCACTTCCTTTGGGACCCCCTCCAGCTAAAGTTGATGCCAAGAGGGCCACTAGATGCTACAGGTGCCTCCAAGGTAAAGGGAACTGCATGGAAATGAGCAGAGACTCAATTGAAACAGGATATTTTGTGGCGTTTGCATCCAGATTAGTGAGTCCCTTGGGAGTGCTGCTATGTCACCACAGTGGCACAGGGGCAGCTGTTCAGATTTTTCTCTCATGTTTTCACCACTGCAAGTTTTTACTGGAACATGTGGAGTAGAGCTTGCCTTTTCTAATTCTGGAGATCCAAAGCTGAGGCACTGAGCATAAGCAAAGAGGCATGTTAAATAAACAGGCTCTGCTGAAGTCCAGTGCACTCAAGTTTCCATTTCATCAGCGTTTTGAGTCTTAAACCCTTTGAGTTACAGTTTGCACTTGCTTCTCCCAGAAGTCCACTCAGAGAAAACTGCTGCATAGGGCTGCATGATGCATTGCACAGGCACAGTGGGATGGTCCCTGCCCTGGAAGGCTGAAAATCTAAACCGACACAGTAGTTGTCCCAGGCAACTGGAAGGATGTGCCCACAGGCATCAGTACCAGTGTGAGGTGTGCCATCCAGACCAGCAGTGGTCTGTCCTTCTCCAGACTGCCAGCCTGTCACTCACCCTGAGAGTGATGCCCAGAGTATTTTGGGTGTCTTTACACTTCATTCAGCTCTACCTCAACAGGACTTTGTGTGTGACTGGTTTAGATCAGGTGCAGGTGCCCAGCGTGTATTCCATCAACAGCTGAGCCACTTGCAGTGAGGGCTGTCAAATGGGACCTGATTGTTCAGAAGTGCAAACCTCAGGGAATGGCAGGTGTGCCAAGTCCATGACTGCAAGGAATAATGTGTAGTGGGAGCAGGGAGGGCCATCCCAATTTCCCACACTGCTGGTGCTGTAGTTGGGAGGCTGCCTCATAGCAGAGCCACCTTTCTGTCGTTTTTCCCATCAATTGTCTGTCACATCTGCCAATCTAATGATGACCAGCTTGACCCCGATTCTGAGGCTTATTAACACCCTTTTGCTGTCAGGCTTGGTGATAGATGGCACATCAGCCCTTGTTTTATTTCATGTAGCGTTGGCCACCCATTACCCCACGCCAGCTCACATCAGTTTGCTGTTTCCAGCTCACCTTGGCAGAACAGACTCATCTCTGCAGTATCTTTGTGAGCTGGGGAGGATGGGACAAAGGGTTCCTTCGTGCCAGCAGCTCTTAGGCTTTTGCAGGGTGGATGAGGCAGTGCCCCATTTCACTGCCCTGAAAGGGATGGTCCAAGCCCCCCATGAATCAGCTCAGTCATTCCTGCTGAAAACTTCACTTATTCCAGCTGGGTTGATTTTCTGCCTCTTCAGTGATCTGATCTGGCTCATCAAGGGCTGCAGGTGAGCAAGGGTAACAAAAAGGAGCAAATATCCCTGGCAGTGGTGACAGCAGTGCTGAGTTGGGTGATGGAGCTTGGCTCTGGGTTTCAGCCCTCTGCAGAGCTCCTGCTTGTCCAGCTGCCTCATGCCAGGGACTGGAGCAGGACAAGGGGCTTACAGGACAGGCAAGGAAGGCACTGGGACTCCCTCTTCACACATCTTCTCCCTTTGGAGGCCATGGCCCTGCCTGAGAGGGTCTTACTGCTCCTGCAGGCCAAGGACAGGGATGTCCTTCACGCTCTCACACTGTGCATCTCATGTGCTGGTTGCAGGGTGCCAAGAAGCTCTGTCCTCAGTGTAACACCATCACGTCTCCTGGAGACCTTCGGCGCATCTACTTATGAAGGACCCAGCAGGAGGGCGGGACCCAGCTACTCGGCTCAGCTCATCACGCCCAGGGGGAGAAGAACGACCACAACAAAAAAAAGACGTTTTAAAATTTAAAGAAATAACAAACCAGAGACTCCAGACATGGACTCGAGGATACAGGAGCAGTGGGGAGCCTCGGCTGCCAGGTCCCGCAGTTTGAGACCTCCTTCAGCATCTGCAGCGGGCAAAACCAAATCCTTTGTTGTGAAGCCCCCTTTTTTAAAACCAGTGTTCCCCATCACCCGTTCCCTGGAGCTGGCTTTGCATTGCGGATGGCTCGTGAGCCCTCCTTTGGACTGTGTTGCTGACCACTCTGCCCCCAGGAGACTGGGGAAGGGACCCTTGGCAGAAAGATGTTAAATAACCTGTAACTTGTGTTCCTTGATCAGTTTTTGTTTTTATTTGTTTTGGTTTGATTTTTTTTGTTTGTTTGTTTGTTTGGTTCTGTTTTGGTTTTTTGTGGTGTTCTAGTGATGACTAAAAGGTTTAAAGAAAAAAAAAAAAAACACACCCAGGCAGAAATGAAGCACATGTAATATAGATTATATATGTTTACAATGTTGTGTATAAATGGGATAGACTCAAACATTACATACTAATAAGTTTCCCTTTCTTTTCTTTGGGTTGTATTTTTTTTAAAGAAGAAAAAAAAATGAGCAGAGAACATTAAACCCATATTTTTCTTGGTTCAGCAAAGTTTTGGCATTAAAGTCATTAGTTTAAAAAAAGTATATATATACATATATATAATATAAATGGTTTAATGTTCTGTGGTGTATATTTCCTCATTCAGATATGAAGTTAACAGCTTTTAGTAATGGCTGTAGCATTGCCCATAACTTACAGAACTTATGGGGAGTAGAGGAGGTGGATTTTTGTCATTAGTTGTAGCTAATGGGGCTATTTATAATAGAATCGTTATCCCCGGAAAGACACAGCTTTTAACTCCTCACCGGGGGGCCAGGCAGGACAGGGGGGATTTGGCTCAGCCCCCTTTATCTTTCCCAGCTGGGGAAGGGGCAGACGGTGAGGAGCTGTGAAGCGGGAGTCTGTCAGAGCACTGCCCTCTCCCCCGGCTGGGAATGCCTGCCCGGGGCTCCAGCTGATACCTGTGCCACAGCCCCTTCCCCTGCCCTGCCTGGCTTTGCTTTCCCCCTCTGGGCAGCCTTTCCTGCCTGAGGATGCCTGGGCTGCTCAGGGCGGTGCTGAGCAGGACAGTGGGGCTGGCAGGGGACGGGATGGCCCTGCTGGTGGCTTTGCTCAGAGACACTCAGCCAGTTCCCTTGCAGGGCTGCCTGGCAGAGCCAGCCCTGTCCTGCTCTCGCTTCCCCCAGCTCCCACTACTGCAGCCTGCGTTTTTCCTAAGAGGTTTTGGCACTAGGCAGAGAGCCAAGCCAGCCCTGTCTTGTCCCCACTGCCACTCCCAGGGTCCAGCAGAGACACTCTCAGCTGGACCCAGAGGTCCCCCACAGCCCCAGCTTCTTCCACGCAGTCCCTCATGCTTGTCCCTGTCTCCCGTATCCTCAGCCTTAACCAAAGCTGCCATCTGGCCTTTTTTTTTTTTTTCTTTTTTTTTTTTTCCTTCTTTCTTTTATTGTCAGGATCCAGAAACAGATACTGACCCATTTCCCAAGGCCTTGGGACTCCTCCCAGCCCCACACTGTGCATCCCTGCCATGGCTCCCTGGGCAGTTGTGGAGTGGCAGCTCCCCATAGCCAGAAGAGCCAATTTCCCAGGGAGATGGGAAAGCTCATCTGCCCCACTCCTTTCCAAGCAGATCCCACCTGGCAGCACAATATAGCTGGGGCATTTTAAGACAGTCTGGAAACAGCAGTGGATGAGGGGTTTGGAGTTGGGACCCCAGCACTGCTGAGCTGAGCTGCTGGGGTGTTTCCAGAGAGGGAAGTGCTGGGTAAGCAGGCTGTGTGGGGGGGTATGACAGTCCCACTGCTGCTTCCCTGCCCTGAGCTCTTTTGCAGAAAACAGCTACAGCCTTGGCATCTCCTGACTGATTTCAGAAGGATCCCATTCCACCCAAAAAATCCCAAATGAAATTGAAGGAGCTGTTATTTCACAAACATCAAAAGGTTACAATTCTTAATTGGGAGTTTCCCTTGTATCCAAGCTCATGGCTGTGTGTGGCCTCTGAGAACAGAGAGCTGCAGCCTCTTCTGTGGGCCAGCAGAGCTCCCAGGAGCCAGAGGAAGCTGAGGCACCCCAGAGGGTCCCACCTTCCCAGGAGACTGCGGGCAGGGGCTGTCACTGCGGGGTAACCCTGCAGCCAGAAGCACATGGCATGCACAGCTCAGGCTGGATTTGTAAAGGGAGAAAAGCTTGCAGGGCACATGGCTCAGCTGGGAGTGTGCTGGGGTCTCAGAGGTGGAGAGGGTGCAGCCAGGTGGGTTTGAGAGGCAGCCAGGAAGGGCAAGAGGGTGGGACACCCCTATCCAGCCATTCCTTGGAAACAGCCTGGCTCCCTCCCAGGGCATTTCTGGCAGGTGTTGTGGACCAGCCACGTGCTTTATGTACGTGTGTGTAAAACCATATGTAACTAGTCATTGGTTCTTTGCTTTGGGGTTTATTTTTGGTTTCTTTTTTGTTTAAATTGTAAAGCCATCCCCTGTTTTCAAGGGGGAGCCTGCAGGGGGAAGGCTGGGGAAAGAGACATCCCAGTTTGTAACAGGCATCAGCCACTTCCCCTCTTCTGTAATGAGTTTAAATGATTTTTAAAAGAAAAAAAAAAAAGTGAAATATCAGAGTTACCTATCTTTGCCCAAAGAATCCCAGTTGCACAAAGCGATATTCCGGTGTGTCATGATTGTGTGTCAGTGTATACTATACAAAGAGGTACTTGTCACTCCCGTTTGTAAACTACATTTGACATTAATTAAACAAGTATAAATCTTCTCGGGCGCTTTCTGCTTCTCTGTGTTTCCCTTTGCAGGCAAGAGGCAGCAGAGACGCCCCCCCCACGCTGCAGCTCCTGGATGTGAGTAATGTCCCAGAGGAGAGTCCTGGTCCTGTTTGGGATGCAGGGACAGATGAGAGGGATGCTGGGACATGCACCAGACCCCACCACGGACTGGTTCCCCCAACTGGTCCCCCCACAGGGCCAGGAGGGCAGGGCCAAGGGCACCCCTCAGGGGACGCCCCTATAATGAAGTCTCATCGTTGGTGTGAGCTGGGGGCAGGAGCTGCCCAGCCCCAACAGATCTATACATCCTGCATTAGAGGCCTGCAGTGCAGTGTAGGGTTACCCCGACACAGGGACTGGGAGGCTGCTGGGGCGGGGGGCAGAGGTCGGGTTCCCCCCGGCACGCGGCTGGCGCCGATGCTTTTGGTTTACAAACATTCTGCAGATGGGTCAATGGGCTGTTTTCAAATCCCTCCCCATGGCTGTGTCCCCCAGGGATGGGGTGCTGGGGGTCCCCAGGTTGGTGGGAGGAGGCAGTAAGGACATCAGGGACCTCTTCCCATCTGCTGTGGCAAGGATTGGGAAAAATTTGGCCACTTTTTTGGTTGGCGAGGAGCAGCAAAGCATCTCAGCCACTCTTGTATTCACTTCCAGCCCAAAGGAGGCCTGAGGCCAGGGTGAGGGGCAGAAACCCTCCCTCCCTACCTACCCCACAGCAGGCTGCTAATATTTTATTTAAAATATCTTTAGGAAGCGGAGGACCATGATGTATCGGATATATTGAGAAAATGCTAATGTGTAATAGCGTGTGTCAGGGGCCTCGTTCATCACCCCGCGCCGCCTTCTGGGGGATCCATATCTAATTAACAGTAATGAATGAGGGAGCCCACCTAATGACAGCCCGCCAGTTTGTTATGGAAATGAGGCAATCCCATTAGGCAAAACACTTAATTAAACAAACTGCTCGGAGTGTAGGCTAGTGCAGGATGGGCACAGGCCCTTTAGGAAACAAGGAGAGCCCTGGTACCCGACACTCCAAATGCCAGGTTGGGGGCATAGAGGCTGCTGCAGCCTCTAGAGCTGGGTACCAGCAGCAGGGGGCTGGGGAAGCTGAGAGGGATCCACCTGGGGGGGTCCCAGCTGGGGAGGGGGCAGCAGGGCAGTTTGCATCCCCCTCTCTTCTCTCCTTCGATGGGCTCAGAAGCAGCAGAGGCCAAACACAGATTTCCAATCAAACGTGTGTACTTGGCTCCTGCTCTATTGACACTGAAGCAAGAAGGGCTCAAGGTTAATTCCTTATCAATACCCTATTGTCAGCTCATCCATCACTCCACGGGGGCAGGGGCTGCCCAAGCTCTCCCTGCCCCAGCCCCCATAGGTTTGGGAGGGTGACCGAAGGATGCTGTGCCCACATTGCCTGTCTCTGATGGTGCTGGGGTGCACTTGCAGCCACGTGAGGATGCAGAAATGAGAGGATGAGGGGGTCAAGTCCAAAGGGAAGGGGATGGAGGGATGCCTATGCCCCAGGCAGGGTGAAGGAGCTGTGCAGGTGTGCTGGTCAAGGGGCATTAGGAGATGGATCAGGTGGTGGCTGTGGGCCCCCATTTGTGCTGTCCTCTTCCCTAATTATGTCCCAAGACCCCAGTCCTGGGGTATGCTGGGGGATCCTGTCAGCCTTTTCAGAAGAGCAGCACTAAGCTCAGCTCTTTTCCCAGGGCTTGGGGTCTACAGGGAATGCAAGGCAGCTCCAGAGTCCTGATGCATGGAGCTCCCAGAAGTTGGGCCATGGTCTGCTTGGTCACACTATTACACAGATTCACTTAAAAAACAGCCTTCCCTGCGTGATGGAGAGGGAAGTAGAGAAGCTGAGGAAGGGAATCTAGTACAAATTCCAGAGGCAGGCAGCCCTAGGGAGAGATGCTGTTCTGCATTAACTCATAATCTCTAGTTCTTGTCATAGGAGTTCTTGCTGGTCTTTTTCCTTGCCCCAAGAGACCTTTTGCAGGAGATGCTCTCAGGCACTCGGGAGCGCTGGGCTGAGGCAGGATCTGCCCAGCTGTCTCCTGGACTCTCCATGCGGGAAAGAGGGGTCCTGCTGCCACCTCGTGGAGCTGTTCCCGCCCAGCACGGGCTCGGCGGGCTCTGCACAGCCAGGGTCTGCCAGCTCCTCCACCTCACCTCCACAGGCAATGGAGACCAGCCTCCCTCCTTCACTTCTTGGGCTGCAGCACGGGCTTGGATTGCTTGGTTCCATCTCCGACTATTCCCAGTTTTCCATCAATGGCAGAGCTCCACACATATGCCTACGGCATCCCAACATGCATGAAAATGGGACCTCAGCCCACACACCTTTGAAACACCTTTATGAGGTGTGGGCACAGGTCAGTCTCCACCCAGGAGCCTAATTTGAATTACTTGTGCTGCAAGATGTTCCCCCAGCTCCAAAAGCTGAACCCTGGCTGCTGCATCCTGCCCCTGGCCCGCCCAGCTCCCACCATAGCCTCCCCCAGTGCCACAGGGAGCTCTGGCTGCACACACACCCTCCCAGCCCTGTCAGGAGCAGCTGAGGACCCTCCAGCCCAGCATGTGGCTACGTGGTGTGTTTTTTTTGTTTTTCAAAACCAACCTGTAACTTCAGCACTGCTTGGGGAGAGAAGGCAGCACAAGGGGAGCAAGCCAGGAGTCCTCACAGGAAACAATCAAATGGATTTTGTTACTGAGGGAAAGTTAATTTTGCTTTACCACAACTGTGGCAACCAGCTGTGAGCATCCTGTCTCCCACCACTGTTGCTGTTCTACCCCCCCTATTTCAGTCTGCACATGAGGGCTGAACTGCAGGAAAACAAGCTCTGGGCCACATCCCACTCCCTACCCTCGAGGCAAGCCCAGGGATGCTGCATTTTTTCCTCCCAATGAACAGATCTGCAGTGCCCCTCCTCCCCATAGCTCATCTCAGAGATTTACCTGGATTTGCCAAGATATCACAACCTTTGGGCTTTCAGTGTTCAGGCTGAAGCTCTTTAGGAACACCGGCTGCGCCAAACCGTGACAGTTTAGCAAGGATTAAGGGTCTGAGGCTGGGTTTCTGTAAATCCAGTAGTGCTTGGATCAGTTCTCAGCCATGTGCCTTCAGGCTCCAAGTTATTAACCTTCTGTTTCAAATAAGCCAGAGGAATACGGAGGGCAGGAAGGTGGGGGCACACACAGTACAGGAAAGCAGAGGCCAGCGTATCACACAGTGCTCACAATCAGAATTAAAACTTGCTGGGACTCAGAAAACAAAACCCACTCAGAAGACTGGTGCTGTAAATCACTGGCTTGCCCGAGATCATCCTGCTCTCACAGAGCTGTGTACACAAATCACCTCTGAATTTCAAGTCACTTTTGCAGCAGTGGAACTGCCTGTGAGCACATTCCTGTTTGCAAAGCTCGGGACGCCTCTGACTGCAGAGCTCCAGCAGGCAGCACCTGCCTGCTGCTCTGGAAAGTGAGCAAGTAGAGTGAGCTGGGGAAGTGGCAACACCGTGGTGGGGAAGTGAAAGTGGGGAAGGAAGGTGCAGCTGACAGGTGAGGCTCTTCCCAGAGGAAGCTTCACCATCCTGTCAGGCAGGAGCAGAGGGTTTAGCTCCAGCTCCTGCCAGCCATGTTCTGCAACAGCCTGAGTCCCTAAACAGAAGTTCAACACCCACAGCAATCAACAGGAAAACAGCAGATTTCCAGGAACAACTGTATTAATTCAGAGGCGTACATTATGGAGTGTTTAACTGATCTGTAAATACTGACCCTATAGAAACAAGCATGAGGGCAAGTGTTGGTTAAATAGCCTTTATCACCTGTTCCCCAAGAGTGTTCACAGTGCCACAAACAGGCCAGATGCTGGGAAGCCCCAGCCCAGATGTCTGAAAAGGCGGATGAACACATCACAACTCAGGAGTTACAGCACTGACAGCACAAACCAGGGGCCTGCTTTAAAATGCTGAGAGATCTCTGATGGGCTTTCTGGAAATAGGGGACCATGCCTGGATTTTACAGGTCCAAACCCTAGAAACAAGAATTTCTCCATGAAAAGGGGAAGGCTGAAGGCTCTTACCACAGGGTAGCCCCTCACACCCCCTTGTCACAGTGAGAGCTGGAACTGGGATCACACCTACAGAAAAGGATCCCAAGCAACAAGGGCTGCTGTGCCTGGAGACAGTTTTGACTTATAAAAAATCAAAGGCAAACCATGTCATCAGGCCCTTTTCACTTAATTCTCACTCATCCCATATACAGCCCAACCCTGCCTCTAAAACCATGCCCATCAGGGGGTTATTCTGCTGTAAATGAGCGTTGTCACAATAATCTGCCACAAACAGCTGTGTGGTCAGCACTGCCACTCACCCTGTGCTTTCACTTCTGTGAAGTGTTACAGTTCTTGTTTAAAACTTCCAAATTATTTAGGACCTCCCCCTCTGCATTTCAATCCAGAACAGAAAGTTTTGTAATTGTGGATGACAGCACCCCAAGGGTGGGTAAGACCAGTACAGCCACTGGCAGAACCTCTTGCTTTTTAAGTGCCTACCTCTCTAGGGAAGCTCCTTGTTCAAGCAGGCCCATGTCCCAGCCCTCCAGAGCTTCTTCCTGGCAATTTAAAGTTGGCTAAAGCTGTTCACCATGTTATTAATTAGTTTGCTATGACATAGCATAAACAAACCAACAGGCTCTCCTCTGTCTTTATCCCACTTCTCCCCCAAATAAACAATAAAACCTAAACACAAACACAGATGAAGTACAGTGCAATGTGCTACTTTTTCACTTTTCTTGTACATGCTGCATGGACTGCAAAGATTGATCATCTGAGGAGAACATTACAGACAAAAACGTATTTGGTCATTTGTAGGCTGGAGGTGATTTAAGAAATACCCAGGATAAAGCATAGCTCCCTCCAAGGGACAGTTCCATTTTCTTCTGCAATTCCACCTTTCTGTTTCTGTGGTCCGGCACAGCTGTAATCCAAAAGTTTCCCTGAATATCCAGATGCAAAATACAGGCTGCTTAAATACACACAATAACAAATAAGTAGCTCTCCAAGAAAGCAAACTACTCAGTAGAACACACAAAAGACTAGATACATTCAAAAGTGTTAGCTTAAACCTCTGAAGAAGAGGGTTGAAGAACACAAAAGTTATCACAAATATTTGAGCTCCCTCCAAGCATCAGAGAGCTTTGACTGTTTTATCTCAGTATTTAATGGAACCAGATGACAGTCTGGTCATACTGCCCTACACACACCTTTTCTCACAATTGGTTTCAGGGCCTGATCTCCAGCAAGGAAAGTACAACAAGAGCTGTAGTGTACTGAGAAAAGCAAAAAGCCCTGCAGACTTGGATCTGTTTGCTCACTGCAAGATGAAAGAAATGGCAGAGAGAAAAAAAACAACAAAGACATGGAAGAGCTGTATTGTAAAATTAATACAAGCAACAGAAGATGCACATTGGACATTGGGGACAAGGAGACAACATGGAAAGCAGAGAACAAGAAGAGACAGGAAGAAACAATACTCAGTGTGGGACTCTGGTTTGTGACACCTTGGTAAAGCACGTCAACATGAACCATGACATCACCTTCAGGACCTTAAATTAAATCCATATCTACTTTCTGCTCTAACATGGCTGGTCCAAAGGCCATGCTGAAGGCTTTCAGACTTGTAAACAGCAGGGGAAAAAACAAACAAAACAAACAAGAAACCTCTACTTTGCTCACTTCAAAGACACAAAAGCCAAGGGGGTGACATTTCCCACAGGAGCCGAGGCAAACACTGCAGGTGGTCCCAGCACTAGGGAGCTGAGCCCCCGACACAGTCAGACAGGAAAGTCGTGCAGAGGCTGCAGTAGTAGGTGGGGTACACCCGCATGTGGCTGACGTGAGCCGAATCGGAGAAGTCCACAGCTTTCACAGGAACACCGAGCTGCTGCCGGCCGCTGGCCATGAGCTGAACCTCCTCGGCCGTGATGATGAGATCGGCCTGGGAATAGAGGTAGAGCTCGGGCCAGCGCGAGGGCGCTTTCAGCAGCACATCGAAGTGGCTCTCGTGGATGAAGCGGGTCAGGGGGTACAGCAGGAGCCGCAGCACAACGGCCGTGCTGGCAAAAGCAAACAGCAGGAAATACTTGAGCAGCACGTTCATGGAGACCAGGACAATGGCCAGGGCACGAAGGGCTCCTCCCAGGTTTCTTCTGCCAGGGGCGCTATCGAAAATGGTGCCGGCTACTCTGAGGCTCTTGAACGGCTTGTGGGTGTGGAGCGCCTCGACGATGTAACGGTACAGCATGGCACCACCATTGCTGAAAACATGGAAAAGAACCGGCCTGTTTTCAACCCTGTAGTCAAAGAGCAGCTCCAGGAGTTGCCTGGCTGGGGTCTGCAGGGATCTGATGCCAAAGGTTTCCGAGAAGAATATCATCCTCCATGGAGCCGTGTAACGGATGACCGTGCATCCCTAGGAACAACAGAAAGAGATTCCCACACACATTTAAGCTGTGCTGCAAATTACGGAGAGGCAAGCAGCAGTACAAAAAACATGAAAATCTGGGACAGGTTGCCAACAGAAACCACAGGGCCAGAAGAAAGTCTTTAGTGTCAGCAGCAAGGCACTGACACGAATACAGATTACATTAATCATAATAGCACAAAGTATTATGAAAAGGCCTCTGCAGTGGGAGAGGCCCAGCTTTGGTCATGTCTGAGATCCTTTCAAATCTTCTGCTAACTGGCATAACCCCTGAGGACACTGCCACCCATTTTTATGGGTGTTAATCCTCACCCAGGAGAAGAAAACCACCTCCCTGATTCACAGACCTTCAATATCAGCCATTTTAGAAAGAGGAGCTTGCTCTGGTACACATCCAGCTCATCATACTTAAGCAAATTTAAGAAGAAAGATGAAACTTCCTCCTTTCCTTAGGTGCACTTGTTTGCAGCTGTCTCTGAGACTCACCACCAACCAACACTGACATGATTTTTGTAGACCTTCCTGAAACACTCCAGCTGTGCAAAGAAAGGGTTCTGGCTGAAGGACTCAGAACTCCTGAGCAACTGCCTTCACACTTAAGTCCTTACATTTAGGTATAGATTTGGAAACAGGATCTTGGAGGAGTTTCAAAATAGAGCAGATGGAACTACATTTATAATTGCTTTAGACCTTTTCTATCACCTGAGCTTGTCACGATACGACGCAGAAATGAAGGCACAGAACCCAGTCAGCTCGAAGGCAGGAAAAAGAGAGAAAGTTTATTTACCACTTGGGTTTTATAGTTTTCCAGGGATTACCCCTGGATTGGATAGAGAAGTTACCACCTCTCCATCCACACTGGTGGAGACAAAAGTCCATCAAATATGTCTCCTTGAGAAAGGAATGTAAACATAGATTGTTTTCCTACAGAGTCCTTGAAAGGACTCCAACATATAAACATACAAAAAGAACCTCAGAAAATCAGAAGATTTTAGAAACTCTCAGAAGGCTTTAGAAATGTGGGTGACATGAGCTCACTGACAGAGCTCACTGACAAGCACAAAGCAAAGTCACCAAAACAACCCCCCAGAGCTCCCTACACAGTGAACGAGAAAGGATACCAAGTTCTCAAATCAAAGCCTTCTCTACCATCTTGCCATGGTTACAGCCACTTCCTCTCAGTGAGATAAGAAAATCCATCCTCTCCTTTCCCATTTCTATGATCTTTCTGAGAGAAAAGTATTTTCCAAGAAGTTGTCATGCTGCCCTGTAACGTGCTCCTCATCCGCTCAGCAGCATCTTAAAGCCACTTAACAACTAATTCTTCACTAGATCAAGCCAATTAATGATTCCTGCTCTGGATTACACATTAACAATAGAGTTGTTAATGTACAAACTTTACCACCCATAGATTTGGATAAATACAAGATTCCTTGTATGCTGACCAAGAAAAAAAAAAATGTAATGTTTCACTGGGTCCCCATGCTACAAGCTGGGGTCATTCCAGTAAAATACAGTATTAGAAAGGAAAACATCATAATTTAGGGAACTGGCAGTAGGACAGATCTCTCTAGTTCAAACACAAGGAATTCCTAGTGGGCAGCTATGACTACCACAGGATGCCTGTTTCACAGACAGGATAAAATTAACTTAGCTTACAAAACTTATATGAGTCATTTTCACAGGAAGGAAGAGCCAAAGGCACGACAGATGCCGATGTGTTCTGTCAGTTCCCAGCCCAGCCTCACCACATCTATGCTGTGGCCTAACATCAAGCAGTAAACACAGAAAATTTCCCTGCATGTTTATGTATTTGGAAAACTAACACAGTTCACATCATTCCTGAATAATCTCACAGCTTTTAAAGCCTTAAGATACTTCAGTGAGTCACACAGCAGCTGAAATTTTCTCCAAAGACGTATTTCTGTCTTTGCTGCACAAAGGATGACATCAGCAGATGTTAGATAACACTGCCCAGGCTGTGAGAGACAAGGACCTTTCAATGACAGGAGAACTCTCACTCGCTCCCCATGAGTGAGACTGAGAGAGGCTTCCAAGAGATTTCACCAACATGCAAAAATGAGGCAGTTTCAGAGTATGACAGTGTCATGAAAATACAGACAGGCCACTCACCTTCTGGCTGTAGATTGCGCTGTATTTGGCCAGGTATTTGTCCTGGCAGCCGGCCCAGCCTAGGAGGATCACCACAGGCTGGCCCTCAGCAGGCTCTCTCTCTGTACTGCCTTCTGAAAACAAATCACAAGTGTTACAGAACTGCCCTCCAGTCTACCCGAGTCAGAACTTACAGCAGCTTGTCTGGTTAGTAAATTTCAAAGGCAATGATGAAGCAAGAATAAGTTTTATTTCTCGATCAGTTACGAGAATTGCCTCACGCCGGTTTCACTGCGTGGGCGTGCTCTGCAACACAGCACAGCTTCGGCCCCTGCAGTTCCCACCGCTCTCCAGTGACGCAAAGCCAGCACCGAACTGATCCCTGCAGGGGGCGAGACCGCTCCTCCCGGTGAGACAGCAGCAGCTGCTGCCACTTCCATGGGGGAAAAGGGAAGCGTTCTGCCTCGTCCTCCCGGGACTGCCAGACACCTGCTAGAGCACAAAGCCCCACGGCTCTTCCTCCCATACCCCAGCCCGCCCGCAGAGCCCCCCAGTCCTGCTGTCACTGGTGTCCCCGGTCCCGCTGGCCTCCGCACCGGGGGTCTGTCCCGGCTGCAGCTCCACCACGGCCTCCTTCAGCCCGGGGGTACCC
>WEIU01015141.1:0-49355 GCA_013389925.1 Aegithalos caudatus
CCTTATTCCCATCCCCGTTCCCAGCTCGGCTCCGTGCCGGTTTATCCCGCACTTTCCCGTCCCATCGCAGCTCCATGGCCTCCCGCCGGCCGGCGCACGGCTGCGGCAGCGGAGCGCTGCTGGGGCGCTTCGGGGGGCTGCTNGAGAACGGCGCCCTCATGGACAGATTCGGTATCTTCCTGCAGGGGCTCCTGGGCGTCGTGGCCTTCAGCACCCTCATGCGTGAGTACCGGGGAGCTCGGGGGGACCGGGGGGGACCCGCAGCACCTCGGACTGGATGCCCGTTCACTTAAATAAACGCCGAGTATCCGTGCTAAATCCCTTTGGATTTGGGAGGAATGGACGCGCCGGGGATGCTCCGGAGCCGGCGGTTGCAGCGCCAGATGCTCCTTAAAAACTCCCCGGCCCTAATCTGATGGTAATGAAGCTCCGCGGAACGCGCGGCTGTAATCTGTTAAAATTGGCTGTTCTTGTGTGTGTGTGTGTGAGCCATTTGCTCAGTCACTTAGAAAATTTTAATGAAGGGAAAAAAAAAAAAAAAAAAACCCAACAAAACTATCGGTGTAACCCCGCGAGTTGGCGGGGAGGAGCTGACAAAAACGGGGCGGGTGTCCCAAACACGGCGCTGCGTGGTGGGGGTGATTTAATTGCTGTTTTTGTTGGATTTTCGCTTCAGCTGCGCAAAGTTTTAAGGCTTGAGCGGCTGGGGAAGGAGGTTACAGAGAGAACGTGTTTTGCTGGTTACTGGCAAGGGGTGGTGTGATGGGAGAAAACAATTGAGGAGTGAGAAAAATCACCCCGGGGTGCGATTTCCAGGTCCGGAGAGAACGGCCCCGAAGTTACGCTGGAGAAAATTCCGAGTGGATATTTGGAAAAGCTTCGTCCCCGGAAAGGGAAGGGTTTGGAGCAGGCTGCCCAGGGCAGTGCTGGAGTCACCGTCCCGGGAGGGATTTAAAAACGTGTGGATGTGGCACTTAGGGACGTGGTTCAGTGGAGAGCTTGGCAGTGCTGGGTTAATGATTGGACTTGATGATTTTAGAGGTCTTTTCCAACCTCAGTGATTCTGCGATCCTGTGAAAAGGTGGGGAAAAACTAAGGCTGAAAGAGTCGTGAAAATTGACTGTTGTTTTGTGCTGCAGCTGTGTTTTGCTCAGAGTAATGTGTGTGCTGCTGCTCTTCAGGGTTAAGTGGTTTAGCACAAGTTGAATCAACATGCCAGAACTCGATCTGTTTTCCTTGTTTAAAAGCCTGTGGTGACAGTGAACCGAAACTTCCAAGTTTTCTGGCTAAGTAGCTGCAGATTTTGAGGTTCTCTTGCCCCCCCTCTGCCTTTTGGAAACCACTTTCAAAGGCTCCAGCGCTGCGGTTAACGCCGGGCTGCCAGGGAAAACTGCAACAAGTTCTTCCAGCGATAGCTGATACCTTCTTCCAGCTGGAGCAGCCCAATTGCAGCATGCCACTGCTTGAGTTTCACCAAATACTTACAGTAAAAATAGTGGAGTTTTCTTTTTCTGTTCCTGTTCCCCCTAGTGATGTGTGCATATGGGTTAATTGTGCCATAAACTCCATGGGGTGTCCCATAAAATCAAGGGCTTCAGTAAATCATGTTGGAATACCTCTGCGGGTGAGGCTGCATAACCCCTGATAAAAAAACCAACCCAGGGCTCACTGCTGCTGCAAGGGCTGGTATTTCTGTGAACATTAACAACCCCTTGGTTAATGAAGAGAAACCGAAAGCTGATCTGTGTGGTTTTGTTGCGCCTCAGCTGTGGAGGAACTGCTGGCAGGGACCCCGGGGGCAGATGTGTTTACAGCCCTGGGATGGCAACCACAGCATCTCCTCTGGCTGCAGCTGGGCTGGTGGTCCCTAATCCACCCCAGCTGGTCCTTATCTGTGCCCCAGTCACACACTTCCAGCTGGAGGATTCCTTGGATCTGCTGGGGAGGCTGTTTGTGTGCTGGTTCCTATCCCACAGTGGTTGTGATGAGCTTTACAACACAGTTTTATGTTGGGCAGCAACTTGCAGCTTTTAGGTCGTTTCTGTGGCACATTCAGCTGGCAGCCTTCTGGGAAGGAGAAGGCTCTGGTGTCTGGGATGTATGGAAGCCTCTGGAGTTGAGACAAAAAATTTCCTGGGAACTTTGGTTGCATCTTCATTGCATGCAGCTGGGTGACTGCATCATGTAGAATTTAGGATGTTGCTGTTGTTGGAGTCAGCCCTTGGATGCTTCTTTCCTTCAGTACTGTGACATTCTTGGTGTGTGCTTCTGTTGGTTTTGTTACTGTGATTTCTGCTTCGCTGGGATGTTGCAGGCCATGGGTTAATAAGTGGAAAGAACGTCCATGAGGGTGGTGAGGCCCTGGAATAGGTTCCTCAGAGAGGCTGTGGATGCCCCATCCCTGGAAGTGTCCAAAGCCAGGTTGGATGGGGCTTGGAGCAACCTGGGTTAGTGGAAGGTGTCCCTGCCCATGGCAGAGATTTAAAACTGGATGTTCTTCAAGATCCCTTACTACCCAAAACCATGTTACAGAATTCCTATCCAAACCCAAACCAAAGCCTTTTCCATTCCTTCCACTTCAAAGTACCAGCTCAACTATAGAAACACCTGGATTTGAATAGATAAGATTTCCAAATTGTGCAGATCCTGTTCAGAGCTCTTGAAAGCATGTAGAGGAACTCAGACTAACAATAATGTGGCATTTTGCAAAGTTTTGCAGGTGTGTGCACATGCATGGGATGTGCTCAGAGCATCCCTCCAGGATGTGGGTCCCAAGCATGGCCATTGCAGGGAGGATAAGTTTGTTTTTATCAGAGCAATTTGTATCACTGGATTTGTGTTTCTTGGGGCTGTGGAAAGATTCTCTCCTGCCACCTTGGTAGGAAAACCTAATGGAGGAGGAAATTAGTCTTGAATGATTGAGTGGGATGAGTGAGGTGGTTGCTCCCCGTGGATTTGCAGTGGATTTTGTGAAATGGGTCCTTTGAGTGGTGAAAACAGACCCAGAAGTAAATGATGCCCAGCCTTGCAGGGAGTCAGGACAGCTGTTCAGTGGGGTTTTATTATTCTGTCAACTCCCATGAGCAATAGTGATGACAGTTCATTTCAGCCTACACTCTCTTGCATTTTCAGGAAGGTCTTTAAATTTGTAGTCAAGCCTAATCCCAGCATGACCAGGGCTTGCTCTGGTTGCAGCTTTGCCCCCTTTGGGAGTCAAATGGCAAAGAGGTGTCACCCTTTCCACCTGCCTGGGGTGGCTTTGGAGGCACTTTGGCTGTAAGGACAGTCCTGGACCTGAGACACAAACACTTGAAAGCAGAGGCAGTGGGGCCCAGCAGCTCTGTGGCAATCTGGATTCTTGTGCAAGAACATCCCCTTGGGGAGGTCATGGCCTGAGGAGTGGGGATAATTGTGCAATCCCATCTGAAGCAGTTTGTAATGCTTTTCCTTGGGCATCACTCAGCTGGGTGAACAAAGCTTGCTGCAATTATCTCAGCTGCAAGGGCTGGGTATGCTTTTGAGGGCTGAGTCCCTGCAGTTGCTGCTATTCATTGAAACTTTTTTCTTTTTTTGGAGGAAGGGGTTCTAGACCAGCAAAAGTTGTCCATGTTTGCACAGGGGACAGCAAAATTCTTTGAAGTGGGGGAAGATCTTTTGTACAAATCACATCCACAACCTTCTTTGTGAATTAGCTAGAGTGCAGGAAAAAAAAATTGGGGAGTTGAATTTTTGTCTCCATTGTGAGTGGAAAAAGTTTTCCCTGGAGCTGGTGTACTCATTTTCTACTCTACCACAAGCAGCATTGAGGACATGCACGAACATTTGTTTCTCTTCCAGCTTTTTCTTTTTCTGAAACTGTCTTGGCAGCCCTCTGAGCTGATGACTGAGGTATAGTAGCACTTGTGATGTTGGTATGAAAATAGATTTTGCTCTTGGAAAATGCTCATGCTGCCAGGCAAGGGGAGCTGGACTGGACTGAGCTCCCACAACCCAGTGGGAAATCTGGTTTTCAGCTTTACTTTTGAAACTGTCTTGGTCCTGCCTCATGTGACAGCAGTGTCCCTCTCTCTTCTTGCATGTCACTGCTGGACACACTCCTCCAGCACATCTTGCCTTGAGCTTAGTCTTAAGAAAGGAGAGTTTGCAGTAGGGACCCTGGTGCTGACCCCCAGGCAGGACTTGATGCTGGAGATGCTCTGTTAGCACCTGGGATGGTGTTTTAGTTTTAGACAATGGTCCAAGTAGCTTGTCCTGAGGCAGAGACACAGAATAGGAATTTACCAAACTTGCTGTGGAAGAAATAGGGTCTCTGTGGTAGAAAACAGTTGTTAAAGAACATCAGAATTACCCCCTTGATCTGGGGTCTGTGTTTCCTTGATCCCTGTGGATTTTCCAGCTGAGCTTTCAATTTTCTCATGGATGATGAAAAGGGCGAGAGCATCCTCATGTTCAGAAGTGTCCAAACTTTGAGAGGGACTCATGGAAGCTGTTGCAGTCATCTCCACCAGATAAATCAAATTTAACCCAACTTTTGTGACTTTCTACTAGGCTCTGTAGTGATAGGAAGAGGGGCATTGGTTTTAAACTGAGAAAGCATAGATTTAGACTAAATACAAGAATTTTTATTTTTTTTTTACAATGAGGGTGCTGAAACACTGAAACAGGTTGCCCAGGGAGATGATGGATGCCCTATCCCTAGAAACATTCAAGGTCAGGTTGAATGGGTCTCTGGCCAACCTGGTGTAGTGGAAGGTGTCCCTGTCCATGGCAGGGGGTTGGAAGGAGATCCTTCAAAGGACCCTTCCAACCCAAACCATCCTGTGATTCTGCCCCAGTGCTAAGTTCAGGGTGGTTGCTGTACATAGTTTGAAGTGAAAGAAATGCTGTTTCTGTGCTTCAAAAGTATCATGAGTGCTTTCTACTTTGTGTTTTGACTTTACTCTGAAAATATCTCATAGGTGTGGGTGGAGGTGTGAGTTCATGTCAAGAAAAAGAGGAAATAAATGCTAGAGCACTTGATCTATCCAGACTTTCTTTCTGTTCTGAAATATATCTGCCCAAGACACAAAAACACTGCAGACTTACCATGCCCAGGACAGGCTCTGCTGACTTTGCTTGCTATCACACAAGTACATAACTGTGTGGTTTTAATTGTTCACACACAAGAACATTTAAACTCCAACTTGACCCCTGTAAATGCTTTTCCCTCTGGAGACAAACAAACCCACAGAGGTTAAAACTGTCCCTGGCAGTGTGAAGCTTGGGTCCTGACTGATTTACATGTAGGTTTGTGGGTTAAGCAGCAAGCTGCACATGGCAGGACCCTGAGCACGTTTCCCTTCTGCTCCAGTACATCTGAGAAGTGGATGAGCTCGAGAACACGTGTTGCACTCTGTGGGCTGGAAGGTCTGTGCAGCACTGGGTGTGCTTCATTAAAGCTGCACACAGCTTTCCACAGAGCTTTTGAGTTGCAGCTGCTGATTGCTCTGACCTCTCCTCCAGCAGCCAAACCGAGCTGGGTCTGGGAGGCTCCTGGTTCCTGAGAGAACAAAGGGGTTGGGAAGGATGAGAAAGGAGCTGGCAGAACAGAGCTTCATGAGAAGTTACCTGTGAGCCATGGGCAGCTGAGCTCCTTGCACCTGGCTGAGTTGGTTCTGCAGTGTGTGAGAAGTTGATGTTATGGTTGACTAAATGTGACAAGAAACCGTGCAGGGAAATCAGTCTTTTATGATTATGAGCTGGAGCGTGCAAAGCTTTAAGGAGTCTGTTAGATTTCCAGCCTTTTTTTTTTTTTTTTTTTTTTAACAGCATTTTGAAGGAAACTGTATGGTTAGAGAGACTTTAATGATAAAAGTTGGGTTTGGATAGAATGCTGTCTTTAATGCTAAAAGGGAATGGAAAGTAGGTGATCATTAAGGTCCCTTCCAACCCAAACCATCTGTGATTCTATGCTTGTGCATCACTGCATTCTTCAGGTGGTGTTCTCTTAATGATCTTGGATTCTATGGTCGTACTTTTATCTTTCCTTGTCTAAACTCCATTTTTTAAGTTGCATTGCAGTGATGCTTTATGTGGAGGGAGTCACAACTGCCTCCTCCAGGATGGAGCATTTGAGTTGGAGCCCAGCCTCAATCCAGGTGTCCTGTAGGACCTACTGTGTCAGCAGATAAATATGTTCTGTTCTCCATGTGCAAAGCACAACTGATGCTTGTCACCTCACAGCTTTGGTTGGTGACCACCTGGCACTTGGCTGGAATAACAGCTTTAAAAATCTGTGTAAAAATAAGACACAAAGGGTAGAGCTCAAAACTGAGAACCATGCCAGGGTGCTGGGTGGCCTTCATTGGAGCAGTTGGAGCCTCCAGAAGGGTGAATGTTCCCCCTGGTGTGGTGGGAGGTGTCCCTGCCCGTGGCAGGGAGTTGGAATGAGATGTCTTTAAACCAAACCAAACCATTCTGTGATTCCATGAGCACAATCTCAATTTCTATCCTTTCCTCTGCCAGTTTTGCTAGAGGTGCTTTCATTCTCCTGCTTTTAAAACTGCCACAAACCCCATCTCCAGGGCCACATCCCACTAGCACTGGTACAAGGCTCTTGGGGAGGAATGACTGAATTCACCTAGTACAGACGTGAGGGTGGCAGTCAGCAGCAGCTCGTGTCATCAAACCACTGACAGCTGTTTTGAGGAGGAAAACCAGGACTTTTGCTGCTCCCTGAAGTGATGGGGGATATAAATTTCACACATTTCTGGCCACCAGCATGTTGGCTCCTCTCTGCAAACAGTGGCTGCTGCTTCCTCCCATTGTGTCTGGGGTCGAGCTGTCTTGAGTGGCTGCATGCTCAGGCTAAGAATAGTGCAGACCCCAGGGTTTTGGCTCTGTATCCTGCATGTTGGCTTCTTTCCTGCCTGGGGCTTGGAAAGAGCCTGGGAAAAGGGTGTGTCCTGCAAAATAAGTTGAAATGTGTTATTGGAGACTGTACTGCTGAAAATAACACAGAGGTTGGGCAGGGGAAGAGCTGCTGTTTCCTCCCTGGTACAGTAGCTCTGAGTCCTCTGCACAGGCCAGAAATAAAGTCCTGACCCTCTTGCTAGTGGGATGTGGCCCTGGAGATGGGGTTTGTGGCAGATTTAAAAGCAGGGAGCAGCATCACCAGCTTGGGGCATTTCAGACTTTATTTTTGATGGCCCTTTGACAATTTAGGTATATTAATGCATCCAAAAGTGCTTCTCATGTCAGGTTCATTTTCAGTATCCATCCCCCAGGCCTCCTGCCAAGCTCAGTGGGGTCAGGCTTGGATCCCTGTAAATCAAATCCCAAAAGTTCTGCCTGTTGAGTCAACACCTCCTTCCCAAACCTCAGCTTCAGGATCCTGTGGTTGGTTGCAGTGAGATTTGTCAGGGAGGTGGTCTGGCTCTCAGCCAAGTATGTCTAACCATTTCCTTGGGAAATAAGTTTCCCCCTGTAATTTTGTAGAAACCTGACTTGGTAGCCTGTGTTGCTGATCAGCTGCTGGTTGATGCTGCAGCTAATTCTGGTTAAATTAGGGGTTTTTACCTGTGCTGATGCACAAACCTGCATCAGATCTGCCTGAATGCACTGTGGGGTCGATGGGGAATGCAGGGAGGATGCTCCAGCATGGGTGAGGAACAGCACAAGGGAATAGAGAATAGGGCTGTTGTTGCTACTGTCCTTGTCTTAATCAATTATTATAATCAGAGAATTTGTCTAAAAGCAGGAGTAGGCTGTGGGACATGGACTGTGGCAAGCTCTGGTAACTTCACAGCTTTTGTCTTTGTCTAGGGCAGACAAAGCTGTCTGTCCCCTTTCTGCTGCATCAAGAGAACCCCATAATGAATATTAACCTTTATATTACCCTGGAGAAAAAGTGAGGACAGCTGTCATTGTGCTTTTATCTTCTAGCTTTCTATTTCCAGATCTATATTGAAAGATTCCAGCAAAATTTTTTTTTTTTCTTTTAACATTTCATTTTAACATCTTTAAACAGGTTCTCATTCAGTTGTCAGCTTCCACCCAGCCTGGTGGTTCTGAGGGAATTTCAAGCCTGTATGATCTTTATTGTCCTTGACTGAAGAGGAAGGGCTGGGAAGTATTTTGTTTCCTGCCCTACCCTTTCTCAGCCATGGGCAGGGGGATCTCCCAAATTGTCACTCATCTTCCTTCCCATTGGGTTCAGATTCACAGCTTTTTGTCTGCTGGAGCCAAGTAGGGGCAGAGTGGGAACTTGTGAGGGCAGACCCTGAAGAAGGCAGGCACCATCCCAGTGTTGCTCTGCTCATGTTGGATGGGTTGGACCTGGGTCCCCTTCTCCTGCCTCTTACAAAATCTTACAGAATCACAGAATGGCTGGGAGCTCAGAGATCATCCAGTTCCTCGCCCTGCCATGGGCAGGGACACCTTCCAGAAGACCCAAGGTTGCTCCAAGCCCCATCCAGCCTGGCCTTGAGCACTTCCAGAGATGGGGCATCCACTTTCCAGCTTCTCTGGGAAATTTGTGCCAGGGCCTTCCCACCCTCACAGTGGAGAATTTCTTTCCAAGATGTGCAATAACATTGCTTCCTTGCACAGGGCAGCTTGCTGTGCACCTGGACAAAGCTGAGAAGGGAAGCAGCATTAAAATAGTCAATATTGTGGTTGGGAACACTGTTGGGAAGACAAATTCCTGATGCCTTTTGGTATAGACCAGGTACATTCCAGTCCTGTTTTCAATCTAGCTGAATGGGGGTTCTCTTCCATCTTATGCATCTCTGTGTGCAGTAAACTACATTTTTAATTTATTTCAGGTGTTTTAATGGAGTTTAATATGGTCATAGGTGCTATAACTCAAATATCCTTTTTTTTTTTTTTTCCTTGATACATGCATAACTTCCCATAATGTAAATATTAAGGATTGAACTGATCTGCCTGAGCTGGGTTAGTAAACCCACCTATACCTGGTGGAAAACTGAGTGCACTGCAGTGAATGGAAACACATTCTGAGATTTTAGCCTTTCTCCAACCTGATCCAGCTGAGCCTGTGCCTGTGCATGCCATGGCTTGGCTCTCTGTGGTGTTTGGAAGAGGAGAGGGAAGCTTTGCTGTCTCTGCTCAGTCTCCAGGGCCCTGCTGTGCTCACTAAGCACAGAAGTGCTGCTCCATGGAGGGCTCCATCATCTCCTGGAGTCTTCAGAGATGTGCTGCTGTGTGGATTTAACATCCCCCCCAACCCCAGGTCACAGCTACCAAACAACTCTGCTCCCTCTTTAAGCTCTGGTAATCTTGGCTGGATTTCTGGTTTAATTTGGAGACAGCCTGCTGCAGCTCTGCACAGTAAAAGCCCTATTAAGCAGTTAATTATTTCTCTATAATACTAGCTTTTATCTTTAATACAACAGTTTTACTGTCTCTGATAATTACACAGTCTCAGATAACTCTCTTAAATCTAATGAGGCATGACAAGCTGTGTTCAACAAGGCACCACACCATTAACTTCTTACCTCTTCCTTGTCATCTTATCACACTGAATTACTGTATTTCTACCCTGAGTGGCTGTGGATACATAACATGTCACTTCTCATTAAGAAAATAATGAAAATCACCCCTGGTGCTCCTGTGGTTGGGCTGGTGGTCAGCTGGCTGGCCTGGTGGCCTGAAGACCCCTCCAAAAGCTTTGTTCTCTTTGCCCCCATGAGCTGAGGGTTGGTTTAAGCACCTCTGGCCACTTGGTTGGTCCCTGCCTCTGATGCTTGTGGGTAGGTGAAATGAAAATTGGCTTTTGAAGGGCATCAGTGGTGATGGATCTCGTCTGTGCTGATGGAAGTTGTTGCTGCAGGGATAGCTCATGGTGGGATTCAGATGGATGAGGGAAAATAGGGGATTTTTTTCTGGGCAGGGGTAGGACAAACTGCTGCAGCAGTGTAAGAACAAGACTGATGCCTTGTTGCTCATTACTGACAGTAATGGATCAGGTCACTGCTGTGCTGGTATTTTGTGGAATTGAGACTGACACCAAAAGCCTGCATGGGCCTGGCTGAAATCTTGGGATTAGGGGAGATCACAGGACTGGAGAATGGTTTGGGTTGGAAGGGGCCTTCCAGACAATCTTGTTCTATCCCCTGCCATGGGCAGGGACACCTTCCACTGTCCCAGGTTCCTCCTAGCCCTGTCCAGCCTGGTATTGGACACTTCAGGGGTGGGACAGCCACAACTTCTCTGGGAAACCTGTTCCAGTGCCTCACCATCCTCACAGTGAAGAATATCCAATATACAATGTAAATAGCTCTTCTTTTAGTTGAAGAAAGTTCCTCATTGTCCTATCACCCTTGTCACCTATTACCATCACCCTTGTCATCTATTGCCCTGTCACCTTGCCAATAGAAGCAGTACAAAGCTGCACTTTGGAAATGTTAAGGCTCCTGTCAGGGAAGTCCCTGCATCTTCCATGGATCAGGAAGGCATTTCCCAGGGGAAGGAGCCCAGGCTGCCCTCTGAGGGAAGCCTGAGTGCTCAAATTCAGCTGGAGAGAACAGAGCAGTTACCTGACCTTGTGTGTTTTCAGGGAATGAAGAGATCCTTCACTGTCACTGCTGTAATTTCAAGTTACCTGGAAGGGTTTTTAGGGCTGGTAGGCAGTGATAACCCCTCCCTTAGCATTCCCTGGGTCACTTCCATGGCATGGGAATGCTGTTGCTGAAGGATGCCAGAAGCACACACCTCTCTCCAAACCCCTCTGCTGTCCATGCTGACCCCTGGGTGCAGGCATTGCCTCTGGTTTGTTTGCACCCAGGCCAGAGAACAGAACCATGGAATCATTAGGGCTGGAAAAACCATCCAGGATCACCAAGTCCAGCCATTAACCCAGCACTGCCAAGGCCACCCCTAACCCATGTCCCTAAGCACAAAATTTGTGTCTTTTGGACACTTCCAGGGGCTGGAGGTGATTCCACCACTACCTTTTGGCTTTGCTCAGCTTTCAGCTTGCAGGTGCTGAGGGTCCTGCAGGATTTTTTGGCTGTTTTTGCAGTGAGGGTGGGTGCAGGCTGCACACAGGGATTGTTCCCTCTGGATAATGGAACCTCTCCAATTCTCTTTGCAGTCAAACGATTTAAGGAGCCAAAGGCAGAGAGGCGTCCCTGGAGGATATGGTGAGAATTTTCATTTGGATCTTGAAAAGACTGTGTTTAGAATATTTTTTTTTCTCTTATATTAACAATCTTCTAGGCCCCCTGTGTATCCTGTATGACATTTAATTGTTAAATGGAATGTGCTGCTGCTTCCCAAGGAAACCTCCATAAAGCAGCTGGTGTTCCCTAGAAATAAAATTCCCTGCATTCCTCCTTATGAAAATCTTGTTTTTTTCCTGCAGGTTTTATGATACCTCCAAGCAAGCAATAGGTGCCCTCTTCATCCACTTTGCCAATGTTTTTCTGTCTGATCTCACTGAGGAGGACCCTTGCTCTCTGTAAGTACACAGGGAACTTATATTTGTGCCCTATGTGTGTCCAAGGGAGAATTGTGTTGGGAAGGGTCATAAACAGTGGAAATGAATCCATTTGAAGCACTGCATGGGGATAAACCCTGCTGAGCTTGTTTTTGTGGTCTCTGTTGTCTTCTTTGCTGGTCCTGTCTGGGGGATTTCTAAACCAAACTTCAGACTTAATGTAGAACTGCCACCTTTACTTCAGCCACTTTGCAGATAAAAATCTAGTTTCAGCATTAACCTCATCTCATTCTGAGAAACTCCTTTATGCTTCAAAATTCTCCTTAAAATCTTCTGGCCCAACTACTTTGTTTTATTTTGTATTAAAATGCTGCACCTTGATGTGTTTCTTTAAGCAGACACGAGTTTGGCTGGGGCTGCAGAAACCTCTCAAATGATGTATTGTTGTTTTTTTTTAAACAGACAGTGTTTCAAAATAAACCCTTTCATGCTTATGCTGTGCCCTTTGGGTGTGTTGTTTATTTTTGATGTGTGTTTTATGTTTCCCTGCACTGCTTGACTTGTCATCCTGAACCAGGCAGCTTAAAACCCTCCAGCCCTGTCCCTGGGCTTTGAGGCTCATACTCTGTGTCCTGCCCAGCAGAAACCACCAGAGCCTCATGTTTGCATGGAATGCTCTGGTTTCAGCAGCTGGAAACTGTAAAAAGCCAGCCTGAGCTTTTGCATGGAGAAAAAACTTAATGTTATGCTTTCAAAGTGGATATCAAAAGCAGATTTTTTTTTTCCCAGTTTCTTGATTCAGAGGCAGCATCGAGTTCTGGAAAAGGAAATGTTCACTGCTGTAGCCTTGTGCTTGGTGTTTTCTTCATGCTGTAGAAATCTGGCAGAAAATACTGCAATAATGGGAAAACTGCATAAAAAACCACATTAGTCTATGTGATTTTTTTTTTTTCTTTTTGGAGTTCATTAAAATACCAAGCCCTGGGTTAGAGCTTGGACCCTGCAATCCCCAGAAGGTCCCTGCAGGTCTCCTGCCTCTGGCACTCTGCCCAGTGACCCTTCAACACCCAGAGCTGCAGACCTCAAATCCATTGAGCCAAAATCTCCCAGCAGGGATGGCTTCAGCTCCTGGATGTGCAGTGGGACCTGAACTTGAGGTTTTTGGGACCTCAGGGTTCTTACTGCTGAGCCAGGGCCCATCACCTCTCCCAAACCCTGCCTCTCAGTCTGTGTCTGTTTCTGGGAGCCTCTTGCCACTGCTCAGAAAAAAAAATGCACTTTTTGCCTCTCCTGCTGCCCAGTTTGTAGAGCAGCTGTGGTGCCCCAAAGCTGCCATTTTCTTGTGTCAATTTCTGGAATAGTTTGGTTCTGTTTCATCTGAAACTTGAGATTTCATTCTTTTTAATAAGAAAAAAATATACTGCAAATGGAAAGCCTCTTTTTTGGAGGGGGTAACTTTTAAGAAGTATTTATTGCTACATGAATAAATGAGCAGTGCCAGAGAGTTGATGGAGCCTGTCCCTTTTCTCCTGAAAGCTTTTAGACTAAGAAATTGCTGGTAAGGCTTAGGAAAATGCAATAAAAGAGAAAGGAGGTGAGTTTGGATTATTAAGTGGGGCTACTTAAAAATAAAATCTTGGGGTTTTATTAAAATTAATTTCCATTATGAAATTAAAGGTTTTTCAATAGGTCTTAAGGACACAGCTGAAACCTGAATTTCCCTCTGCTTTTAGGTACCTTATTAATTTCATCCTGGATGCCACGCTGGGGATGCTGCTGATCTGGCTGGGTGTGAAAGTTGTCTCCTGGATCGTGCAGCACAAGAAATACACCTACCTGGTCTTTGGGGAGTATGGTAGGTGTCACCTGCCCTGCCCTGGGGGGGTTGGTGTGCTCCCAGCTGGGAATGGGGACAAGGAAATGGCAGGAATTGCATTCTGGGGCTGAAATGGGAGCAGCTGCCTTCTGTTAGCCCTTCTTCAAGGAGCTCGTGAGGGTGAGTTAAATGCTGGAACCACTGGAGTGTAGCAGGGTGGTGAGGAAAAGCTGAGCATTTCCTTGGATGTAAATATCACAGAATCACAGAAATATACCCCTGGATATCCATGTGTAAATTAAGGTATGAAGGGTTCTTTTTTTGGGTTCTTCCATGGGTTTTTCCCCTGCCATCTCCATTCAGAATATAGAGTTGCTTATGCATTTTCTTTGAGCTGTACTAGGGATCAGCCAGGCACAGTGTGAGCCCAAAACTTGAGTTCTCAAGTGTGGTGACCTCTTTCTCTTTAAATTCCTGCCTTGAGATGGAGAATGAATTTCCAAAAAGCTGCTCTCAGCCAGCCCCACTAGAGGGTGACAGTTCTCTTCCAAAGGAGCAGAGCCAGCTTGCTGGAGAAGCCAGGAAAGGGAAAAAAATAATGCTTTGCTTATTTCACATTACATCTAGTGTGCAGATGAATTCAGTTGTATTTCAGAAAATACATCTTATTCATAAAAAATTGCAGTCCTGGCTTTAAGATATTAATGATTCAGCCTGCTCTGAAGTTAGTCTTGTTTCTTTGTGTTTTTAGTAGCTGGTCTGGCATCTGAGCTGGTGAAACTTGGACCCAGCTGGGATTAGTTTGGAGACCCCAGTGCCTTGTGAACATTCTCAGCCTGTGCAGAGGGGTCATGGCAGAGGATGAAGGGCCTGGCTGGGTTTGTGAGGCAGCAGAAGCAGCTACAGGCTGGGAATGGGATGATGTGGTGTGGCTCTCCTCAAACCTGACAGTGGCTTCAAAGGCTGATCTCCAGGGCAGTTTCAGCACCCTGTTAGCAGGCATTTGGTGGGGGAACCTTTTTTTTTTTTTTTTTTTTTCCCTAATAGCTCCTCCTTTGTAATAGATCCCTAAAGTCAGTCAGGTGAGACAGCAGAAAAATCCAGATTTTCTTAGTTCAGGAACTGGAGCTTTTCCCCTTTGGAGCAACAAGGACTGGAAGCCCAACCACCTCAGGACAGAGCTTCATGTGCCACGTCTGCAGCTGAGCAGAAGCAAACAACATGAAAAGTGTATTTATTGGCAGAGCAGTGATGAACTTCTGTTGAGCTGTAGCTGGCTGGCTTAGACTGCAGAAACAGCTCAGTCCTTTGAGAAAATCTTGCTTTCATTAGTGAAAAACAAGTTTGTGCTGTTGCTTGAATTTGGTTCTTGGATTGGGGGTTGAATATCTCATCCATCAAGTTCAGTTTTTGGTGTAGGTCTCTGGCCAGAGTGACCCCAGTGGAAAATTCTGGTGGGAGCCAAGTGACATGTCCAAGGCAATCCTGTGGCAGGGCTGGGGAAGGAAAACTCTCCTGTCCTCATCTCTGGTGTTAAGTAACTTCCAAAACAGTTGGGAAGACGCCTGTAAACTTTGTACAGTTGGATGCAGGCTCCAGGAATATGAATCATTTTCTGGGCTAATTGCTGTACCAGACTTCTGCTCCTCAGGAGAATTGAGGGAAGCAACATAAGTCCTGCAGAGGAGGAAACCAGGGAAGCACCAAATCCATGTTGCAAACAGCAGGAAGTCCCATCACTCCAGCCATCAGACCAGAGGAGTTGTGGTTTTGTCCTCTAGAGCCAGTACCCATCTTCCTGCATCTGCTTGGAGGGAAAAAAAATAAATAAATCTGTCACAGCTGTGTCCTTCCAGCATCCCTGCAGCTGTTGCAAACCTCTGCAGTTGTGCTTTGGTGTGGGCTGCAGCAGTTTCTCCTGCTCTGGGGTTGCTTCTCCTGCCTCTGCAGCCCTGGCTGCCTCCCCCTGTGCAGCTGCATTAATGGAGAAGTAAAGTAAAGGGGAGGGAAAGCACTTAAGTCTATGCTGCTATTTTAAGCATCCAGCTGTCCAGAATTGTTTAGAAAAATCAATTTACTTCCATATTTCCAAAAACCCAGGGACAGGCATTCTGAGATCAGCCTCTCCTGTGCCTGAGCTCATGGTCAAACACTGCTGCAGCCAGGAATGACCTGTTTTACAGCTAGGGGGAATCAAAGGCTCCTGCTTGATTATGTTCCTCCTTCTTTTGCCCAAAAGCTCTAGATTACTCTCTGATTTTCCTCTAAGCACAGGAAACTGCATTTTGGAAAGTGCTGTCTCTTCTCAGGGTGCCTGGCTCCTAAGATCAAAGACTGGGGAAGTGAGTTCTTGGCATAGGTGGGCTTTGGGGAATGAGGATTCCCTTACACAAACTCCTATCCCTGGAGATGTTCAAGGCCATGTTGGATGGGGCCCTGAGAAACTCCCATGGCAGGGAGTTTGGAGCTAGGTGTTTTTTTTTTTTTAAGGTCTGTTCCAACCCAAACCATTCTGTGATAATTCTGTGAAATTCTATAACTGCACCATTGCAGTAGCAGCTCGTGGTTATAGGAGCTGTCCCTGTAGGGAACCACCACAGGGAGGAGAACAAAGCAGAGTTCAAGCTTCAGAAGATGAGGGAGATGGATCCCCAAGTTCTTGGAGGTGCTGTTGGGCTGGGGCACACTGAGCAGGGAGGTGCTGGCTCCAGTCAGGGTGTGCAGATCAACTCTGACTGAACTTTGTGCCTCATCTCCAAACTGGTCCAGCTCTCTTTTCCCTCCCCATGGCAATGAGCAGCTCCCTAGGGGACACCTTTGTATGGCTGCAGTGTCCTGACATCTTAATTGTGTTTAATAATTCTCCAGGATTACTTTAAAAATACCCCACTATTCCTTTTAAGTAAACAAATGCCATGAATTTGCTTTGAGAGAGAGATTTCCTGCAAACTGCAAGTAAATTTTCCTAGAGGAGCATTAAGAAATGAGGGGAAGGAAAAGTGTTCTCACTGGAAAATGTCCTTCTGGATGCCCATGTGGATGTTGACTTGTGTAGCTGTGGTCACTGACTATCTAAACCTGATGCTCTGTGCTTGTTCAATGTCTGGAAATGGAAAAGCATCTTGCTTGGAGACCTTCAAAGTCTGTTTAGTGGCCTGTTGAACTCTGGTGGTCAAATTTAGTTCTAAGAGAATATGGTCTGTGCCAGCTGCTGAGTTTAACTGAGGACCTGTGTAGGCTGCTTTTGGCCCCGTGGTGATGTTGTACAAAATTTCCATAACAAATATTCCCACGTCCTGGAGCAGTCAAGGGAGCTGGCTGCTAATGTTTGAGGAAATGCTGCTGGAAATAGCTGTAACCTGAGGAGCTGTGCTGCCCTCAGCCTGCTTGGGCTTTTCCACCCCTAGGGCCAGGGAGGAAAAGTGAGGACAGGGCTGAGGTCCCTGCTCAGGGACTGAGTTTGTGGTTGGGTCCCTTGCTCTGAGCCAGGGGTGCAACCTCAGAGCCTCCTGACACTGCATGACAGCAGCACTGTTCCCTGCACTTTGAATATCCACAGGGACCAAAGCCCCAGAGCAGTGACAGGGCACACTGGGGACAGATTCCAGCTGTGCACTGGCTTTTCTCCATCCAGCAATGTGACAGATTGTCCAGAGGACTTGGGAATGTCCCATCCCTGGAGGTGTTCAAGGCCAGGTTGGAGGGGTTTTGAACAACCTGGTCTAGTGGGACGTGTCCCTGCCCATGGGGTCCCTTCCAAGCCACACCATTCTATGATTCAAACATTTTAGATCAGGTGCAGAAAATTCCAGAGAGGGTCTGGGGTGTCCACTGGACCCACCTGGCTGCTCTGATGCATCACATTTCTACCTCTAAAAACCTGGTTTTGCCCTCCAGGTGAGCATTTCACACAATTCAGAGTTTACTGCTATTTGCAGCTCAGATTTATTTGCATCTACTTTATTTTATAGGAGAGTGTGTGTGTACCCTCCTCTGTACTTGGCACTGATAATCAGATCCCTTGGTTTTGGAGGTTTGAGTATCTCTCAAGATATTTGAGTATCTCCTCAGAAGTTCTTACTGACTTTTTCCACCCCTGCCTTGTCACTCAGTACAACTTCCAGTGCTTCCAAACACTTGCTTTCCCTCAATCCCCCTGAACCCCCCACTTTGGCTGTGGCTGAGCTTTTTTCCTACCTGCTCTGTGCTCACAAGTCCCCAGAATTCTGTAAATAAAGCTGTCTGGCAGTAACATGTGGGCTGTGCTGACAGCTCAGTGCATTAGGCAGCCTGGATTAAAACTAATCCTGTTGTGTGGTAACAGCTCAAATACCTCAACCATTGCTGCTCTGGCTTCCAGGCACAGGGGGGGATGTGTGACAATTTGTGTGAGGTTGCCACGGGCTCCAGGGGTTCTTGGGATGCTCCAAGGAAGTTTTGGTGGTGGTGGGGAGCACCAGGAATGCTGCTGGAGGAGAGAAATCAAAATTCAGTGGGTGCATCCTTTGGGGTGAAGGAGGATGTTAATTTCTGTGAGGAGGGGAGGTGGCTGAAGGAAGGTTTAGCAGAGGATGTTCATTAAGCTGGAGGGAGAGGTTTGTGGTAAACTCCATGTGGTCCAGCTGAGATGGGAGGGTCCTGGGTTCCCTCCCAGCCAGAACCAGGGACAAGAAACTGGAAGGGTTCAGAGGGAGTGTGATACTTACAGTCACTCAGTGACTGTGATGTGGAGGCTGCAAAGATCCTTCAGACCAATTCCCCACTCTGCTGTGTTCAGAGCTTTTCTTTCCTTGTAGGAAAGAGGAGGACATCTATTTTACTATAATTTTTTTTTAGCCTCCAGGCAGCAGATTAGTTTTTGCTGGCTGGGACCATGGTGTGGCTGGAAATCTTGTGGTCTCTCCTTGAGATGTTTGTATAGAAACATTTCCTGTAAGGAGAATCCTTTCCCATCCACAGAGCAGGGCACCTCTGGGCAGCACTTGATCCATCAAAGACATCAGGCTGATCTGAGGATGCCTCTGACCAGCTTTCTGCAGGAAACCAGCACTTCCATGAGCTCAGCTCCAGTCTTCCAGCCTTTCACTACTGTGGGAGGAGATGGGGCCAAGTTTTATGGGCTTGTCTAGGAACCACACCAAAAGATGCCAGAAAATGTTGACTTCAAAGTTCCTGTTATTGGTCAGAGTTAGGTGAATTGGTGATGTTAGGTGGTGGATTAGTGGATGATGGACACTGGGGTGGATCAGTGGTCCTTGGATGACTCCACACCTGCTGAGGTAAGAAGCAGACAGCTGCACTCCCTGGTGAAGTGGAAACGAGCTGCTGTCTTTAAGTCACCTTTGCAGCCCTTAAGGCCATGCTGCTGTTTGGTTTTCACCTTTGTCTTGAATCATTTTCATACAGAGCAGCCTCCTGTGCTTGGCAGACCAGGATGCAGTAAAAAATAACAGTAGGAACACCCTCTGGTCTCCCTGCTGGGTGTGGAAGTTAAGTCCTGAATGCCCAGGCAAGGGGTGGGTTAGGGATCAGGTTGTCTTTCCTAGGATCTGTGTATGAGCCAACACCTGCCTCCAGTGCACAGAATGCAGAACAAAGAGCCACAGGCATTTGTAGTGGTGGTGAATGGCAGTGACCTGTCCCTGCAAGGGGGCTGGTGTTTGGGAGAGATCTCAAACCTGCTGCTGCTTTTTAGGGCAGCTGAGATGACAGAGGGAAGTGCTGTCACAGGGAGCTGATTCACAAGGGATGCTGTTAGTGCTGTCCCTCCATGGGGGACAGAGCACAGCTGACAACACAGAGCAGAAGGGAAAGAGTTCAAATGCAGGAAGGATACAAGGGATGTGTTTGTTTTCCTGTTTTGTTTGTACTCAGAGCTTTGAGGGCTGGGGGTTTCTGGGAGAATTGGTTTGTTCTGGGGTATGGGACAAAAAGTTTCACTAGACCCAGCATGTGTGCCAAAGGCAGCCAGGCATCCTGATCTATTGGAGAGGCTTTAGGAGGATCAAAGCCTCTCTGACACCAGCCTGTGGCTGCCAGCTGCCTCTATCCCTGCTCCCATCTTCTCACAGACCACCCATGAAGCTGTTGCCTGCCAAGGAGCAGAGATTCCTCTCTCTGAAATCCTCCACTGGCTCTGCTGGGTGTGCTTCCACATAACCTTCCTGGCTCCCTCTTCCTGCCCTCCCTCCATGCAGTTCCTGCTGGTTTGGCTCTCTCTGCTTGCTCTCCTCATCCCCGCAGCCTCAGCCTCCCAGTCCTTCCCACTCCCCTTCTTTGCTTCCTTCTCAGTCATGGCTTGAGCTATTAAGAATTTGGGACACAAGGTGATCCTACCTTGGACACTACCAGGATGCCTCTATTTTTGAGCTGTAGCTCTGCAATGAGGCTGATGTTCTGGTGCACTGCTAACAAATGTCAGAATAAGGACAAATGTACCTGTAAACCTGTTTTGCACTTGCTGGGAAGCTGATCCCCAGTGAGATGGGGCTTGGTTGGACACCAGCTCTTACCAAATCCCAGTATGTGCTGCTGGTTTTTGTGGGCAGAGGTTTTTGTCAGTGTGGATAAATGTGCCTTTGCAGAGTGGTGATGTTGTCTCCCCCTGCCACATCTCGACAGAATTGTGCTGAAAAGTGGGCAAAAGTGGGCAAAAGTGAAGCAGAGCTCCCAGCCTGCTGTCCCCTGACCACACTGAACATTGGCATCTGTCAGTGCCAACTGCACAGCTTCCCTTGCACGGATGGAATTCCAAATTCTGGCCAGATTATGCTGGGAACAAGTGTTGCCAGGGGTTATCTTTGTCCTTAAGTGGTGAGAGGAAATGCTGCAGCTTTCCTGAGCCAGATAGAGTGGCTCAGTTTTGCAGACCTGAGATGTTCTGGGGAGCCAGGAGAGGTGATAGCCAGCTGGCAGCATGCTCACAGAGAGCTGGAGCAAGCACATGTAATAGATACAGAGCCATTATTGTTGTTAACAACACAAATATGCTTTTCCTGATTTCTTGCTGAGTACCCCGTTGGAAACATGCATATTTAATTAGCATTGATTCTTTTTGAGTTAATTGCTTTAACACCTGAAGTGATGGAGCCCTGTCTCTTGCTCAGACAGTATCACATAGCCAGCCCTTCACCTCATCAGCACAGTGAAATAATTCTGACAAATTATGCTGCTTGTAGTGAAAATGGTGATTTGAAATTTTCAAACTGTTTCTGGCAACTTTGTAACTATGGCAGGGAGCACATTGAGATTTTATCTTTAATGATTTATTTGCATCTACTTTATTTTATAGAAGAGTGTGTATGTACTGACTGGTCCTTATAGAGAGGAAAGTCAATGTCAAACATGAGGCAACTTTCCTGCAAGGCTGTCTCCTCCTGTCCTCTGTCCCAGATTTAATATTCTCTTTTTCCAGGTGACCCTCCACAAGCTGCTGCCTGGATTGGCCAGTGCATCTTGTACTTGCTGATCATGGTTTTTGAGAAGACTGTGATCAGCCTTGTCCTGCTTATCCCTGGTTGGACAAAGGTAAGCAGTATTTTTCTAGCAGTGGCTGTTGTGGTTTTTTTTTGTCAGATTTGCCTGATTCATGATTCCCATTATTGAAAGCCTTTAATCATCACACTTACTGACATCACTCTGTAATCATTAGCTGTTACTTGAATTTTGGGAAACATGACTTTCATAATGGTTTGGCTTTTGGTGCATTCTCTTGCTAGTCAAAAGCTAATGGAGTAAGATGATGCTTTAATTTTCTTTCTTATTCTTGGAAGGCTAAAATGGGCTGGGCTGGCAGCTGAGCTCCTTCAGTTCTGCCAGAGGATTTCTGTGTTCTTCTGTCAAGTCAGTCCATGTTGGTGTTTTGTGATCCCATGCTTAAACCAGGGGGACTCTTAGAGATTAATTTGGAAAGTGCTCTTCAAGCAGTGTGTTGTCTTTTCCTGCTCAGCTGCTTCTGTATACCAGCAATGTTAATTGTGTTGGTCAGAAGTTTATCCTTAGAAAAAATAAAAATAACAGCCTGTGGGGCTTTTGGCCACATACCTGTTGGCAGGTAGGTGTGATGGGTGTAAAAACCTAATTCTGAGAGTCACAGGTAACTCTGGTTTGGAGTCCACTTTCCCCAGGCTCTGAGGTTCCAGGAGCTGTGTGTAACCTGCTGGAGTTATCTCCAGCAGCCTGGGAGCACTCATCCCTTCAAGGGTTGTCCTTCAAACCCAGTAGCCCACAGTTCTCACAGCTGGATGTGAACTCCTTCAGCAGCACAGACCCAGAGATGCTGCTGGATTCCTGTCCATGGATACTGTTTGTGACTGGTGTCCTTGTTCTGCAGATGAGCTCCACGGAGACAAGGGAAGTCCCACCAGTTGTTGTCATGGATAGTTACACTGAAAGACTCACAGCATTTATTTCTGCACAGAATCATGTATTTGGCAGCTGGGCTAAGGGAATATCCTGTGTAAGCTCTTAAGAGCTGGGCTGAAGCACAGGCTGTAGAGCTCTGGCTGCTCATGTAAGAGCACAACCAGTTTCCATCAAAGGTCTTGCAACAGAGCTGTTCAAATAATGCTTCTAAATGTTTCCTCCTCCTTAGCTTCAGCAGATCCTCCTGGGTTACATCCCAAACCCTCAGCTGGAGCTCGTCCTGGTGATGTTTGTTGTGCCTTTCATAGTCAATGTAAGTGCTGGGTGGGCTGCTTTGGAAATTACAGAACTCTCATGGGAGTGTGCACAGGGACTGGCTGGGGGCAGCCTTGAAGTGGCTGGGACAGGGTGGGGGTGTGTAAGGAAATCTGTCTGTCACAAATCTGTCACTGCCACAGTCACTGTTCCAAATTTCTTTTCTCTGAGCTGATGTGGGGCTGACTCTTGAAATAAAGCTGGGTCTTGTTAGGTGAGAGTTCATCTCAGCAGCAAGCTATGGGCATGGGGATGCCCAAAACCCTTTAATGTCCTATAGGATGGCTTGTGACCTTGACAATCTTGTCATTTGGCTGGATGTCATACTGTGTTAGAGCAAAACAAGGTGCTCAAGGTCACCCAGAGCTGTTGTTCTTCTCAAAACTGGCCTGACAAAACCTCAGCTCTTTCCTGGTTCCCCTGACTCTGGGTAATCCTTGAGCTGCTGCTCAGGACCTGCTAAGGTGGGAAGTGGGAACAAGGTGTTAACACTCAGATGCTCCCTGGACAAGCAGGGACTTGAACTTGTTTCCAGCTCATCCCATGCACATTTCAATGGATGCAGCACTGGAAAAGTTGGATTGATCTGCCTCTCTCTGCCATCTCAGGCTGCATTTCCACATTAGAAAGCAAATTCTGGTCCTCAAAGAACTGACCAGGGTCTGTTTCAGAACTTTGGATGGAGCTTGGTTCAGTGGTTATGTTCTGGTGGAAACTTGGCCTATTGTGGTCTTATTTAATCTGGGTCTTCAACAACCATGGAAACAGTGGGACTTGTGTAAGAAGGGACTTAAGGAATTTGACTCATCCAATCCCCATGGACACAGTTGATGCAGGGCTGATTTAGATTTGAGGTTGATTGAGGCTGGGTATCTGGAGAAGCCAAGAGGAGGAGAAATATCTGTGATTGAATTACTCTGTATTTTGGTCTCTGCAATCTGTTGATGTAAGTTGTTTCTCCCCAAGGCCATTATGTTCTGGGTTGTGGACAGCCTGATCATGAGGAAATACAAGCAGAAGGATACCCTGGACATCAGTGGATCCACAGAAACTCCTCGGGCCAGGAGGACTGAGGAATCTCAGGTAAGACCAGGGATGCAAACTTGTGTTTCAGGTCAAGCTGCACACTTGTGGGATGGTCTGTGTGTTTCATCACAACCCTGTAACACAACATCCCACTGCCTGGACCTAGGGTGGTGCTTCAAATTCAAACTCACTCTGCAAATTCAAACTCACTCTAACCATGAGCAGTGTCACAGCCCAGGAAGTGTTGCTGAAGCACTGCCCTAAATGATGGCAATATCTTGGGGGGATGAGCTGGCTTTTGCACTGATCTGTGTGTGCAGGCTAAAACTGTCACTCTGAGCTTTGCTATATTTAATTATAATTAATTTTGGCTGGGAAGAGCTTACTTCCCTCTCTGTAATTGTTAGCATCCCTTTTGGAGGACAAGGCTTAGTTGGGAATCCTATTTTTGCCAGCATTTGGTATTTTTTCAACCAGATGTCCCTTAGCTGGAGGAGGCTGTGTTTTGTATAGTCTGAGCCCAACAGTTAAAAGTTGTGGTGGGGGAGGAAATGCTGCAGTTCCAGCAGACTTTGTTCTTCTTAATCATGTGTGGTTTGTTGGGTAGGTGGTGTCTACTTCTTACTGACCTTTGGGCAGTGTCCACAGCCTTGGTTCCTGGGAGGAATTCCCTTCCTTCTCCTGGCACCCAGGCCTGGTTTCAGTGTGTTCTGTGTACAGCTGCTGATATCCTGCAGCTTGCTGGCAAGACTTAGAGAGATAAGATAATTTCTGGCAATCACAGGCTGGCTCCTGGAGGAGCTTCTGCTGAGGAATTTAGGATGGACAGAAATAGCTTTTGCTCTCTGAGAGTTCTTTCATAAGGAGAAACTCGGCTCTCGTGCTGGTAGATGGGATGGCCCATCAGTGGTGACACTGCAGCACGCAGGGAGGCAGTGATGGTTTAACAGTGTGTGCTTGGCACAGCAGCCAAGGCTTCTGTGTCCCAGGGGTGCAGTGGGGAAGTGGCCACTGCTCCTGCAGTGTCACAGGAGTCCTCTCTTTGGCAGGGAGGGCAGGCAGGTGTGGGCAGCTTGAGACAAGAGTCACTCTCCAGGCCCTGCCCCTGGGTCAGCAGCTCTGGTGCTAAAGCCCTGCCCTGCTCTCTGTTCCTGGGGGCCCAGGGTCAGTCAGGATGACACCAGCTCAGAAGCAGAGCTAAGGAGGTGACATCTCTGTTTGAGACAAGGACCTCTCACAGCTTTTGTGTTACAGTCCTGGTTTCTTTTTTTCTGCCAGGGTCGGGATGAATAACACAGGAAATGTAGATACGAGTCCAGTCTTGGATGTTTATTATATCTTACCTGTTTCATGAGGCATGAGCTCCAGCTAACAAGTTAGAGAAACAAGGCAAAATGGAGACTTTCTAACTCTCTCCAAGGTTATTTAAACAATAATCCCCCAATACCAAGGTGACACCTATATTATTTATACTTTTGACCCAGTAATGACTATCCAAAGCCCACAATGCAGACCTTTTTCCACCCAACCACAGGAAACCACCCAAACCCATGAAGAAGAAGGAAGAAGGTGAAGATGAAGGACCCAGACAATGCCCAAAGCTCTCCATCTTGACTCACACACATTACTATATATACTAAAATCTTAAATCTAAATTTTTCACCCTGTGAGATCACACAGTGCTGTTCAAACTACACACCCCCAACCCTTGTGCTATCACACAATCTCAGGAGCCTGTTCCAAGGCTTCAAGTCAAATGTGATGCTTGCCTGAGGGTCAGCACCCCTCAGCTCAGAAAGCCTGAAATTTTCAGCCTCCAGAGTTCCAACACTTTTGGATGCAAACCTTGCAGGCTGACAGAGGGATGGGCAGATGGTGTCACAGGTACTGCTCCTCCATGGAGAGGGAGCTGCTCCCTCTGCCTTGTTCCACTGCAACTCTGCAAGGGTTTTGTGACCTCTAGCTCAGGTTTGGATAATCTGAAGGAACAACACCTGCTAATTAATGCTAAGAAAGCCTCTTCTGTCTGGCAGGTCAACAGACAGGAAGGTTCAAGTAGTGGGAACAATTCCCACAATCTGCCACTTTCTGTCAAAGGTTTCTCTCATCTTTCAAGTACCTGACTGCTTTTCTCTGAAGACTTCAGCAAAAATTCAACAATGTGCAGGTCATCTGTTCATCCTGAAACCCTCTGATCCATCACTGCAGTGGAACTACCAAGGGGGCTGCTTTCTCCTTGGAGCAGTCTGCAGGGATTGCCTCATTTATGCTCAGACATGTTCCTGTGCCTCTGCCCTGACAAATATTTTGGGCAGAGAAGGAAGCTTATGAAGAAATACAGAAGTGGGTGACCTGTTTTCCTACTCTTTCTTGGCACTGAGCCTTGAGGAATGGCCTTAAGCTCCTCCTTCAGGTGTCAGCTTCTTAAACTGTGAGCTAAAAAGATCATGTTGACTGGCTGAGCCCTACAGCTGGATTGACTGGGATTTAGGCTCAAAAAGCAGAAAACGAGCATTTTTCTGGGCTTGTTGCTGCTAAAAACCTGTTCAAGTGGAGGAATTTCTTGTTTCCCTGCTGGCCAGTGGAGGAGGAAGGGGGGCTGAGGGGTGTAGGGCAGAGCTAATGTGTCCCACAGGTTTATCAGGGTTCATCAGGGCTGTCTCACTGCAGGCGCCACCAGCTCCCATCTCACTGCCCACTTGAATTTCAACCCTCTGCCTATCTCACCAATGGAGTGTCATTATTTTCACATGAACCAGCAGTTTGTGTTTGGAAAAGGAGGGGGAGAGATAGGAAGGAGAAAGTAAAGAGTGGGCTGAAGTTAACCTGTTAAAAGCCCACGCTCTGAGGGGCAGCAGGAATCCTCAACTCTGTCCTTGGCTTGGTGGAGCAGCTGGGCAGCAAGGAGAAACCCAACAGCAGCAATCCTGCTTCTGGTGTCACTGCAGCCAAGGAAGTGGAGCCTCTTTAAAGCTCCTTTGGTAAACCAGAGGATGAGCTCTTGCCACTTGTACAATGAATCCCTGAAAGGGACAAACTCCTTCTTACAGTTGGAAGAATTTCACCTTTCTTTCCTTCCATGTCAGTCTCTTCAGCTTTGTGTTGTTTCAGTCTCCTGCCCTGCCTTGTAAATGTTCATGGAATACTTTTTTCCCCCTCTTGTGGGATAGAAAAGGATCTCTTGAATGCCAGTTTGCATCCAGTGCTGTTCAGCCTGGGGAAGTCAATTCATCTGCAAGGCCTTTATTTTTGCTTTGTATGTGTCCTGCCCTTGACCCGAGGCTCTTTTCCCTTGTCCTTGTAACTCCCAATGAGCTTCAGATCTTATCAGTGATTTCTTTGTTTCCTCCACTCAGGAAAACAAGTCAGTTTTAATAATGTTTTATTTGATTTTTTTTTTCAGTTGTTTTTTTTTTTTCCCCCAGGGAGGTGGATGAGTTTCTGTTCCTTTCCTGAAGGCTTACATTTTTAGAGACAACCCTTAAAGCAGAAGTCCAATAACAGTGAGAAAAAGTCCAGTATTTGTGAGAAAAATTAAGGTAAAATTAGAAGCTACTTTGAGGCTGAAAAGAAAGTTAATGTACAACATGAGGGCCTGCCTTTGGTCAGGATGGAGTTCAGCACCTGTCCTAATTCCCTTCACAAGGAACTCTGTATTTTGGCATTCATTACATGAAGATGCTGATACAAGACACCAGTACAGAGCTGCTTACTTTTAAGTGTTGAAACACTTAGAAAGTCCAAGAGCAAGTTGGATTTGTCTATTGCTTGGCTGAGAAACAATTTTTGATTTTTTTTTTTTTTTAAATTAGTTCAAACTCGTGGTGAACTCATGTACCAGGTCCTTACAGAGAATAAATGAAGGTGGGCAGAGAGGTGCCTCTGGAAGGAAACTGTCCCACCTCAGAGTCCTCCTGACCTGTGGCAAATGATGCTGTGGAATGTGTGAGGTGTTTGAGGACTGCTGAGTGAGACAGCAGCACATTGTCCCAGGACTGGGAAACCATGTCCCATTCCCAGCTATGCCACCAATCTGCTGTGATCCTGACCTGGATGGATCTGCAGGGAAAGAACCTTGTCCAGGTTGTTCTGAAAACTCCAAAATTGGAGTTGGGCTTGCAAATGATACCTGAGGATATGTCCTGTGGCTGTCATGGCAATGAGGTGCTGATTCCTTGGGGAATTGTGGAAAGGTTACTGGGGGACTCTTGGCTTGTGTGGTGGGCAGGTAGCAGCCTAGATGGGTCTGGATGCACAGCACTGTGTCACCATCCCTGCTTGGCTGCAAGGGGATTTGAGTTTTCAGCTGAAACCCACCCAAATCACCAGTTCAACAGGCCCCCCAGCCCCTCTGTGGCAGCCTGGCAGAGCTCAGTGAGTTCACAGTGCTGCCTGTAATTACCCTCACATTTCTTCAGGTTCACCAGCATCACAATATCAATGTGATAAACAGAGGAAATCTTCACGTGAGAGAGATGGAAACTTTCCAATGTGTGTCCTGAACCAAAAAAAAAATATAAAATTCCTTGAGACCAATGAGGGAGACAACAAGAGATGTTAATTCAATCTGCTGCTGTCCTTTGGGTGTCTGGCTGTGAAGAGAACAGCACTGGATGGAGGGGCTGGGGTGTGTGTGAGGGTGGGGAGCAGGAAATCTTCCCCTGTGGCTCTTCTGCTCCTTTGAAGTCTCTGACTCACTGGAGTTCAGTTTTTCCTGTTTAGGGGTTTTGTTGCTGTGGTGACTGGCCCCGTGGTGCTGCCTGAGTGCTAACAAGTGCAGGGCACGTGAATTCACAGCTGTGTGTGGAGATAGGGAGAGGAGAGATTCCCCTTGCTCCTGGTTTTGCCCAAGGGATCCTGGGCTCTGGGAGTGTTGGGAAAGTTCTCTGTGTGTGCACTGGGCTGAAAGTCCATGAAGCATCCCTTGACTTAGGCCTTTGGGCTGGAAGGTGCTGAGTCAGGCACAGGAAGACTTGGCAGTGACAGTGCAGCTCCTCTTACCCAAATGTGGGTGTTTTAGGGGATGGGGGTAGGACAGGGTGGAGCCAACAGCCTGGTCTGGAGCACAGCTCTGAGGAGGAGCAGCTGAGGGAAATGGGGATGCAGGAGAAAAGGAGGCTCAGGAGTGAGTTTATTCTTCCCTACAACTCCCTGAAAGGAGGTTGTAGCCAGGTGGGGATCAGTCTCTTCGCCCAAGTAACAACAGGACAAGGGGGAATGGCCCCAAGTTGCACCAGAGGATGTTTACATTGGGTATTAGGAAAAAATTCTTTACTGAAAGGGTGGTCAGGCACTGGCACAGGCTGTCCAGAGAAATGGTGGAATCACCATCCCTAGAAGTGTTCAAAACATGTGTAGATGTGGTGCCCAGGAATATTCAAGTTTAGAGGTGAACTTGGCAGTGCTGGGCTAATGGTTGGACTCAGCCTGGGAGGTCTTTTCCAGCCTTGAGGATTCAATGATTCTAATCTGTCCAGCCATGAATATCACCCATGTACACTGCTGGCTGGCTGGCAGGCACTGGGTTTCAGCTCTTCTGCAGTCAGTGCAGCCATGTCCTGGATAAAATCCAGCCTTTCTCCTCTTCCAGAGGATGTGGCTGGATGATCCATACATGTGTCTCTGTCCACATCTTGGAAATTCTCCAGGCTGATGGCAGCCAGTTTAGAGCAGCCCATGGTAGCCTCAGGTGTGGAGTTAACTACTGAGGGTATAGGGATTCCTGAGGGAAAAGGGCAGCCTTTGGGTCCTGCAGCAAAAAAACAAAAGTGCTTTTTTACCTCAGCCACCAGTGAGAGGTGTCACTGCTCTGCTTTGGCTCCCACAACTGGGACTGAGCCAGGAGCTGCTGTGCCAGGCAGGAAGGAGGTGCTGCCAGGCTAGGACACCTCTCCTGAGCTGGCTGGCCATGGCTGGGGCTGAGCCTGCAGCTCTGCTTGTCCTTCTGGCTGGGCTGTGGAGGTGACAAGTGGCTGGGGGCTTGGGAAAAGGTTTACATGTGGTACAGCTGTTCACAAAATATGTGACCTTGTTTTTGTACATCTCCACTGAGGCTCCAGCCAGGCCATGTGTGAGACCTGTCCCATGGGAAGCTGAGCCTTCAGCTGCCCATTCTGCTCTCAAGGAAGGGAGCTGGGACACGAGATGGTTGTGCTGCCTGTGCCCAAATCCATTTGACTGTTGTTGGAGAGGAGAGATGGTCCAGAACACCTTGAGGCCTTACCCATCTGCCAGAGAGGATTGGATCTGGCAGCAGACCCCTCAAGGAATGCTTGACTCGAGACCTTTGACTCTATCAGCATCTGTCTGTTCTTCTTTCTAGGTATTGCTCTCCCCAGACATGGATTTTGATCAGTCTGAAAGCGACCAGGATATTTCAGGACTCTGGGGAAGCAGCCAGAAGATGAAGCAGCCCAGCTATCAAGTGGTCATCTGACAACAGCAGGGCAAGGGAGGTGGAGGAAGGAGCAGCACTGTGATCCTTGAGCTGGCCAAGGAAGGGCAGGGTGGGGAATGCTGGGTGACCCTTGTGGATCTACAGAGATCCTTTTGCCTGCCTCATCTCAGGCCTGTCCTCCAGTTGTCTTGTGGGATGGTATCTGTGCATCCTGTACAGGCTTGAGCAGTATCTGCTTTACCTGTTTGCCCCACATGCAGGCACGTTGAGGTTGGGGATACAGGGATGTATTTTCCCTGGCTGGACAACTGGGTGTGACTTTTTTTTTTTTTTTTTTTTTTTTTTTGGTCAGGGCTAGAGATTGAACTGAAAATATTATCTGGGGTTTTTTTAATAGAAAAAGGAAAAAAAAAAAAGAGGCTCTATTCTGTATGACCTGAACTGTGACACTTTTATATGCACAATGCTCAAAAGAATTGGTTTGTAATATGTATTTAAATGTCTTGAATTGGGAAGATTGTCCCAATGGATCTGATTCTTTTTACTGTTTTATAAGGAATCCAATAAATATTTGACCTAAAATTGCTTCATAGATTAAATGCCTTCATGTGCTTAATGTTCTGCACAGCCCTAATGCTGTGAAAGGGAGGAAGGGGAGCTGTTGAAATCTTTCCTGACCAGGGGAAGATTTAGCAGGGCTGTTCTGCTAAACCTAGAGATGAAGACCTTGAGCCACAGAGCTTGGTTTCTGTGTTGGGGTGTAGGAACTGCTTCAGTGCAAAGCCCTGATGCTGCTGCAGCATCAGCCTGTGCTGGGCTCCAGAGCAGGCTCAGAGGTGGATCCCAGCCACCACCTTACAAGGGAGTGTTTACTGGAAGCTGACAACTTGCCTTTTAACTAAAACTTAGTTTAAAATAAACAGCTGGGATGTCTGCAGGATCTGATTCAAACACAATCTGCTAGCCCTGTTTTGGGGGTAAGGAAGGACCTGGGGTAGTTCTGCTGCTGGAAAACAACCCTGGGTCACCCCAGGACTGGCACTTTCTGCTCCAAGTGTGAAGTGCAGGGCTTTGCCCTCTTTGCTTTCCTCTTAGCCAACTGTATTTGTCTATAAACACAAAAATGCAAAACACTTTGCAGCTGTCCTGGGGAGAGAGGGAGCACAGAGCAGCTGCACCACCCCACTCCCAGACTGGATGCAGAGACACAGCTGTGGAGAGACCCATCCAGAGTCCACATGGGGGGATAGTCCTTGGAGCAGGGAATCCAGGATCCACTGGGCTGGTATCCCTATGGAGCCATAGCCAGGCTTTGCTTCTTGGAAAACAACTCCCCTTAAATGATAGATGGGAATGATCTTTTATTTTTCCTTTTCCCCTTGTATTTTTCCCAAGAAATCAACCCTTATTAAGGAGTAATAATTAAAGAATTTGGATTTTCTAATTTGGATGGATTTAGATGTAAAGGCTGAGCTTGGAGCATGTGAAGCTATTTGGTGGGGGTTTTTTTTGGGTTTGGTTTGTTGTTTTTCTCCTGACTTCAAAGTGTTTTGAAGCCTCAGATGCAAATCAAAGTCTCGGATGCCCCTCAGTGAACTAGACACGCTTGGCTACACTTGCAGCTGTGCAGCTTTAAACTCTTTTTCTGGAAATTAAGTCCTTTTTTGTTTTTCTTCCTTAATGAAGGGTCAGAATGCTACTTCTGCTGGCACATCAAAAAGCTTTTGGAACACATGGCACACAGTGCTCTGAATAGATTATTTATATTTCTCAGTGGTTTCACAACACAACTTCTGCTTGTCTGGGCTGTTCTGCACTGGTAAGGGCTGGAGTAAGTCCTGTGCTGTGTAAGGTTTTGACTGAAAATAGATTAAAACAGTTTCCTAGTAGAAGCTTGCTCCCTGTCTTGAGGAATATGGGTATTTTGGAGTTTTGTTCTTGCTATGGGGCTGCACAGTGCAATCCTGCAGTGGGTGAAGAGTGTAAATTTGGCCAAAGCAATGTCCTTGTCCTAAACTGGACTGTGAGGGTCATGACCTTCATTTTAGCCCTTAGTTGAGAAGGTTCACAGCAATAGCAGGACAAGTAAGATGTGGGGGAAGGTTCTCCCTTGCAATCCTTGTGTAGCCAGGGCTGTTCCAGCAGCTCTGTTCCCTCCCCATCTCTGAAATGGTGCTGTGCAATTGTTTCCATTGCACTCCAGAGTGATTGCTCAGCCTCATTCCTGAGCTGTCTGAGCAATGTGCAATCACTAGACATGTCCCTGTGAATCCAAGTGCTCTGTGACACCCTTGGAGATGGGAATAATTGCATCTTCACTGCAATAACTGCAGAGGTCTGGGAGCTCTCTGGGACAGCATGAAGGGCTGTGAGGACCAAGCCTGAACAATCTCATGAAGAGAGGGAAGTGTGATGCTCACTTCAGAGCTGAAAAAATTTAAGATTTACAGTCCATGACCTGCTTTTGCTCTTGGGACAGCAGGAGCACAAACATTTTTCCCATGTCCTACTGCATTTAAAGTCTGTGGTTAAACTCATTTCAATGTGGGAATAGAACCCTAGGGTCTGCTCTTCCCTCCTACCAAGTGTATAGAGACTAAAGAACATCAGTGACCTTTAATTTTCCACCAAAATTACTTTGGTTCCCAACTTATTGTTAACTCGTGAGTGGTTCTTTCAGTCATCTGGTAATGTGAGCCTGTCCAGCAGCATAAAACACACACAACCTTAGCTTCAAAGCTTGTTTTATCTTTGCCAAATGAAAGCTTCACTGCAGTGTTCACTGTAAAATATTTATTGTGAAATGGATAACTGGAGCCTTAAGGAGACCTTGAGTATATTGCTCCAGGTGCTTCACATCACTGAGAAGTTAGATGTGATCCTTGTTATCTTCAGGCCCTGAAAGAAATGTATTTCCTTGGCTGGAGAAGGAGAAAGAGGAGCAATGATGCACCCAAATTATTAGCAGTAGGTGTGTGTTTATATATATTATATACATATCTATATACAGAGGAGATTAGGGGACAGCCTAAGCCAGTCACTCCCCTTAGCAATACACGTGGACAGCACAATGTGGGAGGAGAGGGAAGGTTTCAGGAAGGACAGTATGGAAACACCTGCCAAATCCTGGGATGTCTAGAAATCCACTGCCACTTTTCCTGTTCTCTCTGTGCTAAGGAGAATGTGGGCTGTGGGTGATCTACCTGGGCAGAGAAGTCAACTTCACAGCTGTTCTTCCTCATCTCTTTCTGGCCCACAAGCAAACTGCAGAGCATTAAACCTGTTCCTATCCCACACTCAGGACTGTGCTGAAGGTCTTGCCTTCAGCTCTCCCTCGTAGGAGAGCTATTTCTCAAGATAGCAGGGCCCAAAGCAGTAGTTTCTTCTTGATGTTCTCTTCCAAAGTACAAGCCTTGGCACGAATTTTGTGCTAACTGAGCTCTCTGTAAGGATCTTCCAGAGTGCAGTTAAATCTTGCTGGTTGCTTTTGGCTGTTTCAGGCAGCACATGGTGTGAGTGAAGAAACCATGCTTGCCACCTGCTCTGCTGCCACGGTGCTTGCAGCACTAACGAGCTGATCAAGCAACTGGAAAATTACCACCCCACCCCCAGCAGCTGGAGCTCCAACAGCAACAATATGATTTAATTGTTAAATATGAAAAAAAAAAAAAATCAGTCAAGATTGAACCTATTTCTGTAGGTCTCTGGCAACTGTATTTTCCTAACACATGGATATAATTTAATTCCTGGAGATGCTTCCACACCCAGCCTCCCTCCTTTTCAATTTTGGAAAGGCAGAGAATTCATGAGCTCAGTTTGGCCTTGCCATGTAAATGTCTTTGTGGTTGTCAAGTCCCCTTTGGACAAGTTCTCTGCTAAAACTCCCCTGTGGCTGATCTATAGCATTGCTCAGTGATGCCTCACTTTAAAATACACCACAGCCTCACAGTTTTGGGTTTGGAGCACCACCTGCAGTGGGGGTGGCTGGCAGACCCTTCTGTAACCTCCTGCTGCCAAATTCCTGCTGTGCACAAATTCCTGCAGTGTAAGGAAGGAGAAGAAGCCAGGGGAAATCGGCATGAAAATTTTTTGACAATTTGGAATAAATAAAGACTTCCTCCCTGATGACAAGAGCAGCTAGAAATGTCTAGTCAAAATTCGAGAGGCTGCTTTGTAGGCTCACAAGCTGTTGTGGGTTCTGGTTTGTCAATTAGGAACTTTTAATCTTTGCTGAGCAGAAGGGGTGTGATGCTCAAGGACATCAAGGCAGGTCTGTTGGAAGCTCCTGGTGGAACTTTGTTTCTTTTTGAGGGAGTCAAGACTCAAATCACTAACCCTGCAATGTTATTTAAATTGAATTGTGTAGAATTAACTGCTCCATGGAATGGGAGCCTGCACCACTCCTTTTGCTGCTGAGGACCAGAGGTGCTTTTTAAGCACACAGCCTGTGCCCCAAGACAGCAACAAACCCCATGAAGGTTTTCACCACCTTTTTAAAGGTTTGTCATGATTCAGGGAACATCATGTTCAGTGGCAAATTCAGACCTCATCCCACTAACCAGGAAAGAAATACCCTCCTGTGGTCTGTTGATTTAAGGTTTTGTTTGATGCCAATGGGTCACTGCAGATGAATATCCACCCACCTCTCCTCTCTTCCTGTCTCTCTCTCCTTTCCCAAGGACCAAGGTTTGAGCAGGAGCTCCAAGTCACTTCTTTGCAAAGCCTATCACCTCCACAGGCACTGTGCCTTTCATGGGGTGCCTCACCAGCCCCAGGGGGTATTGCACAGATCCCTGCATAGGTTTATTTTAAGGCCAGCAGCCTCTGCACTGTTCACTGGCTTATTTCTCCCTCCCTTCCCACTGGGAGAGCATCAATCATGCCTTCAACCACATCCTTTCCCCCAGCCTTCTTTTTCTTCTTTTTCTTCTTCAGGAATTTGATGAACGTTGGTTTAGCATGAAAGAGCGACAGCTGATTTCAAAGGACAAAAATCCTTGGTTTCTTTGGCACCAAAAATTAAGGAAATATTCATAAGTTGCCCAGTAAAGGCTTCAGAAGGGACCTGCTGTCCCACATGCTGCCACAGTGGCCCTTCTTAAAGGCTGTTGATTGTCCCAAAGCTGCTCCCTGTGTCGAAAGGATGAGAGGCCAAATAGTCCTGGTAGCTCCCATCAATCAGTTTGTCTGCATTGTTTTTGGCAAACCAGCAGTCAATCTCCTGCTGGCCATTGAAGATCCTCCTCTGCTTCCACACCACGGGAACGAGCCTCCCCTTCACCTTCAGGGTGTTTGTAGGGTTTGCCTTCAATGCTTCAGTTTGGTTCTGCCCCACCTCATGACTACTTGCGTTCAGGGATTCCTGAAGAAGCTTAACTTCGTGGTTCAGGAACTGACCTGCAAGGCAAGATAAAATAAAAATCTGTGACTGGGTGATTTCTGCCTGTTTATAAATTTTGGTGGTTTGGTGGTTTTATGGGTTTTTTTTGGTAAGGATGCATTTGAGGATTCTCAGCTTATGGATCTGTAAAGAGCTTCTCTACAAGAGCAGGATGAATCTTGTTCCTGTGATTCATTTCTAAATCCCACAAACACAGAGGTTAGAATAAAACCCTCTTTTTTCCCCTTGAGTCACTAAAGAGCTAAAGAGGTTTCTTAGCTGCCAGTAGTAAGTTCCCTTCTGTGGGACATGGTTGCTAGAGGTTAATAACCCACACAATGTCCATCAGCAAGCAAAAAAGTCCTAGGCCTGAAGATTCAAGTTCTGTTCCCTTGCCCTCTTGGGAGGAAGTTCTTATAGGCCAAACCTAAGTGTGGATTTAGAGAGTGGACTGAGTCCAAAACCCCATTCCTAAGGAATCATCTCCTGCTTCACCTGGGGGTGTCTGAGTGGCACAGAAACTATGGCAGGAGTTTTGGAGTTCTGTGGCTGTACATGACCAAAAAGATCAATATTTCTCATTGGCTGAAAGAACACAACCACCTGGTCATTAGTTGAGCCTACCTAAAGCCCTGTTCATTCAGAAGGTAGGGGTGGCTTTTATTTCATTTCATGTTTGAAAGAAAGGGGTCACAAAAAGGTCTTGTGGAAGATTTGGTTTCTGTCTCTGTACTGGGAGCATCAAGCACGTGTATTCTAATAGTAACTGTATTGAAAAATCATTAAAAGTGTGGAAATGTGAAAACCAGGCACAGCTGGGATAGGGAGAGTTAGCTCCTAAAGGAAAAGACAGGAGAGGAGTTGGAGGTACTAGAAAGAGAGAAGCTGTTTGAGAGAGGATGTAAAAGTCTCACCTGGGAACTTAATCCCCACCTGCCTTTTTCCTTCCCTCCTGTCTCTGCTCAGAAATATAATTTTTCTCTGATTTACAGCTCTGAACCTGAGAACCTGCCACTTACCCAGTAGCCCATGGGAGTCAGAGGAGAGGCCTTTGCTGTTGGAGATGTAGAACCCCAGGTGATTCCTCTGGTATGGGGCTGGCTTCTTGTAGTGGTGGATGAGGATGACGAAGCCGATGGAGTCCCGGATGGTCACGGTGATGTTGGAGTAGGCAGAGATGGACACCTCGAGGCTCCTGCTTCTCACCACAGCACTCCGGCCACAGGACAGGACAAGCCTTTCCCCATCATCCAGGATGACCCTCCTGGGTGTGATCTCCAGGTAAGACCTCTCTGGCTTGTTGCTGAGGATGGTGATGGTGCTGAAGTAAGTCCGATGCTTCTTGTGGCCGTTGGGTGGTGCGGGAGCTCCGATTAATTGCCCATTCACTGTCACACCTGGCAGGAAAACAATCAGTAAATGAAAGCTGGAACCCAGGATCACAGAATCACAGAGCAGTCTGAGTTGGAAGTGGCCCATCAGGAGAACAGATTTATTGTCTCAATGACACATGCCCTGAGACTGAGGACATGCAGGCTCACCACCTCGTGCTCAATTATTTCACTTAGCAGTATTCAAACGAGTATAATCAGTCTGTTATAAAACTGTGACCTCATACAGAGCACAGAAATTTACCCAAGCTCAGAAATGCTGGCCTTCTCTGCAGGCAGGTGCCCCCAGCCCCATTAATCCTAACACAATGTATGCAGTGCCACAAAAAACACCACTTTTGAGTGTTTTAAGCTGCAGATCCCACTGAGTCAATTAAAGCCTAAATGTCCACAGTAAGATTCCCAGTTATTTTAATAATTTTTGTGACCTATTATCCATAAGACAGTGGCTCACTTCCAACAAACCTCTGAACACCCACTGAAGAGTGATGATTAAGGAGGAGGCTTGTTGCTAACCCAAGGTAAACCTAAACCATTAACACTGAGATAAAATGTCTCCATATCCCATTATTCCTGATGGGATCTCTCATTTCTGTCTTCAAAGACTCAAAGTTCTAGAGCTGAAGAGTCTGTTTTCCTCAAGCTCATTCTGCATTTGAGCCATAAAATCATTCAAGCACAAGCACAAGCAGTCTGTGAAAGAAGTTGAAGGGAAACATTTCCCAGAGCTGTATCTTATTAAGGCAGACATGAACACAGAAATATGGGGGCTAGACCACTGCCACATAGAACAGAATCCTTACAACTTTATTGTGGGGTTTTGTAAAACAAGCCTGTGATTGTCTCTGGTTTTGACACCCCTTTCTCCCACTATTGCCCTGAGCAGGACATAATCTGCTTATTAGCAGCCCTGCTTAGAATTCCAGATCGGATTTTGGGCCCCTGAGGCTCAGATTGGCTTGGGTAAAGCAGATCCTGAATCATGTGGGTTTTCTCAAGACTGTCATGACTTTCTAGCCAGTTTGGTGGTTTCTTTACTAAAAGAGCCATGGTGCTTGGTGAGCCTGTTTGGGTACTTTGCTCTGTCCTAAACCAAAGAGTACAGTAAGTAAAGAGGGAAATGCCCACAGCAGAACAATTTTGGTGAGTCCAAACCTTTGGGTGAAATTGAACCACAGAAGAAACTTTTTCTAATTCCCTATCACTTTCTTGCCTGTGAGGCACCTTGGTGCTTGATCTGCTCTAAGGCTGGCCTTAACACTTTGATTTTCCTCCACAAGGACCTGCTTGGCTTGGCTGCTCACCAGATTCCTTGTGATCAGAGACCAGCCGGAGAATGTCCCCTGGTTCTCCATCAATATTGAAGCAGACAGAGAACTTGCTGGAGGGAAAATCGATGACAAAGTGAGGGTCCCCATCCGCTGGGAAGACATGGAAAAAGAGATAAATGTGAGAGGCTCACACAAAACTGCAGTGTCCAGGATTGCAACAAAACTGCTGTTTAAAGTGTGTTTGTCCCTGTTTTTTCTAAGTCCTCCTGGTTTGTTGTTTTTAGAGGGTCAGATGGAGTTGGCCAGGAAATGCCAAGGTTTGCTTTGTTTTTCGCAAAGATTGTTTTGTTTTTCTCACAGAAGAGGCTGGGTTTTCAATGACAACTCAAAACCCAAAACAGTCTAGATGAAAATCAGGATATTTTCTTCCTGGAATATAATTTCAGTGATTTATGGGAATTATCATGTAGGTGTTTTGAACTCCTCCATTCCTTCTTGGCAAGCTACATCCTGCACAGCACACAGAAATGTACTTTCTGACCAAGGGCTGCTGCATGGGTCTGCTTCACTCTGACTCCTCCTGGCCATCAGATTGGAGCAGTCATCAGCAGCTGTTGATCCCACAGTGTTAATTTTTCAACAATCCTTGACCTATCATCAACTATCAGACACCTGCCATTAATAAGGCATGCCAAAAATGCTGGTTTCTAAAGTAAAATTGAGCCTATCCAGAGAAATTCAAGTCAGAATTCTTGATCTGGACTTATTCTTCAGTGTTTAATGTATGAAAAGTTAAGTAAAGGTACAGGACCAACAGGAAAATTGTAAAATACTATAGAATTTTCTATTTTTTCCATCTTCAACAACTTTTTTTTTAATATTTGAGCATTATTTATAAAAGGTTTTCTCACTATTTCTAGTACAGAGAGAATGTGTTTCTGTTCTCCCCTGATCTGCAGAAGTCTTAAACATGAGGGATCAAGTGTTGTAGATCATCTGCCTTGCTCACACTCCTTCTCATTAGTGATCTTCTCTGTATTTTGGTTTTGTTTTCATTTTCCTCCCTCCTCTGTAGGTCTGACATGAATTTTGGCTGGTCACTTGAATGGTTATACCACAGTGATATGCATCTGAAGTTTCTATAAATCAGCTGCTATTATTTTGCATTATTAAAGACATGAAAACAGGCACTGACCTGAAGTTTTGGAGATTTTAATTCTCTGTTTATCTTGCCCTCTGCGCATACCTAGAAGTGGGGAAGGAAGGCTGTTACAATTACTTACTGAGCAGCAGAAAAATATATATCATGATAATGTTCCCCAGATACTATTCAGAGAGATTATGAGGTATATCCTGCAGCCACTTTAAGTTTCATTTAGAACACCAATTTTTCTCCAGTAGTTTCTACAGAGCAGTAAGGTCTTCAAGGGGGTGAGTGAGGGGCTAAAAGGTTTGCTAAAGGTTACCCAGCCCACAATTAGCAAAATTGGTATGAAAATCCCAGCTTTACCTCTCAGTTCACTGTCCAGATCACCCCTGTGCCAAAGTCAGCCATGAGACATTGCCCATACAAGAAGAATTTTTATTATAAAGGTTATTCTTCTGTCATACCTGGTGGGGCCTTGTGCCCCTGCAGGCTCTGCACCTTTTCCCCGATGCCATCAGTAGAAGGGCTGATAAACTCCTCCTGAGGTGTCTCTGAGTGGAGTCCAGCCTCCTTCATCTTCAGAACAGTGAAGGGGGTAACAAAATTGTAAGCCAGGGCCATGGACTTGGCTTTTTCCATCAAATTGTCCTTTTCCTGACTGTCATCACTCTTGAGCCGAGAGTTGAGCAATTCCTTGATGGTGAGGTAACTCCATGCCCTCTCGATGTAATTATTGTCACCTTTGCCATCCTCCAGGCCAGGGACACCTCTGATGTCATTTCTGCCCTGCAGATCAATAGCCACATCTGTTTTGAGGAGGATGTACTTCTTGGAATTGCTGGCAGTCACCTCCACGTGGAGTCTATCCGAGGTGCGGTTGATGAGTTTGCCTGCGATGATAATTTCAGAGCCATTGAAGTAGTTGGGGAAGAAGTTCTGGGTGACCTGCTCCACATCATCTTCAGGGTAATCAACACGGATGTCAGAGAGAAGGGGTGTCCCTATTTCATCGTAGAACCTTAAAGCAAGACACATTTTTCACTGTTAGCACTGTGTGAACACACTCTTGCACTTGGACACCGACAAGGACACAGTCAGGTTATCTGAAATGGCTCCTAAGTCATTCAGGGGCAGTTTGAGCCATCAGGAGCCAAATTTAACTCCCACATCCACTCTAACTTGGCCCAGAAAAATGGGGCTGAGGTGTCACTGCCCTTAGGGGTATCACTGCCCTTAGGGCTTTTCAAAACCTGAGTGGACAAGGCCCTGAGAAACCTCATCTAAATTTGAAGTTAGCTCTTCTCAGAGCATGAGGGTGAATTACAGAGGTCCCTGTCAACCAAAATTATTCTCTGCCTCAGTTTAGTCCTCACTGTTCCTTAGGCATCTAAACAGAGGCTCTTAAGAATGTCCAGAACCATCCCAGCATGGCCTGACAGTCACCTCCCTTCCACCATGGTTCCAGATCCCTGCAAGGAGATATTTGGGACCACTTAAAAGTCAATTATTGGCTTCTCAAGATTCACAGAAAGCACCCCAGTTATTAAAAATGTAATTAGACGAGATGCTGTTACCCACAGGTTTCTAGTGGTGTGACACATGTATCCCAGAGCCAGAAACTGTAAGGCCAAAATGTTATGCCCACCAAAGCTGAAGAGATTCCAAACCAAAGCTTCTGAATCTCTGAAAGACCCCTAGATTGGGTTGGTCAGTGTAGGACAGGTAGAAATACAGTTTTCTGAGGGCCAGCAGAGGAAGAAAATCAAGAAGGAATCTCACCACACCCCCATAAATGAGGATATTTCCAAGGAATGGAGGAATTCTACATAGAATTATGTATACAGGAGCTTCTATACACAGGCACCCTGGCACAAAAGAACTCACTTCCTCATGGTGATTTTCTGTTGGAGCAAGGCATGGCTTTCATGGAACCAGAGAGGTTAAGTTAACCCTTTAATGTCTTGTTAACATGACCAAACACACTTGTGAGAACACCTGTGGACAGCTCAGAAAACCTTCCCAAGGCTCAAAGCCCAAGTTTACAATACTGTGTTTTCCCTGCAGCAATGTGCTTTTGAAGGTTCCTCACAAGCTGCTCCAAGAACACCATATTTCCCATTTAGATGCCAAACTGCTCATCTCTTGGCAAGTCATTTGAGTTTAATTTGGTAAATAAACAGAGAATTGGACTCAGCCCTTTTTTTTTTTAGTTCAAGCTGCATTTATTTGACACATCTGGTTAAACAGACTGTCTGGAAGCTAAAGTCACACTTTCTGCTTTATTCTCTCTCCAAGGGAACCCAAAGCCTGAATTGGTTGACTTTCTTTTAAAGTCTGTCTGAGTGCTCATTGTCTTTCATGCAGATACCCCACCAGATTTAAAAACATGACTGAATTAAACTTGAGAACTCTCTTTAAATTAACTTCTAATCTGTAACAAATGGTGGAGATACACAGCCTGTCTTAAAGTACAATTCAAGGAAGTATCTGTATAAAAATACAACCTGCTGAGCATAAAAAAAAAAAAAAAATTACACTGGCACCCATTTAGATTTTCCCTCCAACTGAGGTTTGAATTGGCCTCCAGCAGTGATTGTGCTTTTCTGTACAAATTTGGCACCAGATGCCAAATGGGTTTGCCATGACTGAGCTTGATAAACAGTGAGCTGTTCATCAGGGAGAGGTGTTTGAACAAGTCCTTGCAGCACGGGGCTCCCTCAGCCCAATCAATCAGAACATCCTCGATTTGCCAGGGAATGCCACTTGCTATCCAAAGTACATGTCCTGAGGAGGAAATGATGTGGGTGGAGTGGCAGATGGATCTACAGAATTTAGTTTAGGAGGAATTCTTGCCCCTGCATAACTGCCACAGAAGGCAAAGCCCTGGTGGAAAGTGCTTGGATTTATTGCTCCAGAGGAGTCAGGCATGAGCCAGGAGAGAGGTCAGTACTCAATATCTGTCTCTTTCTGGTTTCTGTGGTTAAAACACTAACATTTTGGGAGTGAAAGACAAACATTTTTATTTGGAAACACTGACACATTGACAAACATTTTGGTCAGAGCTGTGGCCACATATATTTCTGCTGTTTCTTACCAGGGTCTCCCCTTGGACTGCAGCTCCCTTACCACAGAAGAGGAACATGATCTCTGGTCCTACTGAAGGATGAGGATTTCAGGAAACTTATGAGGAGTTTGGGTCATAAGGAATGAGGAAATTAAGTGACTATATGGTTATCCCAGGAATGATCTTAGTGTGTTTTTCAAAGTGAAATATTTTGAATCTTGGGCTAAAGGTTATAATTTTTAAAAAATAAAGTTTGGGGGTTTTTTTGCTCCAAATTGGAATCTTCATTCCTGATCCCTTCAATGCTATTTATGATGTTGATTAGATGTATGAAATTCATCCTCTCCTCCCACCATACACCTGTGAGGAGTTGGGACCTGTGCCCCCCAGTTCTATGGGTTTATATGTCCAAAACAGTGATCTGAATTAGGGAAACAAATGTCATGTTCTGAGAGTTTGGGAAGCTCCAGTACATCCTAAAGGTCTGCTAAGAAAAAGGAAATTTCTGAGTAGCCATTCAGAGTATCTGATCATACTCTGCCTCTTCCAACCAGAGCTGAGCCTCAGGGAAACTCCACTTTCTTGCCGCGTCTCATTACAGGATTTTCCATCCCAAAACGCTTTCCCAGAGAACCCAAAGAACAAAAAGAGCAGAACAAACCCCTTGAGGTGGCTGGCTGCATCCTCATCCTCCTGGAAAAGCCTGGTCATGCCACAGTTCTCCAGTGCCATCCTCTCCAGCAGCTTGTGGTCCACGTCGTTGCCAATGCCGATGGTGAAGAGGCAGAATTTATCCCGGATGGCGTCCTTGGTGTTGCTGAGGATTTTGGAGGACTGTGTTTCCCCCACAGTTGGCCTCCCATCCGTGAGGAAGATGATCAGGGACACACTCCTGGCATCAATGTCGTTCTGAGCAATGTAATCATTCAGCAGCTTTGCCCCGGTCTGCAGAGCCCCGTTAATATTGGTTCCTGGGAAGGTACCAGAATGATTACAAATCATTTCTGCTTCTAAGAGTGGTGTGAATAATTTCCCTGAGCTCCCTTTAGTGAGGTGACAGCTTCTCTGGACATTAGGATGTCCCTTTTACTCCAAATGAAGTTGCTCTTGCCCTTTGATTCAGTTCAGCCCTGTTACTCAGCACGAGTTTGGCACAGCTGGTTATGGTCTTATGAATTGAAAGAATTTCAGTTCAAACTGAATGAATTTCAGTTTGTCACGTGAAATTGCTGGTGAATGCCTCAATGTACAACAATCAGCCTGGTAAACAGTCATGCTATGTCTGGCTGGTACAAACATTGTTAAACATAATTACAGGACTCTCCCAGATGATATCTGAACTAGGAAAAGTTCTGCTCGTTTTTTTCTGAAGGGCACAACACTTGAAGTCAGGAAAAAAGCCTTCAAATGGGAAAACAAGTGGATGGGTTTGTTCTTCCCATCCCAGGGGATACAAAGTTTAAAGGGAAGAGCTTGGTTAGCTGGGGAGTGTGTTTGCACAAAACAACTGGCTAGTGAAGAATAGAACTGCCTGAAGTGTGGTGGGAGGGAGAAAACAAGGTAAATGTGGGAACAGATGTACATTAGAATAGGCATGAAAAGGATCCAAGCCCACTGTGTGTTAAAAAAAAATGAAAACAGGAAAATGAGTACAAGTATTCCCTTTCTGCATGTATTTCTAGTCAAAGCACTGAGGGATTGGCTGTGGGACCTTTGCAAAATCAGAATATTGGGGTTAAAAACAGCTCTTTGAAAACAAAGCGGGTGAATTGGTTTAAGAGTGATACACAGCTGACTCCTGGAGGTCTGGAAAGGGAGATCTAGAAAAGTTATCAACAGGTTGTGATAGAAAATCAGCCCATACAGCATGAACCTAGAAACTCAGTGTGCACAGCTCCAGTGATTGCAGCAAGACAAGGAACAGGAAAGCAGCAAAGACTTCTCAAAAGTCCTCAGAATCCTGACTGTCTTCTGCAAAATGGTTCTCAACCAAAAAACGTGCACCAAAATATCCTAACTCTCTCAATCTCCAGGCAGATCCAAAATTTCAGAAAGAACATTTTCCCCAAAGCCAGAAGAAAACCATGTCATGGAAGCAGTGTGTAATTTTATCCTCAGTTGAATCATAGAACTATCAAGCCCTGAAAACTGCCTTTTGCCACATGCTCAGGTATTTAGCAGCAGGATTTTTCTTTGGTAAGTACAACACAGGGGTGAACCATACCATGTTCTTTGTGTGTGTTCATGCTCACTGGAAGGAACTCAAGGAATAGCACCTTTTTAGGGAAAACACAGAGCCAAAACTGAAGTACCTGTGGTGGAGAATGACTGCACCTTCCTGCTGAGCCACAGTCAATCATCTCCTTTTACTTTTGTTTTCTGGCAGGTTCATGGGCAAACCCAGCTGGTTCCTGCACAGCTCTCTTGGCACTTCAGGAGTCAAAGGCTTTGTTCTCTGAATTTAGTCCCACTACTGGTAATTGTTTAACTGGGCAGGGCCCTTAACCACTTCCTAAGCAATTCCTCTCACAACACAAACTGCAGAGCCAACCATCCTGTTTGCCATGTTTTTCCATCAGGGGGTTTCCTCTGCTAGGAGTGGTCACTGCTCAGGGGCAGCCATGGGAAGGCCCTCCCTGACCTTCAACCAGCTGTGACTGCTTCCATGGGGAAGGATTTGAATAGGTCATTTTGCAGCTCTCTGGACACAGCTGCTGGAATGTGTTTGATTAAAAAACCTTGCTGTATTTGGAGGTTTTTTTCATACAACTGTCCATAGCCTCACAGGAGGCCTATGAATTGAATTAAAACTCATGCCTGCACTCTGCCACTGTTCTGGGGTTTTCTCTGCTTGCTTCCCTCCAGGCAACAAGGCACAAGTAAAAAGGGCCAAGAAATTTTTAAATATCATTTTGTCTGGTCCTTGGTAGAGATAAGAAGACAGTATTATGTGAGAAACTAACTCCTGCAGAAGACAAGCCCACATCCCACATGTGTGCTCCATCCATGGAGTTTCCAGCACAGACAAAACCATGAGCCTGCTTTCACAGAGCCTTTCAGAAACTACACAATACTGGCACTGTGTGTCCTTTGCCAGGGTATGTTTTCATCTGTGTCCTCAAGAAACAACCTTGGAAGCTTTCCCATTCCAAGGGTGTCACCAGATAAACAAGAATGGAACCACAAGAATGGAACTACGAGAATGGAACAAGAATGGAACCAAATTGGGTTTAATAAGAATACAGAATCACAAACTAATTTTGGTTGGAAGAAACATTTCAAGGCCATCTTGTCCAAACCTCCTGCAATGGGCAGGGTCTGAGGAAACCTCCCCATCATGTATGCTAATAAAGAACACATAACCCTGAGTGGAGGTGAAGAGACCCCCTTGTCCCATGACCTAAATCCCAAAGTCTTTTTATTCTATATGCTCCAGGACCACGTTCACCACTCTCTGTTCTGTTCTAGTTAGTTGGATAACACAATTAATCCCATCTCTATCTCTGATCATACCTCCAGTAGGTGACATGTTATGGATGTACTTTTTGGCATCCCTGATGTTATTTGGGGTAACTGGCACCAGCCTGTCCTGCTGCCAGACCTTTATTCGGTTGGAAAAGCCAATGATATTGAAGTGATCTTCAGGCCTTAGGTCCTGGAGAATTGTGAAGAGAGCTTCTTTGGTCTAGAAAGAGAAAAGAGAGCAGCAAACACAGCTGTCAGTGTTTCAGTGGGCAAGATTTCGTTTTAAGTTGTTTACTGGTCTTTTAGATGTTTCTCCACTGCCAGTTTGGCTGATGAAGAAAATTGGGATGTCCTTCTCTATCTTAAAGCCTGATCTCTGTGGTGCCAGGGGATAGGCAAATATGAGATTAAAAACAACTCCTGACCAAAAAGTCTTGTGAGGCACATCTAGACCTAACTAAGCTTAAAAATGAGAAATCACAATTAGGATAAAAGCTCCCAGTGATTGGGAGAACCATATTCTGAATTAAGGGATAGTGAATAATAATGACTAATATCAAACTCTAATGCCCTCTAGACTGGCAGTAAGCTGCAAGTGGCATATATTTAAAATAGATCACTGATAAGTTAAAAAATGCTCTAAACATGTTAAAGGCTTCACATTCTCTGTTCATAGTTAAGATACTATTTGCTACATATATGCTCTAATGACTAGTTTCAGCAATTAATAAATGTTTAGGTTAATATATTCAATTAACTAGATATAAAAGGAGTCCTGACTAGTCATAGCAGATTCTACCTGCCAGTCAATTTTGTCCCAGGCATATTATTTTTTATTAATATGGCAACTGTTCATTATCCTATGTAAACACAGGCCAGCAGAGTGAGGAAAGCTGGTCACAAGATGAGTTCACAACAAAGGAGTTTAAGGATCCTGGGTTCTGGAAAAGCCAGACCACTGAGGAAAAGCCAAGAGGAAGCCTCCAGAGGTGTCCAGCTCCCCTCAGTGAGACCAGCTTGGATTTAGCAGCCATGCAGCTGTGTTCACATGGAGACAGACTTCAGCTGAGTAAGACTCAGAGAAGTTACCCAAAAACAGCCTCTGTCCATGCAAACATAGCCTATATTTGGATGCAAAACGCATGGGGGGAATATGAGGCAATATCTAAGCAGAGGAATCAGCAGATTCTCAGCTCAGCCCATTCTTGGCCACCATTAAACCTCCCAAATTCCAAGGAAAGCTATGCAGGAAATAATATGATGGGCTCACCAGCATTTAGAGGTTCCTCTCATGCCTGTTGGGAAAATATGTGAAGGGCTTGTCCAGAAAAAAAAATGTAGAAGTAATCAGCAGTGCTGGAAACCACATAAGCCTAGGCCTGATGTTGCTAAGTAAAGACAGTTTGGGAAAGGGCTCAAAGGACTGATCAAGCTGTGTCATCAATATCCCTCTGGATTCTGCATGGCAGAGGGTGATGCAATGATGCAACTGCAAACAAATCTAATCCTCACAGCTGGTGCCTTGGCTCCCAGTCCACCTGAAATTAAGGGGAATATTTCCCATAGCTTCAAACATTCTGGAGCCAGGTCTGGAAACTCTCCCTGCCTGTTTCTGTCCTCTGTACAAATCATTTTCCTCTGCAGGGATCTCAGGATTAATCCCTCCATTTGCTTAGCTGGAACATTCCTCCACGTCCCACCACTGTTTCACAGACAAGAATATTAAAGCAAACACTGGTGGAAGAGATTCTTTCAAAGAGAAGGGGAGAACCCCACTAGGTTCACATCATGATGTGCACCAATCAAACCTTCACAAAGCTGAATTCTTGCCCCAAACATGGAGGCTGTCTCCAGTCTAACAGTTCACAGAAGCTGACAAAATTGGGCTAGATAATCAGCTGTTTGAAAAAGAAGAGAAGGTTTTATTCTCTCTCATCTCCTTTTTTACAACACCCTTTGTATTGTAAAAATGCCTCAGATAATGCATGACATCACCCTTTAGAGACATCCTCTGTCAGCATCCCATTTTACAGCAAGGAAAACCAGGCTACTTTTGTAATTACATCAAGGTCAGAAAGTGAGAGGTTCCCAAAACTTGGGGTTCCCAGCCCACAGTTCAGTCAGCCAAACCATCCCACACGTGCACAGGCTGCAACCACACAGAGGAGGAAAGGACTCTTGGATTTATTCCATGATAACAAGGTTGGCCTGAGTATTTATCCCTCAAAAAATGGATCAAAGTAAGCAGAAAAAAGAAAATGGAAAACCTTTCTATCCTGTGTGTGAGCAGGCCTCCACGCCAAGCTCTGCTGAAGGAATTTTGGGCAGGGTGTTAAAGCAAGGAGCATTGGGATCACAACAGCTCCCTATACACACAACCCCCCTCTACTCCCACAAAAGAGAGAAACAGAGGCTCCTAGAGGCAATGATTTGAGGAAAACCTCCCCAAATCTCATTATCTATATTACAGCTCTGATTATAATTAACATTGCTTGACCTCTCCCATTACAAAACCCCTCTTTTCAGGGGTTTTTTCCAATTCTGTGAAACTGCACTTTTCTCAGAGGGATTTATTGGGCCCAAATAAGCTCTGCTGTTTTCTGAGAACAAGTCAAGAGGAGAAATAATCTTGCTTTGGCCTACTTGCAGAGAGGCTGCATCTCACTTTCCTTGTGCTCACAAATTCCTTTTGACATTCTTGCCTGTGTTCAGCCAAAAGAAAAGGAAAGGAGAAGGTGAAACAACACAGAGCAGAAGTGGCTTGGTGTACACAGCAACCAAGCTAGAATTGCAGGGAGGATCAGGAGGGAACTGAAACAGACATTCCCAGGAAACCCAGCACTTCCCCACACCCTCAAACAGGGGCCAAATGTGGGGCTGGGACCGTGTCTCTCCCCCCTCCTTTCATCTCCTCTTTGCTTTTTGTCTCATTTCTGTCCCTCCACAGAGTTTGAGTCAATTTTTCCCAGGAAAAAAACTTCTGCCATATTTTAATGGATATGTACTGACAGCCTGGATTCTGGCATCTGTATCCTGTGCTTGCCTCTGCAACTTAAATTAAAACCCTTTGAATTTCTGTAACATACACACAAACATATGTACAAGTGTGCGTGTGTGCACATGGCTCTGCTCCAAAGCAAACAGAGTGAGGGGGGCCCTGTGGTTCATTCTCCTGCAGCTTTTAAACTCCATCCATAGTAAAAATAAAGGGTGGGATTCAGTTTTCCTCACTCAGTCACCAGAAAGCTGGGCATCACATCTAATTCTGCTCGAGGCAAGGGAAGTCACCACTGGGGAATAATCCATCCCATCTGTTTTGGACAGGTTTTAGGGTGGGCTGAGTCACTGTCTGGAAGTGCCTGTCTCCAGGCATTGCCTTCAAGCAGAGAAGGTGGAACTCACCTCAGGAACTAATCCTGCCCCATCCTGAGCATTCTGATTCTTGCTGGAGCCAAAAGGAGCTGAACTGTCTCTCCACCTCTCCCAGAGTGCTCTGAATCCCCTGTCTCTTCCCATTCCCATCTCTCTTCCCAGCTCATAAGGACTCCCAGGAATGTCCCAAAGACTGCAGTGCTCATGGGGTGGCAACAACACACTTTGCTATCTACCAGCATTCCTCACCCAGTAATGGTTTGTGAGAGAGATGTGACTTCCCTCAGACTGCTGGATATGATTCAGGAGCTGGCAGGCAAAACCAGCTTTTAATAAGGAGAATATCTTGGTAAAAGTGCACTGCCTGAAATCCTGGAGGATTTGGCTATGACCAAGTGCAGTTGGTGCCCAGCCCTCTCCTCCCATCTCCACCAGACCCCAGGCAAAGCTCTCCTGGCTGCAGCTTCAGCTGGGACACAGCAGCAGGTTTCTGCTTCTTGTAAGACCACAGCTGGAACTTCTCCTGGCTCCAAGGAGCCAAGGGCTGTGGCTGCCATGGGATTCCCAAACTGCTCTGCTGCCAATGGGGTTCTTGCAGTTCCACTCCCACCTGGCCCCAGTGAGTCATTCCAATGAAACTCCTCCCAAAGAGGCAGAAAATTAACCCTTAATTAACCTGCTGAGGGTTGGGTCATTCCTCCATGGCTGTGCACATGACACTGGTTCATTTTGGAGATAAGCTGGACCCACTCACATTGAGGAAAAAGAGTTTAGGGGTCCAGTGCCTCTGTGCCAGGTGCTGCAAGGTTTTACTTTTCCCAACATGTTTGCTTGGGTAGATGCATTTGGAGCAAGGATTAAAGCAGAGGATGGCAAGAAGTAACAATATAGAACAGCTGAATTAAAA
>WEIU01015141.1:49397-130247 GCA_013389925.1 Aegithalos caudatus
AAAAAAAAGTCCTTTTTTACCATTTGGAAATGGTTTGTACATGTCAGAGTCAAATTTTAAATGAGGATTTAAAACTTGGTGGGGGAAAATTCCTCCATTTCCCTCAAATTAGCATAGGTACAATTGAGCTGAGAGGTGGAGACTGAATTGCCACTGCATTTGAGATGAGAAATTGTGCTGGTGAATGAACTGCCAACACAGCTGGAACCTTGGCACTGAAACAGCCACCTCCAGGGCTACCAAATATCACCCCCAAACCTGGAGCAGTACAATAGAGGAGAGGAGAGGAGAGGAGAGGAGAGGAGAGGAGCTCACACTTCCTAAATAATTGATATACAAAGAGTCAAGCCTACAAGCCTGCTCAAGCCTACAAGGCCAGAGACAAGCCAACTCCCAGCCACCACTCTGACCTTCCCTGTCACCTCTGCACTGACACCTGGACATGTGACACAGCTGCTGCCTGTCTGGTTCTTGCTTGCTGCATCACAGCCAGGGTGATTCAGAGCTGTACCAGCCCCAGCAGCAGCAGGAAGAGCAGAACTCCTTCAGCTACACCCGAGTTTGGCTGTGATTTGTCACCCTTGTGCCCAGCCCTTGGAGTTAGCTCTGACAGACCTCATCTTGCTTTAACACTGCTGGAGCAAAGCATGGCAAGATACACACTCTTATGGGAATGCTGAGAGCCTTCAGCCTTTTTCTGAGGCCAAAGATCTGCCTCAGAGACATCTGGGATGATGTCAGACCATCTGGGCACCTTTTAGGAGGAATCTGAATCCTGGTGACATTTCTTTCACAGTCTCTTGTTTGTTTGGGGAGCGGGGTGAGGGTGAGGCCTGGCTACCCCGAGAGCTGTGCAGCTCCCAGGGACACAATATGTGGTTGTTAGGAGCTGTGGCACTGCCAGACATTGGCCCTGCTGGGCAGCAAGGGGAGAATTCAAACACCTCATTAAAATGCATATCCCAAGCCCACGTATTCACACTTTCCATCGCCTTAGGAGCACTTCTGAGTGTTTCATCCGGCCACCCTCACAACAGCTGGGCAGCAGGACTTCATCAGCAGTGCCACAGCCTCTTCCAGCTCAGCCAGCACCAGGGAACTGCTTGGGATTGGGATCAGCCAGTCCAGAGAGCACTGCTAGCAGAGAGGAAAGCATTCCCAACCACAGCCTTTGGAAAGCAGGATGCACTGACAGGAAGAGATGCACAAGGACAGCCCCTATCTGCATCCATGTGCTAAAAGATCCCTCAGCTAGAAGACAAAATTTCAGCACCCTTTGTCCAGATTCCTTGTGAGAAGCCAAATTTGACAAGAAAGGAGCTAAGGCACAAGCTGTAAGCTCAGAGGAAATTAGGAAGCTATAGATCTCTCTAGTAATCTGTCTGAGAGTGCAACAGTGCAGGGAAGGGCTCAGAAATTAGATCTACAGCAAAAAAGGAGAAAAGTACAAGTGAATATATTGTTTGGCAAAAGATTGCAAGGAGATACAGGGAGAAAAACCAAAGGAGCTCCTTCTTCCCCTTCAATATCCTCTGTGCTTTGGTTTTTCTCTTTCCCTTTCCAAACATGCAGAGGCAGCTGATAAAAAGGTGCAGAGCTGGGTTTTTCAAAGATCAACAGGCAAAGCTCATCAATGTCCCCATGGTTTGTCAGAAAAGGACTTAAGGAAAGGCTGGCATCAAAGTCACACCTGGAATGGTGTTAACATGGTCAGACAAGGTGCTGCCATAGATTTGGTTTGGTTCCAGAGCCAAGGGGAAGGCAGTGGGAGCGCCACTGCCACATTACAGGGAGCAGCTGAAGCACAGAGAGAGCAAAGATCTGGGCAGTGCTGTTCCTGCTGAGGTTTAAAACCACATCACATGAGTTTTGCTTTCCTCTGTGTCCCAGTGTCCTTTCTGCCCACGTAATGCTGGTCACAATTCACCTGGCAGGAACAGGGACTTCTGTACCAAAACCAGGGGTTAACCCAGAAGTGTATCTTTGGATTGTTTTACCTCCTGCATCCCACTCTCAGAGAGGACAATTGGCCCTTTTTGCCTCCCCAGGGAATGTCCTGCAGTTGAGGAACTGCAAGTGCCCCTCTCCCTGTCAATGTATCTTTGTGCTTTCTTCCTGGCAGACAAGAATGGTGTAACCAGGGAAAACTCCTTCGCAATTCTGGACAACAAGCATCTTGTTCAATGCTGACACAGGCCTGTGATGGGAGGGAGTTTGAATATAGACTTCTGGACAATAAAGGTCTGTCTCCAGTCCATGGTCCAGTCTCCCCCTCCTGAACATCACAGATCCTTTGGTGGTCACTTGAACATTGCTGACTCCCTATATGGCCTTAAAAAAAAAGTTGTGTTGTTATTTTCCCAGGCTGAAAAACAGCCATCCTTTAGAACAAATGTTTGTTCCTATTGCCTTTTCTGAAAAAGATTTTTCACTTTACATTGTGTCAAACACTTAGCTCCACATCCATCCAGGACACTTAAGCACTGAATTTTTACTCAGTGGATGATAAAACTGTCTTCAATTATGTGATCAGTTGGGGTAACTCACTTGCCTAGCACCCAGCAGCATGGTGAGGATAAATACTTGAAAAAACTAAGCTGATAATCAAAAGTTGATCTGATTTCTCAGGAGCTGGAGTTCCATGGCTCCAGAGGGCAGAAGAGATACTCAGTCTTTGCAATCTCACTGCAGCACTGAGGATGTGAATAAATGCCAGTGCAAAGATTTAAGGAGGTGAGTTCTGATCAGCACCAAGCATTGTTACTTGAAGCCCTTATCCCAATGCAGAATAGATTGCAGTTGGAGCAGTAAACAATTCTGTACAGTAAATAAGGCAAAGGGAAAAGCTTAAGGGCTGCCCCACAGTGCTATACTGAAATAACCCACTGGAAACAACAGGGCTTGCATGGGCACCCAGCCAGATTGACACAGCAGTGTCTGAAAGCCACATTCTTCTCTTGTGCTTAGCTCATTTTAAGAGGAATCAGATCCCATAATGTGCCCATCAGACAGTCAAACCCCTACTCTGTCAGCATGATGAAAAATTTCCATGGAGATAGCAGCAGAAAGGTCAACACTAAGGGAAAAATGCCCCATTTCCCTCAATGCAGAGCTTGACATCTCTCCTTCTGCCCATCCTCAGAAGATGGAGTTCATCCCAGGGCATGAAAACTGTTCCAATAATTGGGTACTGTCATTTTCTGTCACACAGACCATCCCCAACACAGTGCTGGGAAGAGCTGACATGCCCAAAAGCTCTCCACAACACATCCCCTCAATCTCAGCAATCACCAGCTGCTGTGTTACAGAGCAGGAATTGAGCTGAGACACAGCTCATCGTGCTGATTATCCCCATCCTTCATCATGTAGCCTCTCTCACAGAATGGGTGTCTCAGCAGCCAGAAATCTGCCAGGTTTGAAGCTTTCCAGCCCCTAGTCAGAACATCCCATCCATGGGTGTAACCTGCTAGGAGAGATGTGCTGCTCCTCCCCTGTGACTTCCCCATTTTCATTGCTTTGTACAGAACACGTGGCAGGATCCTTACAAGAGGATCCTATTGATAGGACAAGAGGGAGTGGTTTTAAACTAAAAGAGGAGATATTTAAATTGGATATTGGGAAGAAATTCTTCTCTGTAAGTATGGTGAGAGCCTGGCACAGGCTGCCCAGAGAAGCTGTGGCTGCCCCACCCCTGGAAGTGTCCAAGGCCAGGTTGGACAAGACTTGAAGCAATCTAATCTAGTGCAAGGTGTCCCTGTCCATGGGGTTGGAACTGGATGATCTTTAAGGTCCTTTCCAATCCACACCATTCTAGGATTCTCTGATCTCCAGTAAGTGAGGGATGGTGACAATGGTTTGTTGGTTGAAGCAAAGACCCAGCACTTTTGCTCAGGGTTAACATTAAGCAATGCAAGAGCACTAAACAGTTCCTTTAAAAAGCAAACTTGCCAGTTTTCCCACCTAAGAGTCTGCCACAGAGCCCTCACAGTCCTTCAACACCTGCCCCATCCAATTTTCACCATTTCCAAACCCCCTCAGCATCTCCAGCTCCAGGATCCCTACTCCCTCCTGCATATCTCTGCCTCCAGCCCTTCCCCTGCCTGTTTCCATCCTAAGCCACTGCCTCAGGCACAAGAAGAAGAAGCCAATTCTTCACCCAAAACTCTGCAGAGAAGAGAGCAGATATTTTGGAGATTATGTCACTGCATCAGGGGTAACTACCCAAGCAAAATCTCTCTCCTCATGACACAGCATTATATTCCTCACTCCTAAGGGACCTAAAATTACATCATGTGGTCTTCAGAGCTACCTGTGAACACTGTTTTGATGACAGTAATACAACATGGAAGACCTCACTCCAGCAGGATTCCACGTGAGGTGCCACAAGCAGTTCTGAGCTTCAGCTGCTCTTCCACAGCCAGAAACAAATGGTCCCAGTTGAGCAATGTGTAGGACACACCCTGATTTAGGGTGAAGGAGCATTTGCTTGGAAATAGCAGTGTTGCTGCAAACAGTGCTAATCTAATAACTTCAGTCTTGACAAAGACTTGGTGTCTTTCAGACTTGGGGGATCTTTGTACAGCCATAAGTCCAGACACGGGTTTGCCAGCTAAGGAGACAAGACACTGCAAAGAGACAAGCACAGGCAAAGAAAATAACCTCCCTAAATTCACATAACAGATCCATGGTGAAAACACACTCAGCAGCCAGGTCTGGCTTCCAGGTGTTGCTCCAGCAGCTTGAAAAAAACCCTAAATTCCAGCTTGGAAAGGACTACTAAAGAAAGATCTTTCACTTCACTGACTTTTATGCATTTGCCAGAGCCTTGAGGAGATACCAAGAGGCTTTAATGGCTCTGCCCAGTCCCAGCTGGGGCCTCCACCCATTCTCCTGCCCATTTAAGCACCAGCCTGGGCCCTCATTCCAGTCTCAGACCAAGAGCTGTGCTGTCTGCAGCTCTGGTACATAAACCTCAGTGACCCCAAGCCATGGACTGTCTCCCCTAGCTTCATCTGGCCACTTCCATTTCACTACAGCTTTGTCTGGTGGTCACTGGGCTGTGTCTGACACATCAGCAGCCCCTGATTCCAGTTCATCCTTTGATGAACTCAGTGATGGTCCCATTGAAATATTTGGGACAGCTCTCAGTGTCTTCACAAGTTTTCAGTTCAAGCCTCAGCAGCATTTCCATGCAAACTCTACCCTCACCTTTGCCTCCTATTTACTCCTAACCCAATTAAAGGACCTGCCCTTTATAGGTGGTCTGTGATCTTACTGGGAAATTTTGTCTCTGCCTCTACTGCCTCAGCATGAGGAAAAATTGGCTGTTAGTCCTAGGACCAGAAGCAGATGCTCCCTTCCTGAATACCTGAGGGCATCTTTCTCTGAAGGTTGCTTGTTTCTCTGCATGACCTTGTCATTATTTAAAAGTTTTAGTGTTAGGCAGATCATTTTTCTGCATGACAAATACTTGCATTTCTCTTGGAAGAAAAATCATATCTTTATTTTCTTAGAGCAAATAAGGTCTACATGGATCTAACGTCTCATTTACTGTAGTATTTCTTATATCCCATATTCATACCTCCAGAGAGGACTGAGCTACCACTGCTGTGAGGTATTCCTGAGCAGGAGGCAGGCTGCAGACAGCTCTTCTGTGTTCTCTGGGGCTGTCTCTTTCCAACAGAAATGGAAAACCTGACAAAACTTTCCTTGTCACAGTAGCTTTGAGCACTCTGAAGGCTGTAGTTGGAATTAGCATTTTTTCCAAAGTTCCCTGGCGATTTAAGGTTGTTCTCCTGGGCAGCAGCTGTTATTTGGACCAACAGTCAGCAGGCTCACAGCCAGTTCTGCAGCAACCAGCAGAAATCAGAGGAGTTTGGAGGGAGAGCATTGAGTGCTTGTCTGCTCCTTCACCACCCTGAAACTCCTGGGGGTGCCTGTGCTGAGGCTCAGAGGTTGAGGGCTGGGCACACAGGGCTCTCAGAGAGGCTCCAGCACTGTGGGTGACTCAAGGGAACCAACTGTGTCCCCTGGACAGCCAAATGAGCTGAGGTTCTTGCAAATCCCCAGCAGGTCCCAGTTTCAGCTGGGTTCCTCCTAGAGCAATTAACCTCAGAGAAAATTACAGTCTGGCATGCCACCATTGAGGAGTTGCCAAGCTGGTGGTGAAGCCAACTGCTTAACTGAGTGTGTGGCATTTATTGCCTGTGGGAAAGGTAAGGTGAAAGAAATCTGTGGTTGAAACAACGCTGTTTTGCTATACATCTTCAAAATACCTGCAAATTCATCCTCTTGTGGGCATATTCATAGCTTGGAATGTTCTTGTTCTGTAACAAGGGTCCTTTCTCACCATGTTCAGTGAGGCTGGGTGCAATGATGATAATCATAAGGTGGTGAAATTATACCTGACCACTTTTTCTCCTGTTTATACCAATGTAAAACTGTTATGTCCCCTTCTACCTAGCCAAAGATACCATTAAATCAGCGGGGTAGACTGCTCAAAGGGCAAATCATTTTGCTTCCCAGTAAACCCTGCAGATATAACCTCTTCCCCAGGCTCTCCTGGCTGTTAAAAGCAACAATTCCACACAGAACTTGCTGTCTCTTTGCAAACGAAGGAACCAAGTTCATGGGGATTTTCCTTGCCAGTGGGACAGCAGTAATGATGTGCAAAGCCTTGAGCACATGAATATTTTTTTCTCATCATGCTCAAGAATTTTCTGTTCCTGAATTATGTCTCTCCCTGCCAGTGCTAAAAGGAGACTGTAGGAAAGGCTCAGGTTCTCAGAGGAGTTTGACTCTGCAACACATCTGAGTCTGCTAGACACCATCAGAGGCTGTGAGAACTGAAGAGAAATATCTTCCACTCAAAGCTAATACATCTCTTAGTAATGTAAGGGGAATTTTTCAAGGGTCTTAATCACAGAACCAAAGAATTGTTAAAGCTGCAAAAGACCTCTAAGTTCAAGTACAATTACTAACACAGCACCACTGTGTTCATCACTAAACCATGTGTCCAAGTGCCACATCCACAGCTTTTTAGAACACCTCCAATGATTTGATTCAAGTTGATCAACCAGTCTCACTCTGTGTGTTTGCAATGGGACATTTGTAGCTTCAGAGATATCTTAGGAAAAAAGGGATGGCACAAGCAGATAAAAATTCATGTTGGAAAAGGAAAACCTTGGGAGAGGAAAAGATAAATGACTCATAATTGGGTTGTGGGAATTGTAGGGTGCATGAAATCCTGACCCCACACGTGTCACTTTGCCATTTACCTTGTGAAGGCAGGTGACTGAAGAGTACAAAATCTCCCCCAGTTGCTACAGAAAAAGGTGCACAGCTGATGTTTCCCACCCTTATACAATCCTAAAAACTGTCCTTTGCCATAGTCACTGCAGCTGACCCACAAGAGCACTCTTTACAATTGCTGACTGTATTTTTAGCTGACCTTGCATGTGACTCAGTAGAGAGAAATGAGGAAAGACAGTCCCATGGGATTTCCCAGCTCTCTACACACCACCACAGATCACCACAGCTGTGAGAGTCCAAGAGAAAAGACAAAAAGGAGACATTTCCTCTGATCAGATGTATCCTGCCACCAGGGAATCTGTGTTTAATTTAATAAATATCTTAATTACATCAACAACTGAGCAGACATGGCTGTAACTGATCACACTTTCCTAGAGAACCAAGAGAGGTTTATTTTTCAGCCTGTCCTACATTTTGGTCTTTTCTTGATTAACCTGTGTGGTGGTTTTAGGATTTTGATCTTAAATCCATAAAGTTCTATTTTTTGGAGCAGCTGGAATCAAAGGAAGATAAGTGCTTCCATCCCAGAGCACTCCTCCATAATGTACCAGTGGTTCTCCATAAAAAGAATACACTGAGATAAAAGAAAAAAAGTTGGGTACAGCCTCAAAAAAAGTTCAGGACAGACACTTCTCTCACTTCAGGCACAAGAGGCACCTCTCTGTAACTAATTTTCCTGAGATCCAGGTTTAGCAGCACCAACTGCCTAGGCTATGAAGTAAACATTTAGGGGTTAATGGCTGTGTTGTTTTTAGTAGGTGTAATGAAAAGAAACTCTGATTCTCTGGAGGAGAATAAAAGCTTTCATAGTGCAAGGTTAATCTGCTGACTACCCGTGCAGCTTACAAAAGCACCAAAGCCCTCTGGAGTTTTAATCTCCCTGGTTCAGCACTTGGTCACTGGCTGTTCTGCTTCCAGCCTTCAGGACTGGGGGCATTTGTGCCAGACCTGTTTGTTCTGAGAGGCAGGGTGCTCATTTTTCAGCAGGAGGGTAACAGAAAGCCAAGAGCCAGGCTCTGTCCACAGGACTTTTTAAAGATTCAAAAGCATCTTGATTTGAGACTTCATTCAGCACAGGACTAAGATTGGTTGTTAACAACTCTCTTGATAAGTCATCTTCTTCCCCACTCACTGGGGAAGATAATTTGGATCCATAGAATCCATACTCCATTTATATTTGATGTGCCCTTCAGCTTAGTGTGGTGGCTCACATTAAGGTCTGTGCCCTGGAAAAAACACCTGAGATTTGTTCTGAAAGACCCAGATTCCCACAAGGACAAAATTACTTTTCTTTCAGCAAAACCTCTTGAGTTATACTTCACTAAGTGTTTTGCCAAGGTAATTTAAAGACAGCAGTGTCTTCTCTGTGCTGTTAGACTGGATACAAGAGTCTGCTGGATGCACTTTGCTGGGAATTCTGCCTGATCTGCCTCTCTTCAAACCACTCAGAACAGAACCACCCCAGACAATCCAATGCTCAATTTTGCCAGCACTGACCTTTACAGAGTGATGAATCCTTCTACACTCCTTGTTCCCATCCCATTCCCACTAGCATGACCACTTCTCATTGCAGGTGAATCATCTCACCTTGAGGTGTTTTCAGAGCCACCTCCCACCTCAGACACAGCAAACATTTTGCAGAAGATGGTGAGACAAAGCCTGAACCAGGCTTTTCCAGCTCAGAGCTGAGCAGTGCAGAACAGACACGAGGAGCTCACCTGCTTCAGCTTTGTCCCCACCATGGAAGCGCTGCTGTCCAGCACGAACACCACGTTCTTTGGCAAGGGAGGAAGGTCTGTGGGGGCAAAGTAGTGCACGAAATATCCATTGAGGATCTGTGGAAGAGCAAGGGAGTCAAAGGTAAGCTCATGGTGCAATGTTCTACACACATCATTATGGGATGTTTGGGGGCTTTCAGTGACTCTGTCTACAATGGAGGGTATGAATGCTCCTTGGTGTTGATGCCTTGGGAAGGCTGGCCTGGAACAGAGGCTGGACAGAGCTAGAGAACAAAATAGGTATTTATTGAAAGGCTTTTAAGGGTATACCTTGGGCAGGACAAGAGCCTGGCCAGGGCTACACCCAAGGTGGACCCAAAATGGTCACAAAATGGACAAGCGGTCACGAGGTCTCACATTTTTATGTTTTGGTTCATTTGCATATTGGGGTTTAATTCTCCAATTACAGCTTCAGGTTGTGAGGTCTCATCCTTCTTGTTTCTCTCTTCAGCCCACCATTGTTTATGTTTTTGGGCCTGAAAACTTGCAACCATTGTCCTTGGTCTTCATCAGGAAAAGGATTTGTTTTGTGTCCCTGCTCTGTGCAGAGCTGACTGACACTTAATGTGAGGCTCAGAACTGCACCCCTAGGCAGCACAGAATCTGAAAAACATGAAAGCTAAAACTTAAGGCATCAATATCCTTCTTAATTCTGGTCCCCTGTTTATCCAGGCTGGATAAACCAGCTGGAGCTTTCCACATCTCCTTCCATGACTGATATCAAGGTTCCCTTCCTAATGCAGCAAGGATGTAATGTGTGCCCACAGATCAGATCACAACATGCACTTTGGGAGCTGGCCTTGTATCCAGATATGAATACAGTTTATTGAGAAACTGAGAAGCAGACACAAAAAAGAAGCTCAATGAAGTTGGGGTTTAAGTCCATCTTGAGGCTGCTAATTGACTGGTTTTATTTTGGATAGTTCTTACAAGATAGAGGAGTAGCCTTCACTCACAAAGAATTTTCTAGGAATCTGGAACAGGCAAAACAATTGAATCTCAGGTACAGTTGAAACAGAAAAGATGAATCATATGTACAGTACCTGAACATCCCCAACACTCAGCTCCCTGTTGACATCATATCTAATTATGAAGTCTCCCAAAATTCCATTTCGGGCAATCCTGGTTTGCTCAACAACACTGGGATTGAATGTAACCTTAGCTAAGGTTTTGGTGTGCCCAATGACAGTAGAGGGAGGAGGAGACACATCACCTGTTGAGATAAAAAGACAATATTACAGATTTTTTCTATTGCCTCACAGATGTCAAAGCACAGCACAGGTGATATTACCATGGAGCCAAGCCAGCCAGAGTGACTTACTGGGACTGAAGATTCAGCTCTGCAGTGACTAAAAAAGAGAGATTAAAAAAAATTAACCCCTCTCCTCTAACTTTAAACTGAAACCCATCTTGCAGTGCTCTCAAGGATATAACTGTTTGTAGAAAATTCCTGTATTCAGTTCTGTTTGGCCAAACACACAACCTCAGACATGCACATGCTGCTCATTCCAGCCAGCTCCAGACATCCAGGATGCAGATCCTACACCTGAGATCCTGACAGTTCATACAAGTATGATTCATTTGACCTGTTTAAACATTTCTTCCAGGATTAGATGAATCACACTGTAGATTTTTCCTTATTGATTATAAAGAATTCTTGAGGTGACTTGTTCAGACGTGTAGGGATGTGAGGTGGGATTGATCTGAGAGACTGATCCCTGCAAGTGTCTTATGTGTAATGTCTACATTGTAAGAAGTCACCTTAGCTGCCTTTATATTCAGTAAAAGTTATCATTACAGTCACTGCAATTTCAGTCTAATTCAGACAAAATTCAACACTGCCAGTGCAGTCACACAAATTGCATCCCTAAGATGTAACTCATCCTAAACTCTGAAAATACTTTGTGAACCAATAAAGAGGGATGTGCCTGGCAGAGGGCACCTCAGATAAAGACAAATATTTAGGTCTTAGTCACCCTGCAGGAAACTCTCCTTGTATTGTTATCTGTGCTTTTTCTCTAAAAGTTGAGAGATGTGGAAGTTCCCCATTGCCTCTCTATGCAAACAAAATTCCACCTTAACCTCTATTTGTTTGCCAACTATTCTTTCCCTCTGAACTCCTTTGGGACCCTTACATGAGACTGATTTGGTCCCTGAGCTTCTCCAGATTTTGAGGGCTTTCCCCCTTTTCCTAACTGGCTTTTGAAAACACAAAAATAGATTATCAGATGAAGCTGTTCTTGGGTTCTTTAGCTCTCACTATTCCAACATTCCAACATTCCTCTGAGGCACAGAAGTTCTTTTAGATCTGCTCCTGAGCTGGTTAGAATTGGTAGAAATCAGCTGCTTAACGATAATGTGAGGGGAAATCTCAAATCTTTGCCAAAAATGCCCAAAACTTCTGTGGTATGACAGGGAAATTAGGGATGGCAGAGGTTCAATTCCAGTTCAGGTGCACACCATGCAAACACCTACATCTAAGCTTATTTTCTAGGCTCCACTATTAAAGTGGAGATCAGGTCAAGAGTGTTAGAGATTAGGGTGTGATACATCTGGCCAGACAGACATCTGCTTTAGGAAAAATTTAATTAACAATAAATTAACAATACTGATCCAAATGACAAGGTGCAGGCAGTCTGGGAAAGCTCCATTCCAGGGGGTCCAATAACTCTGTTTATGTAATGAGCAGTGGCACTTCACCTTTGGAAAGGGCTTTGAACAGCATTAGGGAAAGGCAATGTGACATTTGTGAGCAACAATGAACACAACCTCACATCCAGACCCCACAGTGACTTACAAAACCAGAAATATGTGATTATGTCTTGTTAACAAGTAGGAAAATGGAGGCATGGGGTGGTTACCTAACTTACCTCATTTCCCACAGGTCAAAGTCCATAGAAATGCCAGGATTAGGGTCCTTGTGGGTTTATGAAATGATTAGCCAAATCTGTAACTTTTACTCTGAAGTGCCTTGTACAATCTAGGTCCCTCTAGGCAAAGGAATGAGAATAAGATTTATAAATCAATAGCACTCTAGGATGTCACTTCCAGGATGATTTTGCTTTACTTTCACAGCTGTCCTGTGAGTGCATTTGAAAAGACAAGGCACAAGACTCTTCTACTGAGATAGGGAAAGGTTTTATCATAGGCCCAATTTTATACAAACAAATTGTAGTTAGAGCACCTGGACTGTGAAACAAACTCCTCAGCAAAAGCCTTGTCCAAGGAGACTGAATGACAGATATCACTCAATTTCAGTAAAATCAAGAACTGACTCTAGATCAAAGCTTCTCATGCTCTGAGAGCTCCAATCCTGATGGAGAGACAGAGGTCCCAGCCAATACACTGAAATCACATAAGGACATTAGTTTTGTATCTTAGAGGGGGCTTATAAAGTGATTACCCAGAGCTTGGACATTTTTTCTAAAATCCATGTACAGTTCAAATTTCTCCTGGCAAAGAAAAGTTATAAATCAACATTGCTATAAGATTTTACCTCAGTCTTGATCTGCTCTTTTTATTTTTACAGCTGCCCTTTGATCTGATGAATCAATAGATACAATATGTTTTTAATACATAATGCATCAGATTTGCTTGTATCTGTCTTCTTGAATTTTCCATCTGTATTCTATTGCCTCCAGAAATCCTATTTAACTGCCAGTATGTGGGGAAAGCCTAGAATATATAGAAATTACTTTAAAGTTCATTTATAATTTCTAATCTGGGGGTTTCACATTACTTCTGAACTGAAAGGAAAACCCGCTGTGGGTTAGGCTGCCTGGTCTTATCACACATGGGGCAGTGAGGATCAGTCAGAAATTCCCTCCTTATTCCTCCTGCACATCCATGTCCTTGGCCTTTGGGCAGCAATTCCATGTTTCTGTGCCATAAATACAGTGATGGGTGAGGACAAGATGCTGTGCCACCACTGCACGAGCTCCAGTCTTAATGTTTCTATGGACCACTGGAAATTGGTTTATTTTGGTAGCAACTCCACACCTCAGCTTCCCCACCTATTAAATGAGCATAATCACACGTAACCTGCTTTTTAAAGCAATGTGGAATTTAGGTGGGGCATGTGGATCACACTGCCTCCCTCTATTGCTCCTCGAAACACTCTCTGGAGGTGATAAATGTCATTCTTTCTGATATAGACAGTGCTTTAGGGATCTCTGGAGAGGAAGTTTGCAAGGCTGTCTCACATGGCCATTTTAAGTGGCCGTATTTTAAGAATTCCTGAGGGATGTCTTCCATCCTCTTCATAGCCACTCACCTCCGTCCCTGGGAAAGAAGTTAAAAACCAGAAAATGGTCTGATAGAAAAGGTCCAAGAAAACTTTTTTTTTTTTTTCTGGAATAATAAAAATCAGGTCTGGAAGGTAACTTATATAATCCATTCCATGTTCCCAGACCAAATCCCTTCCTACTTTGTTTTTTGATACAACCAGCAAATACTCCAGAGCTCCAGTAATGGAAACTCAGTGCCTGCACTTGCCAGTCCTTTCCAGAGCTTCACTTTTTTCACTGTTAGGTGTTTTCAATGTCTAATTTACATTTTTCCTTGTGGATTATAAACCCATGACTTCTTGTTTTTTTTTCAGTAAGTGACACACAAGGCACAGTATCCTTTCACTCCTTGCAGCAGTATTTTATATTCTTGAACACAGTTCCTATATCTTCCCTCAGGTTTCTTTTTTAGGCAGCACTTGATATCTGGATCACAATTACTCTCCTCTGTTTATTGGCTTTGCTCTTTTTAAACAAGTGACAGAGAGAGAAATGTCTGAGATATTTCAGAGTCCAGAGCATGGATGAGCTCCAAATGCTTGGGCTGGTTTGTGCTCACACTGAGTTAGTAGAGCCTTCAGACAAACTTTCCACTAAATTCAGCTGAAGAAGTAAACAGAACAGGAAAAAGCATTTTCCAGATGAAATTGTCATCCTCACAAGAGGAACAGTTAAACCTAAATTATTTTGGAGTCAGGCAGATTTGGGATTAGAGCTCAAATGCAAAGTTCATCCTCTGCTAATATGTGGAAATTTCCAGACAGCTGTTATAAGAAATTAAAAGCTTTCTGAGACCCTTGACTTCAGAAAGAAACAGTCATCCCCAGGCAGCCTAGGGTCTCCTGGCCAAGCCCGTGGCTCGTTCTCACACAGCTACACTGAGGAACAAGATGAGGACAGCACCCAGGACATCATTCAGAAAGTGGCTCTGTTCTGAGGTCACCAGAGAAGGTCAGGATGGCTCAATGCCTCCTGTTTTGGAGTTGTATGTGACAGAAGACAACACCTGCACATGCCAAAAGATTGTTTTCCAAAACTCACACGCCTAATGCCTTCCTTTGGGAAAAATACAACTCCCAGATGGAACCATGTGCACAGGAATTACTGTACAAGGAAATATCCTAGAAAGACCTGCCATCACATTGTGTCTGCTCCCTGTTCAGAGAGGATGGATGCAGGACTTCTAAGAGGCAAGAAAAGGACATATCCACAAGTGAGACTGGAAGAGACACTGGGGTGCTGGTGGCTCAAACACTCAGGAGAAGCTGCTGATGGGAAAAGCACCCACCCAGGAGCCAGGGGACAGCACCGCCCAGCTCAGGCTGCAGCTGGTGTTGGACCAGATAAGGAAAGAGGAGAGCCCTGGGAGGTGGGAACTTTGTCCTTATCCAGTGAACTGAGCTGTGATAACTCCCCTGCACAAGGAACATTCACACAGAGCCTGGAGGTGCTCCTGCTGCTGATGGGACACAAAGGGACATAATTAACAACACAGCTGATTTAATAGGCAGATGTATCTTCTGAGAAGGTGTCAAAGACTCCTGAAGTGTCCCATGATCCACAACTTCCATCATTTAGGTGTCCTTGATCCGAAGCATTCCAACAACCATTCACAAGCTCCCCACCCCTGGGCATTCCCACCTGAACCTGAGTGAATATAAACCCAGTAGATTGAATATTCTGTGGGTTTCCCTAGGATTTTCCTCACCACATGATGGATCCAGCCTGTGATCACCTCTTTGACCTATAGACATTGAAATTGCACCAACCAAGTCTCATTACAAGCCTTTCAGGTGGAGATACCTTTCTACTCTTATACATTTTCTTAAGTAATATTTTTATGGCTTTATATTGTCATATTACTATAGATAAAAACTGTTTTCCTGTGCAGCCAGATTGTTCTAAAATAAACCCTACATGTGTGTATTTACAAACACTGATGAATCACTGTTGTTTCAAGAACTTGGGTTACCCTCACCTTTTGGGGTGAGTTGTAACACCTTGAAGGCACAATGTATTTCTCATCCACTACTCTCAGGGTAATTTATTAATACTTATCAAAATCTCATATTTTATCATTAACTCTGAGGTAGTTTAGACATAGGAAACAGAAGAAGAGAGCTTTCATGACATACTCAACCTCAAACCAGTCAGGCAGTACCATTTTCCATTGTTCCAATGTCCAGCCAAGTTGTACTGAAGAGTTTTAAGCCATGGGCAATCCAAAAGAGAGCAGACACTTTTTTCTGGTTTACTCCCAGTATATAGACTGTGTACCAAACAACCCTCTTTAAATGTGAGATTCACAATTCATCTTTCACTTAGAAACTCACATCCTTCCCTGGATGTCTCACTGGATGTGCAGATCTCTTACTTTTTGGGTGTCATGTGAGCAAGAAGGCTTCATAGGCAGCAACTAATGGCTCTGATGGTTTGTTTTTGGATACACCTTGAGAGGTAACAGTCAGATGGAATATAGTGGACAGCCACATGGGTTGATTCCAGACAGAAAGGGTCTGTAATTGAATTCTGAACACAAATAAAGCACGGGAAATCTGAGCTTGAGTTGCATTACTTGTCCTGCAATGGAACACCTATTTTATATACATTTCACTGGCTAGGGAGGATTACAGAATCCAGCAGCTCAGGCCCATTTTTATATGAGCTCTTTGAAATCTGAAGCATGATGCCAAGAATGTCAGTGCTCCCAGATTTCCATTTGGATAGTGAGTTACACGAGTTTTCCCTGTATGTCATTTACCTATAGGAATTTCCATACTGTGCTGGACCAACAGTGTGTCTGCTCTGCTTAGCCTGTCTCTACCCTTGATCAATGCCAGATGTTTTGCAGGAAACCACATGCCAACAATGCACTGTGATATTCCCTGATAGGTGGAAAAGGCTTCCTGCCTCTCCTGATGAGGAGCAGAGCACATTCATCACTTGGCATGTGGCTGTACGACACAGAGACTAATGAGGCTTGACCTGAAGATATTCCAAGTCACTGAGAGCCTTGATTTCATGTGATTTGGGTGAAATCAGTAGATCCCACTGAGCAATCAGTTTAACTCCAGTTCACATGCATTAGGATCTTTTTGTGGCAGATATGAATAGCTCCACTGATTTAGCTGAAATTTCCAAGCAAATTATTTTATGCTTGTTTACGTGATTTTGCTGGCGCTGTATTGCTTGGAGTGACTGAGGGTCAAGTCCCAAAAGACTCTGCATCCTCCTTCCATCCTTCTTTCTTGGTATTTTTTGACAACATGCAGCAATCACAGTATCCTGAGGTGTTTGTTTACGCCAGAAAAAATTACATTTACATTGTCTGAACACTGAGCAAGGACGGTTAGAGGTAAGAGCAGATGCTCAGATAGCGCTTAGTGCTTTGGCAAAATATGGATTTTCCTCTCGGAATTTCCCATGTTCTGAAGTGCAGGATTTCCTATCTTCCTTGGCATGGATGGATGGAAAAAACAATTCACTTGAGTGAATAAAATAAACAGTTCCCAAGAGATGAGGAGGCAAGGGAAGAGCCTGCTCCAGTGCTGAGCACAAGGCCTGAAGGCCCAGTTCAAAGCTCTTAAAGACAATAAAGACAATAGCAAAACAAAAAAACCCACCCTGTTGAGATTAATGGGATTGGCCCTGTATTCATTAAGCTTCAAAGCCCTCACAGGCTTAGGCATAGATACCACACAGACACAGTCACCCAGGGAAAACAGATCCAACTCTTCCAGGCCAGAAATGATCAAGTCCCCACAAATAACAGAACCATGGGCCAGAAAACCTCTCCTTACCTTCAGCTTTCCCGTTGCCTTTCTGCCTGCTGTTCCGAAGGGGAGGCACCTCCAGGTTCACTATCCCGGAGTTCTCCAGGATGTTCACCTCCACTCGCAGCCGCCCCACCAGCTGCTGGGGCCGGATGCTGACGGTGTACTCGTACTTCCCCAGTCTCCTTTGCAGGAGCTCCTCATAATGCAGGATGAACCTGGCCTGCATCTTGCGAGGAATGAAGACGGAGGCCTTGAAAGTCTCATAGCCATTCTCCCTGCAGGGCAAATCCAAAGACACCTTCCACATTCCATACACATCATGCATTACATCCTTCCCCTTGCCCCCCGATAGTTTTGCCTGACCCTGTTCCCTGTAAATAATTGTTGGAGGCTGGGTATTGTTTCCTTTGTGTTAGTTGAATTTTTTTCCTTTAGGTTGCTAGGAAATTAATTGCTGGGTACTTAACAAAAACAATAGAGTGGGCAAGCACGAGTTTTGGAGCTGATGTTTTCTGATAATGGGCCATTAAGGCTCACCAATGACAAGACACATTACATCATCCCATTGGGAGCTGCTCCACCCAGCTGGGGGGGACCCAGGCATCCTAACCTAGATAAAAAGAGGAGACAGGAACAGCAGGACATCCTGTTTTCCACTGGATTCTTGCAGGAAGACTGGACCCATCTTGCCACCACTGGACTTTCTACAGGACCATCTCTACTCCATAGAACCATGTGTTACTCCAGAAGGATTCACCTGGAGTGCATCTAACACCCTGAGCAACAGGGTGTCAGGTCATGTCCCTGACTCTATCAGGGTTTTCTGGGGTTTTTTGTCTGTTTTATTTACATGTTTATTTTTTTTTTCTGTACTATTACATTTGTATTTTTAATATTCCTATTAAAGGACTGTTATTCCTATTCCCAAAACTTTGCCTGAAAGCCCATAATTGCAAAATTATAATAATTCAGGAGAGGGGTTTACATTCTCTATTCAAAGGGAACTTCCAGCTTTTGCTGGCAGATACCTGTCCTTTCAAAACCAGGACAATAATCAACTGAACCTTCCCATCCAATCTTGTTGAACACCTGTAGAGAGTGGTTTTCCCTGGTAAGAGGAAAACCTTGGCTTAATGCCCTGGGAAACCCCTTTCTAAGTATAGTAAGCAAGAGGCTTACTGCCATGTTCCCTCAGTTCAAGTATGCAAATCATTGCTAGAAGGTTCCTGGCTCTTTGTGTTACTATAGGTTGATTTTTGGTGCAGATATTTTAATATTCCTAATGGTTCTCCCCTATTGGACCCTTCCCTCAGACCCTCCCCACACTGGGATGTGTAGGTACCCCTGCCTGACCCTGGACCCTGCCTTTTGCCCCTTGTTATTGCCTTGTTCCAGTTCACTCCAAATATAGTGTATGCCTTCTTGTTTGTTATTTTTGCATTATTAAAATTCTGTTTCTGGACAGTTGGATCAAGGTTGCCTCTCTCTACCAAGTCACCATCAGGGCAGAGTCCCAAGGAAACTCAAAGGGCTCTGATCATCTGGGCTTGGAATCCCAGAAATTTCAAACATTTGTTGCATTTACCATTGAACTTAGTTGATTTACTGCTTTATAAAATAAAGTATATTCTTTCTTCCCTCTTGACTGAAGTGGATGACTCTGTCCATGACAGCACCCTAATTTTCCTTTCTGTTATTACAAGAATTCTTTCCCCCAGTAGTACATCCTGGAGCATTTTGGAATTTAAAAAGTTGTGCAACAGGGTTAGAAAAAGCCACAAGCAATTTTTCATGTCTTGGAGTATAGGAATGATACCAGGCAGTACAGATAACATTCACTTTAGTTGCTCTATCTATGGATGGGCATGCCAAGGCAGCCAAAATGAAGATGGCAGGAGAGTGCATCACCTCCCAGAACACAGCCAAATGCACAACACTCACCTTCCTTCTGTGGGGCTTGGAGGTTTCTTGTGCCTTTCTTTGTCATCAGTGCTATTTTTCTTTTCTTTCCCCGTGACCTCTCCATAATAAGTCTTGTTGCCAATGCTCCTGGAGAGATCAGAGATGCCAGCATGGTCACTCTGCACCCCAGTACAGTGACAGGTGTACATTTGCTGCAGGTGTGTTCACAGACTTTGATGTCAGAAGAATCTCAGGGTGCTGCTGGTGTCACTCTCCCAAATCTCTGGGACAGAAGCCAACTCAGAAGTTCCCTGGCTGGAAATACCAACCCAGTACAAAGGCAAAAGTCTCTTATTCTTCCTATTCACACTAAATGGAAATATTTCTTAAAGAGTGAGTTCCCTATCCCCTTTGGTCAAGTCTGAAGCTGTGGCCCCAATATCTGTATGCAGAGAGGATCTGAGCATGATCAAACCAAATATGTTTGAGACCAAGAGTTTAATTTGTCATTTCACTATGAGGTTTCTCTTTATTTGGTTCATCATTCACACCTCCAGCAGCCACTGAACCTATCAGCTGGTTCGAGTTGACTTCTGCTCCATCAACAATGTGGAGAACATGAAATAACTGGAAGATTCTTAGGCATTATAGTCAGTTAGGCGGGATAAATATATCTGCTAGTGTTGCTGAAACTTTCTCTGAAAGGTTTTTGAGGTCTTGAAGAGAATTTTCTTATTCAGAACAGAGAGAGGAGGAGAAGGAAGTGGATAAAAGACACTCAGATGAGAAATAGAGAAATAGATGGGAAACATAGTTTCTCTTACACTGAGGATTTGAATTTAGTACTGTGGCACCCTTAGACTGTGCATTACTTACTTACATGGTAAAGTTGGAGATGAAAGCTGCAGCTGGGATCTGCATCTCAAACACTGCCTCCCGTGCCTCGGAGCCGCTGTTCACCATGGTGCAGGACACGGTGGTGAAAGCGTACCGGGAAATGATTGTGGATCTCACATGGAACTCAGACATCCGAGGCCTGGTTTCCTGTGGGAATCAAAAGGGTCACCCCTAAACATCCAGGTGGATAACTCACCCCTTCAGTGTTTCAATGGATCTGATATTTAATATGGACTAGCAAACTCCCACCCCATTAGACCTCCTGACAACAACAAAGTGGGCTTGTCCTCAAAATTTCAGGGGAGCTGCAAACAGTAAATCAGGAATGTGATGTTGCCTTTGTTCATGCACAGAGGCCACAGATATTGTCCAGTGTTTGGGAAGGGTCTGAGAGCTCTGCTTATGCCAGCCTTTAAGTGGTGAAACACCCTGACAAAATCCATCTGTGTCCTAAACTGAAGCCTTCAACTCTGACTGTGTGAGAGGATCAGGATTATTCTCTTGTGGCCTGGGAAACAAAGCCTAAAAAAATGTCCCCATGGGGTCCAGAACTGTGTCACAAACCCTGCCCTGTGCGCTGTGCACAAGAGCAGATGGAAGATTTCTTGAAAGACTGACATCACCATTTCATGAAGCAGCATCTTCCAATTCATCCAGTCAGATCCCTAAGTTATGTAAACAGAGAAACTGCTGTCAATGGAGTCAACTGAGTCCTCCTCTGCTGAGAATCCATCCTGGAAATCTGCACCAATGGATGAAGAGACTTAATAAAAAACACTGACACTGTGACATCTCAAGCAAAATATTTTAAGCTTTTTAGCCCACTCTGGACTCCTTCCAGCAGAGAAGCAGAGACAGCAGTGAATGACACATGATGTAGCAATGGAAGCTGAAAGCCAATTTCTGCTTCTTGGGAATGTGTTTTCGTGCACAAGTCCTGAGTTGGAGTATTTCTCCATACTAATGTGTTTTTTGACAGCAACATCTCCATGGAGCTCAAATGTTTTCTTCCTGGAATACTTCAGTGTACTTAACTGTAAGCAGCCTTTGAAAAAGAAAAATCTGTACATCGACTTACACAGTCAAAGACCAAACCCTTAAAAGCAGAAGGGAGATAAAGGGTAAAATTCACTGTAAATACAGAGCAACCTCACTAAGCCAAATACAGTGAGACTCTTCCTACTGAGGTTGGTAAAGGCTCACAGTCACGTAAGAGTTGTGAGGACGAGAACAGGCTCTTCAGCTGCATGTCCAGGCTTTCTCCCAGAACAAAAATAATTTTGGCAAAAAGCTTAAGAAAGGGAGCAAGTGTTTATCTGAGTATGAAACAAGAACATTTGTGCAGTAGCTGATGGTATCAGAAGTAACTGAGTATCCAACAAACCAAGCTGCTGGGCTAGTGAATTCCAGGCAAATGGAAGAATGAGGATCCACTGGAAACACAGATCTACCAACAGACTTGTCATAAACCCTGCCTGCCTACACTTACAGGGCTTGGAAAGACTGATAATGTGTCTCAGATGAACCCAGCCATGATAGATTATCTTTAACTGGGGGATGTGCTCTGTGTCCAGGATCCTGCTCAGCTCACATGGAGCACAATGGCAAGAGATCCTTCAGGGTAGGATTCACCTCACTGATTTTAGGCAGATCAGTGCAATGGATCTGTGGATCTAGGCTAGATTTAATGTCCCACCCTTAGACTACTACTTAATTAACTTCTGTTAATTAGAACTAGATCCTGCTGTTCTTAGGACCTTCCCTGATACGTGGGCATGACCTTCCAGTCTCATTATCCTGAAGGTGGAGAAGATGGAGAGTTTTGATTGAAATAGGGCTGTAGGAATATTTTCAGATATAATGAGCTGATGCTTCATTAAGTCTTTGATGACACTAATTGCCTGTGGCATAGCAAGGTACAGAGAGGATTTAATAACAAAAGTTATAGAAAGGATCAGAAACTACAGCAAATTCTTTGGTGCCAGACCTTCTGCATACAGCCCCATGTGCTGCAGTTCATCAAAAACTGTGGGTTTATATGTAGCTGACAGATGATCAGCAAAAGAGGATCAAGCCCTTTGCCTTTCACTTGAGATACAAGTGGCTCTGCAGTGACCTGTCTGACAGTGTGAATGCACTGATGGATTCACAGGAACTCAGAAAGTCTTTCAAATGTGACAGAGAGCATGAACTTGCTGTTGTTAGGGCAACAGCAGCAGAATGGTTTTGTTGGGTGAGAAAAAAAGCAGTTCTAACCCTGTAGCCTGTCACTGGCAGAGACCAACAACACATGTTTAGAGGGGAGTGTAAAATCAGTCCAACCTGCACTGATACTAAACAGAAATATTCTCTCAGTTTTCAGTAATTTGTGGCTGAAGGAACTCCTGAGTGGAGGGTGGTATTTTTGTGATATATTTCTATTCTGTGGATTTCTCTTCTATTACTTTACACAGCTGCTTTTTGAATCCATGTAAACTTTTAGCATCTGCAACATCCTGCTGCAAGGAGTTCCACAGATTAATGGTATTTTTTAGGGGAAAAAAGTAATTTGGGGTTTTTTTTTTTTGTTAAATCCACTCTTTGCTGGCTTCAGCTGATCTCTGTTATAGAATCACAGAATGGTTTGAGTTGGAAGGGACCTTAAAGCCCATCCAGTTCTAACACTGTGCCATGGGCAGGGACACCTTCCACTAGACCAGGTTGCTCTAAGACTCGTCCAACCTGGCCTTGAACACTTCCAGGGATGGGACAAATATTTCTATCCCACTGAACAAGCTCCAGTTCTGATATCCTTACAATCTGAGAAAAGAACAAACAAACAAACAAAACAAAACAAAACAAAAAAAAAAAAAAAAAAAAAAAAAAAAAAAAAAAAAAAAAAACCCAAAAAAAAACACCAAAAAAAAAAAAGACATTCAACATCCCTCCCTCCTCCTGGTGAGTTGCTGTTGGGGAAATCAAACACTGATGTTGGGCATCATGCAGAGCTGAGGATGAAAGAATTGGGTCACCTTCCTATCCCTGGAAGGGATCTGCTATTCCCTGTATATAGAAAATATAAATGGTGGGGCACAGGCCATTTCCAAGCAGGTTGCTTGGTCAGGCTGGGCAGGCAGCCCAAGTTCCACTCTGTGATTCCTGTGCTGCATTCCCTGGAGCTCTTGCACAATCCATCAGTGCCTGGTGCTCTGACTTACAGCTGCACAAATGCTTGTTTGTTTTCTGCACTTTTTATTGAGGCCTTCAGAAGATGAGAGGCAGCTCAAAGAAAAAAAAAAAAAAAAAAAAAAAAAAAAAAAAAAAAAAAAAAAAAAAAAAAAAAAAAAAAAGCAAAACAAACCATTTGTTTAATGTTATTATTACTGTGATGTATCATCCTGATTAAAAATCAAGTGAGGGAATGCCAAGGCAGCAGATTAGCACACAGCTATGAGGCAGGTTGGCTGGATGCTTTCTGGAGGTGTTCTGGTTATGATGATGAAATGGCAGCTGCAATTTTCTCACCAAATTACTTTATGCTTATTTACATTAAATATTTGGAAGGACAGAAAAAAGGCTGAATATAAATGAAATCCATTCTGTAGTTTTGCCTTTATCAGTTACTTTCATCAAAACAAATTGACTGTCTCTCAGATTAGAAGTAATAAACTGGTAATAAGCCTGAGAGTTTCTCTCTAGGCTGCTGATTCCAATCTGTCAAAGATGAAGGGGACCAGAAGCTGTTAAGGTGGTGGCTGCTCTGTGTCTGAAATGAGTTCCACCAGTACTCAACTGGAGTAAAAAAAAGCCAGAAAAATAACTGGCCATGAACAGCAATTCCACTGGCTGCCTCCCTACTCCTAAATTTTAGACTTCTGTGCTGAAAGAAAGTTATTGACTTCCTCGTTTTCTTTCTTTCTTCAGTATATTTTGTCAGAGAATGATAGAGACCTTCAAATCTCAAAGCAAACTCCCTTTCTCTTCAAACTCAATGAGATTTCATCAGGCTTATGTTCACTGCATTGTTAAGGTTTGTAACATTAGAAGTTCTTTCTCTCAATCTGGGTTTGAGAAGATGGATTGGGAAATATTAGAACAACCTGTACCTGTTGCATTGATCAAAACAAAGTGTTTTTTTTTTCTTTTTTGTTACCCAGAATCTCACTCTACCATCAAATAATTCACTCCTGGGCACAGGGATGCACACACACACACACACACACATATTCAGGGAAAGTGTAGTTCCCATGAGGTAAAATAAAGACAGGGTGTGATACATACCAGCCTCTGCAGGAACTTGGCCTGCCTTGGGACACGGCGAGCAACCTGCAAAGAGTTCAGGGAGTGAGTGGATTCTGCTCAGCTTACAGCAGGCATGTCACTTGTTAAATCCCAGACATGGGGCTGTGTGACTGATCACCCGTGGCCAGGTTCAAATGTTCCTCTGGTTAAAATTAAAACCTGAGTCTCTTCTGCATTAACAGACCCGCTGATCAAAGCTCAGCAGTGGAATGTGGCTGTCTCAGGCAAGGAGGTGCTGGGTGTTTTACAGATGGTGCTTGGCAAGGGTGATGTGTGCCTCTGTGTGATGGCAGGAAGGTCAGCCTTTTGCCCTGGCCCTGGATGCTAAGAACATCCAATGGAAGTATTGAAGGCCAGGCTGGATGGGGTTTTGAGCAGTCTGATCTGGTGGAAGATGTCCCTGCTCATGGCAAGGATGCTCTTTAAGGTCCCCTCCAACCCAAATCATTCTATGGTTCTATAACTCGTTTAAATTAATGCTACAGCTTCAGCTGTATAAATATCAGCTCAAGAGCAGATCTGTTGCCTAAATATTCTCCACAGGTACTGTGTATTTATTGTGCAGTGACAGAAAAGCACTAGTTATGTGCAAAACAGGAATAAAGATATTTAAATTCAGCCACAGACCTTATTACGAAACAAAGAGCTTCACCTATGACAGTGCAATCATACTCACTGTCTCACCCTTCTCATCAACTCCTCTGACTTCCTCTCACATGGTGTGAGACTCAGCTCAACATCTCCAAATCCTGTCCCGCCCCAAAGCAAGTCTTTTGTCAATGAGGGAAGCCAAGTGCCATCTTAAAACATCAGTGGAACCCCACAGAGCAGAAGAATGCAACAATATTTTTTTACCTGATTTGCCCTTTCCGTTGATTTACTCTGAAACAGCAGCAGCCCTTGCCAAAGAGATGATTTTATGTCTGTTTATATTGTGCATTGAAAAGCTCAGGAATGCCCAATGGGGAAATTAAAGTTTCATCCAAGAGAATCTTTACTATTTCCTTCTGCATTATTTTAGCCAGCATCTTGTAAAATTAAAACCAAGGGCAAATGTCTTCCTTGGAAAAAGAGAGGAGAGGAGAGGAGAGGAGAGGAGAGGAGAGGAGAGGAATTGTTTGCATCTTGAGTTTTGGAAGAAACTTTCTGTCTGGGTCTGTTATCTCAGACAAATAAAGCCCCTCAGGAGCCTGCTGTGAGAGGCTGCAGAGTCTCTATTGCTGCAGGTTCTTCAGAACAAGACAAATAAATGTCTGTGAAGTTGGCCCTGCTTGGAGCAGAGGCAGGGATGAGAGATCAATAGTCCTCAGTATTTTTTACTGAAGGTTTACCTTTTGGAACAAATGCACCTGTTGATCTGTATGGAATGGTCACAGGGGTTTTTAAAGACTAATCAGTGAAACTGGAAACTTGGTTCCTGTTTTTTATCTTTCCTCACCAAAACCCATTTTGTTTGCTTTCTTAATTGCATTAGAGGGCTCTGTGTGACTTGGCTCCTGCAAGAACCACCTTCTAAAGTATTTGGGATACTCATGGACATCAGTGAGGAGCTAAGGATCACCAGATAGCAGTTTCCTGTTTTTTAAGACTTCATAACTACTGCTAAACACTGCTGCAGGGTTTGTTTTCAGTCCATTAGGATGTTCCAATCAGGCAGCTTCACTGACATCATCTAATGGAACAATTTCCAAATTACCATCAACCTTTAGCTTGAAAGCTTTCCAACACACTTATTAAAGCCAGTTAATTGCTCGTAGTGACCCCATAACTTATTGCCATCTGTTAGTCCCATGGTGTATGGGATATAAACTGTGCAGTGGATTTGTTTCTAGTGCAGTATCTCAATCTAGGGGAGCACCTGCCTGTTCTCAGCCTGGCTCAGGTGTTCAGTGAGGACAGACAGATGTCCTCTTCCAGATGTGGCTGTCCCAGGGCACCAGGTCACCACACCTATTTACACATCTCTGCTTTCCTGGTGGAAGTGACTGCTGCCACTGATCTGCCAGCAACACAGCTCCTGTAAAAACACTCACATGTGCCTGTGCCTCCAGGAACATCAACCAGGTTACTTCAGCACTGTGAGCCAGTTCTTTGAGCTTGGCAGCTGATTTTCCCCCTAAAGCAGATGAGTGATCCTAGATATCACTCCACTGGCAGTGGTGGAGATATTCTCTCCCACTTGGATAGGTGGGTTTGTAAAACTGTGTTGGTTTGTGGCTGAATTCCCCAAAAAGGAACATGCATCCATAGTAATCAGGACTGACAGCAAAGTTTTTGGTGTCCCCACAGGGGATAGATGTGGATGCTTCTGGAGAGAGATTCTATCCTAGGTGGGATAGATACAGATACACGTGAAGAGTCTCACCCTTCCCATCTGCTGCATGGCAGAAGATGCCAAATACAGACAAATTCTGACATTTAAGACAAACTGGATTATCCCACCTGACCTCCAGCAAGGCACAGGTATCCCAGAGTTCCTGCATTGTATCTCAGGCCCATGTAGATGCCTCAGGTGCTGCAGAGCCTCTGATCAAATTTAGATAAATCACTGATGCCCTAAGTGATCCAAAGTCACACGTGGTGTCTCTAAAGGACCTGATTGATTTGAGCACAGACCTGAAGCTCAGGATTTTATAGAACCCAAGTGGTTTGGATTGGAAGGAACCTTAAAGGTCACCTAGTTCCAACCCCTCTGCCATGGGCAGGGACACTTTCCACTTGAGATGGATCACAGCCTCTCAAACCACCATCCAAACTCTTGCAAAAAGTACATTGCTCTTTCAATATTCCATTTCCTCAGAAAATCTAAGCCACACAATAACACAGCATAATGGCCCTCACTTGTAGAATATATTTTTCTTTTCCTTTCATTGTCAAGAAGCATTTTAGAAGCAGGAATTCATGCGGTTTGTTTCATCCAGCACGAGTTAAAAGTCAAGTACAGTAAGACCATAGTCAGAAAAAAAAAAAAATTAAAAAAAAAGAAGAGAAGAAAACTATCCCCCGAGCTTGAAATACTCGGAATTACTCAGACTGGAGTGTGGCCAGCACACGGCGTTAACTCCCTTGTCCCTGTGAGATGCCTGGACAGCCCAGCCGAGGGGATGGATGTCACACCGGACCCATCCCGGGATTCGGCACCGGCACGGGAGGGGGATCTCCTGGCTTAGCACCTCCAGCACAACCCCAGGCTGGCTGCAGCCCCTCCCACGGAGCTGAGCCGCACGGACAGGTGGAATAAACGCGTTTTTATCCGACTGCCCCGCCTGTCAATACTGCTGCTGAAGAGGGGATCAGCCAACCGCGGCCACCTGATGCTCCAGAACAACTCACCGCCTTAACCCCTACCTGCTCCACGATGCTGTAGTCCGCCAGCAGCTGCTCCTCCAGGTACCTGGCCATCAGCTCGGAGTCGGGCTGTGCCGCCGAGGGGGAGAAGCCCCAGCAGAGGCAGAGCCAGAGGATCATGGTGCAGCGGAGCTCGGGGGCTCCTGCCCCGCCGTGAGCGCACAGCCAGCCCCGCTGCTCCGCGGGAGCCGGACAGGAGGCACAGCGACCCACCCACCCTCTCCTCCTCCTCCTTCCCAGCCCCGGACCGGCCCCTTTTCCACGCAGGGCGGCCTCCTGTGCTGAGGGGAATCCTCGCAGGGTTCGCCCCTCACAGCCGGGGTCCGTCCCTCCCTCCGCCCTGCCCCGCTCTCCCTCAGCCCCCTCTGCTCTCCTGCGGGACAGGGGTGATGCTGGCGGTCCCCGAGGTGCTGCCACTTGTCATTTCGGTCCCTGCAGCCCCTCTCAGCGAGGGGAGGGCTGAGGGGACAGCTCCTACACCTGGCTGGGTGCTGGGGAAGGGTGGTGGTGCCCCGGTGCCAGGGTGTCCTACCCGCGCCCTTAGGGAGCGCAAACCCAGGAGGTGCTTCAAGGTTGGGACTTTCCTAAGGGAGGGTAAAACCCTCTGGTTCCACCCTCTGTGAAGGGAAAGCTTCTCTTACACCCTGGCTGGTTTAGGAGAGCTGCTCCCAGGGCAGGGCAGGGCTCCCTCCGCAGCCTCACCTTGGCAGCCGCCCCACAGCGAAGGTGGCCAAGACACGTAATTCCCCCTCCCTCCTGCTATCCAGATTGTGTTTCCCGGCTGGACAAAGCCGGGGTGATCTCCTGCTCTTCCCTCCATTTCCCAAAGCCATTTCCTCTCCTGCCAGACCAGCCCCGGTGAAGGCGAACGCTGCTGGGACGGGCTGGGTTGTGCCCGGCAGCTGCCAGGGACGTTCCTGGGGCATGGCACCGGCTGCTCTCACCTCCAGGCACTCGGGAACTTGTATCTGCAGCGTTCACCTCACCCCAAATCAGGCGTATTTGCTACTTTGTTTTTCTATGACAGCAGTAACTTCTCAAATCTAGCAGACCTAAACTTCCTCTATTTGCTTTGTTTGGGTTTTTTGGTTTGGGTCCTTTCCTTTCCTTTCCTTTCCTTTCCTTTCCTTTCCTTTCCTTTCCTTTCCTTTCCTTTCCTTTCCTNCTTTTCAGCAGACACCCTGTGCTGCACACACAAACCAGACTCAACACAAACCACTGTCTCTTCTCTTTTCCTTTCCTGCTCTGGGCACCAGGGACTGGAGCTGCTGTGGTTCATCTCCCATTCCGTGGCAATAACAGTCCAGTGAGTGGCTCTGTGTCTCCCTGGCCTTTCTGAAGTTTTGTGTCCTCCAAATCTCACATGTGTTTTTGAGATGCTCCCCTTACAGAAGGGAAGAGGACAGCTGGAATGGAGCAAAGGAAAGACCACAGTCAGCATTTTTGGAACTCCTTATTAGCAAATTGATGGCTCAAGCTGAGGCTGAGGGGACACCACGTTCACACAGGGGGGAAGGAATCAAAACCCTGTCCAGTCCTTTTCCCACTGGGATCATTGTCAGGGACAAGGGCTCCTGTAGTGCCCACACCCTCAATGGGAGCTGCAGAACTGGGCAGCACTGCAGGGAATGATGAGGAGCTGATGTGGATGGGGAAGAGAAGATGCTGGCAGAAAGCTGGAGGGAGGCTGGGACAGGAGGCTTCAGGCCCCCAGAGACACCCCAAGTGGTTCCTGTACTGATTTCATCCCTGCCAGAAGACATTTGAAGCATTTTCTTCAGCTCCTCATCATTTCAAAGTGCAGTGGAAGAGGTCTCAATCATCCATTTGGGAATCAGTGAAGACACTGAGATGGTTGAGGCTGAGACCTGGCTTAAGAACACACAAAAAAATGGTTTTAAGTATTTTTCATCTGTTTTCAGTTAGTTTTAACTCCCACAAGTCTTGCCTAGTTCAGACAGAGATGGGAAATAGGAACAGCATGGGAAATAGGACTGCAGCCTCCTGTGCCCTTTCTACTGATGTTAGGATGGTCTCAGCCTCCTCCTCTATGTTTCACTACCCTGGGGACACAGATGTGTAAAAGTCTTACAGAATATGTTTAGAAATGCTGAAAACAAGCATCCAAACCAATATATACAGCATGATTTTGCTCCTGTTCTGGAAAACCTAAAGGGAACCAAGACACCTCTGTAAAAGCAAGTTAAAAGTAGCCTGCCAACCCTAGGGAAACAGTAGTTTCTGGTGAGGAAAGGGAGATGTTTGCCAGTTTGAAATGACCATTGCACAGTCAGGGAGCATTTGGAATACCACCCAAATCTCACCAGCTGCAGCATTTGGCCACTCTGCATCTCCCACTGCCCAGGTGGGGATCTGAGGGCCAGGGTGTGTAAGAACAGTGAGACTCTGCAAAGGTGCTGCAATAAAGCTGAGCCTAGGCACACCTGGTGAAAGGAGGGTATTCAAGCCAGAACAGGATCCTCCAGCAGGTCCAGGATAACCAAAGGGCATGAGAGAATGAGCTGGGAAAAGCACTGCCCTTCCTAAAGGGATTAGGAACAGCCAGTTCTGCTTATGCTCCCCTCAGCAAGGGCACGTAAGGACACAGCACGTGGGTAAGGCCAAGGTGTGTTTTGATGTGGTTCAGATGCAGTTAGGTTTGCTGAGTGAGCATTGAGCCTGGGGTCTTGATTGTTCACATTATCCCCTCTTCCTCCTCCTTGGAATACCTTCTCCTGGTTTGGGGTGTGAGCATGGCAGGCACAGTTCCGGGGATGCTGCTGGAGTCTGAGACAAGCAGTTACTCAGGTGTGTTCACATCAGACATGTTCAGTGCTGACTTTTGCAGACTTAGCAAGATGAGCAGCTGTTCTTTGGTTGGGGGCTCAGCAAATTAAATTTCCTGATGTGCCTGCAGCCAGCATGAGCAGAGACAGCAGAGAGAGAGGCATGAAACAACAGCTGAGCTTTCACACACATTTCACCTGGAACAGATCATTTTATATCAAGGAGTCTCTCTGATACAAACACGGGCACCTTGCTGACCTCATGCAGGGTTAAATGCCCAACCAGAAGTGTCTGAACCAGCAAATAAATGTACCCAAAGCACCTACAAATTGTACCATTTAGTGGCATTCAAAGCCAGCAGTTGGATCAAGAAATTGGCAGGAGTCCCAAAGGGTTACACAGGTGTAGTCATAGATAAATGTCCAGAGGTAAAATTAATTACCCTGAAGTTCAGGGAACTGCATTCCATATTTTCATTCAGGTCTTAATCTAAGCAATCTCCTCTGAAACATCTGGATGTGATCTGCTGGTCCCCAATTCTGACACTACTGAGAGGTGCCTGTGTTCCTGAAAGAATCACAGAATGATTTGGGTTGGAAGGGAGCATAAAGATCATTTAATTCCAACTCCCCTGCCGTTAGCAGGGATGCCACCAGGTTGCTCCAACCTGGACTTGCACACTTCCAGGGATGGGGCATCCACATCTTCTCTGAGCAACCTGTTCCAGTGCCTCACCACCATCTGCAAAAAGAATTTCTTTCTAATATCTAATCTAAACATCTCCTCTTTTGGTTTAAAACTGCTACCCCTTGTCCTGTCACTACAGGCCCAGGTAAAAAGTCAGTCTACTCTTTTTTGTAAGCTCCCTATAATTACTGAAAGGCTGCAATAAGGTGTCTCCAGAGCCTTCTCTTCTCCAGGCTGAACAACCCCAGCTCTCCCAGCCTGTCTCCATGGCAGAGGTTCTCCAGCCCCCAGAGCATCTTTGTGGCCTCCTCTGGACTTGCACCAACACATTTTTGTCATGTTGAAGACTCCAAACCTGGATGAAGCCCTCCAGGTAGGGTTCCACAGGGCAGAGAAGAGTAGAAAGGTATTTTCTGGGGTCCCAGTGTCTGCTGATCTCCCTGCTGCCATTGGCTGTGTGCACCTCAGCAGAGCATTTCAAAACTTCCAAATCTGGAATTATTCTGATGAAAATCACCCAAAGTCTCTGCCAAAGGGGCTTGGTGCTGGGGATGTCTGACTGTGTCTGGGGCACTGCTGTACATCCATATATATAATTTCCCAGAATAGCTGGTGTGTGATGGGATTAATGTCAGGGCAGTCACATCAGGTCTGTCCCTTCCAGGTACACCCTGTTCTCACCTGGATCACTGGAAATATCCAGATATGAAATTCAGTATGGGAAGAGGATGCTGGCTATCTCATCAGACACAGAAATGAGGACATTTCTCCCCAGATGTGAGCCAAACTAGCAACATTTAATTATTGTGAGGGAGAGGTTCTACACAGCACTAATTCAGGTGGTTCAGGGCAGACAGTGCATGAAAACTTCCTACAAGAGGAATCCCAGCCATGAGAGGACAACTCATGGAACAGCCCAATGGAGACAGCACAAAAGATCCTACTGAGATCTTGTCCTCATGAAATCCTGGGGAGGTTCACCTGAACTGATGGTAGGGCTCTGAGCATCCTTAGCACTTGTTTCTCCCCTATTTCGTCTGTAGCTTGAGAGGTTTCATCTTTTTGGGCTCTTTTGTGAGGTATATTTGAGCAGTTTCTGCCATCTAGTGGTTACACTTATTTACCAATGTTGATATTTTTATTAAAAAAAATTAAGCCACATTCAGTGGTTGAGAGAGGACTGAAATAAGCGGTTACAAACTTGTTTGTTTGAAATGAACTTTGTTCTAAAAGGACTTTTTAAATCTCTTCAGAGCACCAATGATTGAATTCCTGTTCTAAAGGCCCAGATGACTCCAGAACAGCTTTAAGTTTCTGATGAGACAGGACTGGTCACCCTAAACTAGGGGCACATGTGTGAACAAAAATCAGTTTATACATAAAATTCATGCTAAATTAAGTTTAGCAAAGCAGAGGCTGCCCTGACCTGCTCTTCTTGCAGCCCTGTAGAATCCCTGTCAGCCACAGCTCCAATGCTACCTATGGAGGGTTTTCCTAAGCTAACTTTGAGGTAATTAACTTAAATATTGCCAGATTGTACCACAAATAATGGGGCCAGCAGGACAGGGCAGTGACCATCCCCCTGAATTTGTCAGTGGTGAGGCCACAACCTGAATCCTGTTTTCAGCTTTGGGCCCCTCACTTCAAGAAGGAAATTGAAGCACTGGAATATGTCCAGAAAAGGAAACAGACCTGGGGAAGGATCTGGAGCACAATAAGGGAGGTGGAGGAGCTCAGCATGGAGAAAACCAGGCTCAGGGGTGAAGTTCTCACTCCCTACAACTCCCTGACAGGAGGGGGCAGCCAGGTGAGGCTCAATCTCTTCTCCCAGGTATATCCAGGATGAGAGGAAATGGCCTCAAGTTGCACCAGGGGAGATCCAGGTTGTACATTAGGGAAAATTTCTTCACCAAAAGTGGTGTGAAACACTGGAGCAGGCTGCTCAGGGCAGTGGTGGCATCACCACCCCTGGAAGTATTCAAAAAACACCTGGATGTGGAACTTAGGGACTGCTCTGGTGGACATGGCAGTGCTGGGTTAATGGTTGGAACAGATGGTCTTGAAGGTCTGTTCCAACCTAAATGATTCTATGGTTATTGATAAAACCCTGCTCCCATCCTCTCTTTTCCTCTCCTGTACACTGCCTTCCTCCAAACACATCACTTCTCCCACCTCCCTTACCTGGCAGAGAGCTGAAAGACTCTGCTGGCACTCCTGGTGAGCTTCTGCGTGTAAATTCAGGGCTCAGACTGAGAAACCACCTGTGGAAAAGACAGAGAAAGGATGAGGAACAGCAGATTTGTGTCACAGAAATATTTTACTGAAACATCAAAGTGCAGCATAACATAAGGGAAGATAACAGGATATTATTAGTATTATATAGTGAATATCATATAATGCAATATAGTACACAAGAAAATGTAATGTACTGTAATGGGATAATATAATGTAATATAATTAATATAATATGTGTTTGACAGCTGTTTTGTCCCAGAGTTCACACAGTAATTCTGTCATTTGTATTGAAGCTGCTCAGATGTCTCCAACAATCCTTTCTTGTGGAAAAGTGGAAGGGGCACCCCAAAAATTTTTTCCAAAAGGAATCTTCCTCTCTTCTTTCCCCTTTTTGCTTTGCTCTTTTTATCTCATGTCTTTAAGCACCCAAAGAACCAGGGAAGCAAAAAACCTGTTTCAAAAGCACCCAGGAGCCATAGAACATGCACCTGAAAATATTAGATGTTCTCATGTGACTAATTTGGGAAAATTCAAACAATCACATCATCAGCTGTGTTTTGGGGTATTTTTTCCCCAGCAGAATGGAAAGAAAGGGTATTTGTGTGTGTCAGGATGCAGCCCAAGGTCTCTGGCAGCCCCTGTGGGTTGGCTGGGTGGGAGTGCCCTTGGAGAAGCCCAACGCTGCTGCCTCCACCACGCTGAGAACCAAACTTCCCCTCCTCTGCTATAAACAGACAAGCTGGAGTTCTTGCTGAGATCTTTTGAAGTTTTTGGATACTGCAAGCTCTGTGCCTAGCAGGAAATTAGTCAAACATCATGGGAAGCTACAAAAGCAAGGAGTGAGCCTATCCAAGCCAGTGCTGTTATCGAGGGCAGGGGCGAGTGAAGACAATATTTGGATAACCCTTGCTCAGGCACCACAGCTCAGGCTTGTGTTGCAAGGCTAATATTTACCTATGGCCTAAACAAAGTCAGCATTTTAGAACTTTGCTCAAAATGCTGCACAAACCTGGGCTGTTTCCTTGAACTTGTCTCAGAGAAGGGAAGAACTTGTAGCCTGTACCTGTGCAGGCTGTTCTCAGGAGGAAACAAGAGGAGAGAAAATGAAGTGTCTGAGCAGTTTCCTGGTTTTGTTCCTCATTTCTGGAGTTGGGAGCTTTGATCTGATTATTGATGACATCCCAGATGTGAGTATTTGGAGGCAGGGCCCAGGTCTCCCTTCTTTGCTGAAGTCTGGACAGAAGAGGCAATAGGAGCAGAACTGGGTCACTGCCTCACAATTCTCTTCTACTTTTAGCTGTAAATTTTTCTGGTAATTGGTTTTCAGTTGTCATTTGTAATGTTGGGTTTTTTTAATATTATTAAAGCTTATTATTATTATTTAATATTATTAAAGGGAGAGTGTGAGCGTAAGTCCAAATTTTATTCCAAGCAGGTTTCGTATTTTTACTTCAGTGTTGCCTTTTCTGGTGTGGTTTTCACCTTTAACCATTTAAGTGGGCTTCTACACTCAGATCTTCAGAATATTTTATGCTCTGTTTCCCTGGAATAAGCAGAAACAGGGCACCCAGACATCTTTGTGGATGGAGCCCCCTGTGTAGAACACTGTGAACTTCAGCAAGGCTTTGTATGGAATTGGGTTTTTGTTAACAGAAATTCAAATAGAGTGAATGTCCTACTGACTTTACATTCCTCAGCAGAGGGATGAGAGCATTTATAAAAGAGACCATCATTTCTTGGGATAATACAATGATGAAAGGTACAGTTATAGCTTTGACTCTGAAACTGAGTCTAAATTTAAACCCCCAGGCTCAGGTGAACTTAGATTTGGTGTCTACACTCATTTCCACGTTGTGGTTTTGAAATACTTCTGTGAAGTCAGCAGGGATGATATGAGGCTTTCTTTTCCTTTGTAGGATTAATAAAAATCTTCTTATTGAGCTGGGATATCTTATTTTTCTTTATTTTTACAGACATTTTCTTGACTCAATGAGATTTTAAAACTGGGTTTGTAATTCCCAGGAAAAAATATTCCAGAGCTGTGGTTCTTTCTAATTATAGATGCCTTATCAATTTAATATCAGTGTGCTTAAACAATTTAAATTAGTTTTGTGCAAACCTTTGTGTGTATGCTATCATAAAAGTTGGAAAGGAATTTATGCACTTAAACTTCTTTATTGCCATAAATTAATCTCATAACAAAATTTAATTAAGAGTATTGCTGTGTTGTGATACACACTTCTAAATGAATCAGTGCAGCTTTGCATTTGGAAAAGAACTGATGTTCTTTTGCTGTCGTTGGGGGAAATTTTCAGGTGTATTGGTGTAAAACCAGAGACAATTTCTATTGGTTTGAGCAGAAATTCTCAGAACTTGCTTTGAGTAAGATCAGTGTCAGTAGTTTCCATGGCCAGACCCATCCTGATGATAATCATCTGCCTCTTGCTCTTTGGGGTCATTTCATGTTAAATATTACTCCTTGTTTCTGAAGGAAAGGTTGTAAAATGATGGTAAAGGTCATGATTTTACAGGAGTTTATAGAGCTGGTTGGCCACTGAGGGAAACTGAATGTGTGAGGATTTTGGTCTGAGGTGGTTTGTGCTTCTGCTCCCCATCAGCATCCAGGGGAGGTAAATTCCCTTTGGAACTCTCTCCTGTAAAGTGCTAATCAATAAGAAATCAAGTGACAAATCAAACAGCAAGGCAGCAGCAACTGTTTCTTCTTCTCCCTCCTCTAGGAAGTGCAAAACCTGATTGATCTGGAAATTGATGGATTTCCCCCACGCTCCAAGGCGAGAAATGGCAGGTACCAGGTACAGTACCCAGAGATGCTTCAAAGAGGAGGGGAGCCAGGATGCCTGGGAGCTCTCTCCAGGTGTTTTTTAACATATCCAGGGTTGTGAGTGCACAATCATGTGGGACCAGCTGGTTTTTATAGGCATTGAGACTTCCATATCTCTGGCTGGGACAAGAACTGCTGCTCTCCCTTAAGCACAACAAGCTTTGTTCTGTATCTGTGCTCCTGAGGTAATAAACAGTGGAGATCCTTGTCTAACTTCATATCTGGGGAAAATCCCACTGAAACAGGTGAGGTTTTTCCATGAGAACATTGAAAAGGACTTCAGACGCTGACAAGTGTAGGCTGTAAACATTCAGTCCATTCATTCATATTTAACTCTGGTCAAAAGAGTGACACCAGTGATGAGCTGGTGGCATCTGAGACCTGGGAAAAAAATTGGTTTCCAGCACACTGATGGGTTGCAGATTATTTTAGTCTGTTGGCTTGGGAGACAGAAATGTTTAGAGCAGCACTACAAGAGTTTTTCTGTGTTTTACACAGTAGCAATTAATGATAATACTCATGAAATCAGTTGTTTGAATGTATTAATTTTTCATTACACTGCATGAAAGAAATGGTGATCACAGTGGACCATGTCCTCCACCAGGCTCTGGTGCTGCTTTTCTTGAGCTTGTTCAGTGTAGTGAAAATGAAAGAGTAATGTTGGATTTCCCAGAGTCTTTGAAATTACACACAGGCAAACCTGATTTTCCTTTATCCTAAGGCTTTGGATGGAACTTATTGGTACCTAAAGCCTCCATAACAGTGTAAGAAAATGGCAGATTTTAGCATGAGTATGCATCAAGCCTCCTCACACTTGTCAGTCCAGTATTTAAATAATTGAATCATGATCTAAACAGAAATCCCTCCTAGCTGCACTTCTTCAGGGCATCATTTCTTTCCAAAGTGTCTGTATCTGTGCTATATGTATTATGTTACCTCTGTTCCCAAAATTTCTGGATACACAGAGGCACAGACATATGCATGCAGTAGTTTACAATTCTCCCACTGTTTTCATCTGTTACTGCTTTTATTCCCATACATTATTTCCCATCCTTTACCTATCAAATAACTCTTTGCAAACCAGTAGAACTAAGATCTCAGCTACTCTTATATTAGCTGAGTCACAATAAAACATAATCAAGGAGATTAAACTGAACTGTGCAAATCATCTTGAGACAGCAGCTCTTAGCCAGCAGCAGGCACACAGTTATTTACTGTTCATCACCACAGGAAGGCTGTCTCTCAAATTATTTTTTCAGCACTATACTTTTCTGCAAAGAGCTCACCAGCCCATTGGCAACAAGGCAACAGAGCTCCCTGCAGACCCTATTGCTTGGCTCTAAATGCAGAGGATGGTTTGATAGGTACAGATAAGGTGTTCTGCTATTTTGCTCCTGAGTAATTCCCAAAATGCTGTGCCTCAGGTGTGTGGATGGTCCTCGTGACCACAGCAGCAGAGTGTTCCATGGGCTGGAATGCAGGTGACCTTGTGAACCTCTGTGTGGTGGTGCACAGCTGTTATCTCTGTGTTGGAGATAGATAAGGTGTCTAGACCTGTGAGGCACCCTGTGAGGTGGGATGTTCTGCAGAACATTCCCCAGGTCTGGATCCTGATCCCTGGCTGTCCAGAGGTGGGTGAGATCACACCCTTTTCCTTACTGTTCTGCCTGCCTCGTTTCCCCTCCAAGAGAAGCAGCACAGGAGGGATATATGCAAAGGGACAGGGTGGAATGATAGAATTATGGTATGGTTTGGGTTGAAAGGGCCTTTAAAGCTCATCCCATCCCAACCTCCCTGTGGAACACCTTCCACACCTTCCACTATCCCATGTTGCTCCAAGTCCCACCCAACCTGGCCTTGAACACTTCCAGAGATGGGGCAGCCTGTGCCAATACCTCACCACCCTCACAGTGAAGAATTTCTTCCTAAATCAGCTTCTTGGAGACTCCCCCAGCTTCCAGGGTGTAAATGTAACCAAACAGACAAGGATCCATCTGCAGCACCCTGAAGACAAATTCTGCCAAGTCTTATGTCTGAAATTTCTCTTCTTGCATCTCACTGTGAGGATCCCCTGAAAGGAGTGTGAAGAGGCTGCAATGGATTTGGAGTGTGTTTAAAACTGCTTAGAAAATTACAGGGAAATAAGTGAATTATGAGGGAACAGCACCTCAAAGAACTGGGAGAGCATTCCAAGTAGATCATAGAATCACCAAAACATGGAATGGTTTGGGCTGGAAGGGACCTGGAAGATCATCTAATTCCAACCCCCTGTCATGGGCAGGGACATCTTCCAGTACACCAGGTTGTTCCAAGCCTTGTCCAACCTGGCCTTGAACACCTGCAGGCCACGTCTTCTTTCTAGTTTCTTATGTTGGGCATCTGCTTTTCAATATTTTCCATGCCCCAGTAGAAAAGAAATTTCTGTCAAACGCAGAACATCTGTGATTCTGCTCTCCTGATTTTACTAAATAGCTGCAATGTCCATGCACGATGATTTGAACAAAGATCACTGTGAAGGGTTAAATATCCATGTCCTGCACAGGTTTCAGGAGAAGATGCCTCTCAGTATCTGAAGACAGAGTCCAGCCTCTGTCCTTCAAACAGTTCCTGAGGCACACATTGTCTTCATTCTGATTAGCAATTTGGCACACATGAGATATGGCTCAAGATCCTGATTTTGTGCAGTGATCAATTGGTCTGGAATGTGGTTTAAAAGCAAGGATCATGCATGAATCCTCATGCTGGAAATAGCAGGAGTCTCAGGTACCACAGATGTCCCTGTTCTCAATGGTCACATCAGCACCCAGACCTGAAGTAGGATCTTCAAGGCCAGGTTGGATGGGGCTTGGAGTAACCTGGTCTAGTGGAAGGTGGCAAGGGAGGTGGAACTGGAGGATCTTTAGGGTTCCTTCCAACCCAAACCATTCTGTGATTCTGTGTTCCATGATTCTGGGGTTTAGGTACCTGAAGACAAAGGTACAGCTCTGTCCTCCTGACCTGTTGGAGGGGCTGCCCTCTGCAACCTCTGATTCCCAGGGGTATGGCTGGCCCAGACCATGTCTGATCCATAAAAACAGCCATGGGAGTCACTACATGGGCCACTGATAAGCTCCCTCTCCTTCAGCTTCCCCCTCTTCTTCACCAAGAACTCTCAGAAGGGAAACCTGGGCATCCTGAAAGTTTTAACCACAATTCCTAAAGTGGGTCAGGAGCCCTAAGCTGAAAACCAGAAAAGTACCCCAATAAAAAAACAAAACAAAACAAAACAGCTGTGTTCTGTCTTGGTCTTCATCTTTCCAAAATTAAATTTGTTTCAGTTAATGTTGGTTTAATCTTAATTTGTATTCAATCTGGTGTTGTTCCCTCTGCCAAGGGTATGTGTGAGGCCAAAAAATGATTCTTCATGGTCTGGTCCACGTGTGAAAGTCCAGTTCATGTACAGTGAAGTCTGAGAGGTGTGACAGGATCAGTCCATCAGGCTTTGCAGAGGGTCTCTAGAGAGACATAAACTTCATATCCTGAAATCCCAGTCTGGATGGTTCAGGTAGAGCCTTTAGAGGTAGAAAATGAAAACCTGCATTTGTTCTCAGGCAGGCAGATGCCCTCTCCATCTGCCTTTTAAGGGTCCTTAAAATCATGTCTTTAAGATGAACTTGCTATGACATCATAATTTCTTATACAGCACAAGATTTCCCTAGAACAGTATATTAATTAGCTTCAAATGAACTTAATTGCAGAGCAATCTTCCAGTGCATCACAGGATTAAAGCTGTTTTCATGAGCATCTTCTGTGGTTTTGGGTCCTCTTGACCTTGGACAGCAGAGCTGGCCTAGTTGTGATGACAATATGAAAGTAGATACCTGCATTTAAAAATTGCATCTAGGTGAGCCAAAATCCCTTTCAGGGGATTAATATAAATATCCCTCCTGTGATGGAGATTTTTTGGGGGGAATTAAACAAATTATTCAAATGGCCACAAGATGTCAGCACCTTGCCGTAGCAATTTCCAAATGGTGCAATTCCTAGGGCAGGGGGAAAACCACAATAAATGAGCAATATCGTCTAAGTAATGCATGCATAACTAACTTCCACAGGCAGAAGCATGTAAAATGTAATATAGATTACACAATGGGTTTTTAAATTCACACATATTGCATATCATACATCAATATTTTCTAATGTAAATGGCAACAAAGCGAGCTAAAGAAATCTGGGGTTAGAGGTTTTTCCACTTTTCATAGAAAAACAAAGAGAACTTTTCAGTTAAAAACAAACATGTTTGAGGATGACTTTGTGCCAGCACGATTTGCTTTCAGGAAGAATGTTTTTTTAGAAAATAATGTTTTCTTAAAAAAAAAAAAAAAGAAAGAGGAAGAAAGCTGACCTGTTTATGATAGGTTCTGAGGCACAGCTGGAAGATCACATGCTCCAACATCCCATGTAGAAATACATGAAATATGACAAAAGGAATAGTCACACTTTGTCTGGGAACTCAATTCTCATTCATGTCCAGAGAAGAGCAAGGGAGCTGGGGAAGGGTCTGGAGCACAAATCTGATGAGGAGCAGCTGAGGGAGCTGGGAAAGGGCTCAGCCTGGAGAAAAGGAGGCTCAGGGGGGTCCTTGTGGCTCTGCACAGCTCCTGACAGGAGGGGACAGCCAGGTGGGGGTCAGGCTCTGCTCCCAGGGAACGGGGACAGGACAAAAAGAAATGGCCTCAAGTTGTGCCAGGAGAGGTTTAGGTTGGGTATTAGGAACAAGTCTTCCATTAAAAGGTTGTCAAGAATTGAAACAGGCTTCCCATGGAAATGTTGGAGTCACTATTGCTGGAAGTATTCAAAAAAACATGTAAATGTTTAGTGACCCTGGCAGTGTTGAGTTAATGGTTGGACTTGATCTAAGATGTCTTTTCCAAATTAGTGATTCTGTGATCCCCATGATTCTATGATTCATAAACATAGAAAACAATTTTTAGACACTAATCCCTGTCTTGAAACAGCCAGTCAGTGTTCTTAGCTTTGCTGAAATATCCCCTCCACATTTTTCTTTTCCAGAGGAGCACATCTGACTGGGGGTACGTTGGAGATCTGGTGAGTATTTTTCTTCCCCTGTGGTAAATAATACTGAACAAAGTGATTTCCTAGTTAACCATTTTTTTTGGAAATCAATCCCTCTGTTTGTTCAGTTCCTTGTTTTTACTGCCGGTTGGGTATTAACCTATTTTCTTTAAACAGAGAGCTGTTTGCACAATACTGTTGATACATCTGCTTTTGGAGGGAGAAGGGTATGGTAAATATGAAGAAATAAGCATCAAAAGTGATTAGACAAAGACAATGTCTTAATAAAACCCTTAAATATTGTTATCCCCCCGCTGTGGTTTAACCATTTACAGCACAAATTCAGTAACCAATGCTTCAAGTCTCCTCTATTTAGGATGTTTATTGAAAATGTGAGCTCTCTCTCCTCCTCATTGATGATGTTCATGATTAGTGCGTAGCTTTGCATGCTGGATTGCCCTCATAGAGTCATTCCAAGAACTGGTTGCATGGTGAAAAGCAAGGAAAATATTCCAGCTTTAAAAATACTCTCTTTCAGCTGAAATGTTATAGTGAACTATATTCATGTGAATATCCTGCCACAATTTCCAGGTTAAACATGGAGATGTCCTGAACTTGAGCTCACATCCCCTCTAGCTGCCACACTGTAATGAGCAGCAATTAAAAAATAGCATTGAGACTACAAAAACAATTGATATTTTCCTCTAGGGTATTTTTTTCCAGCAACACCCTACATTTATAAAGCAATTTTGTCAAATGCAGGTGGAGGATGATGACAAGATAGGTCTCTACAGCTACAAGGTCCAATCCACCATCACATCCCGGATGGCCAACACCATGATCCAAGCCAGGATGGTTAACAATGCCAGGAGGCCACAGCCCATCGTGTTTGATGTGCAAGTCCCCAAAGGAGCTTTCATTGACAACTTTACTATGTAAGTGCTGGTCAGGCATCAGCCTCGTCCTCTGGAAGCATTCAATGGGCTGGGAAGGAAGTATTTGTAAAGGCAAAAAGCTCTTATTGTTTTCCAGTGTGATTTTTGCAGGTTTTCTCAAGAGGTTCATGTCATCAGTCTGTCTGTCTGGGTCTTCCTCTCCAGTAATTATTGAGTCATTGGTCAATATCAATGAAAATGGACAAAAGTCTCAAATAGACTAAGCCCCCACCTTGCCAGTCCAAAGGAGGGAGACCCAAATCAGAGCCCTCACTGAACAGAAACTGGCTTGGTTCAGTATCCACTCAGAGAGGCAGCAGCCAGGTTGCTGGTCAGGGCATGTTCTGATCCATGTTCCAAACCAGCCACGTTCCATCAGGATCTGCCTTTCCTGCCCAAAGCATGGGGCAAGGGTGAAGGAGGTGGAGGAGAGCAGATCCTCCTCAGAGCACAGTGGTGCTGGCTACTTGAAATAAAAATCAGGTAGGGAAAAAGATAGAGCTCTAGTGAAAATCAGAATGCATTACTTTGGGGTTAAACAAGAACCTTGTTATTTCATTTCCCACCAGCTTAGATTTCACTGATGTAAACTGAAGAAACAGTCCTCAATTGTAAAGTTGTTTCTTTCACAAGCTGACTCTGCTTCTTTCTCCTAGGGATATCAATGGTATCACATTTACCAGCCATATTCGGGAAAAATCTGAAGCCAGAAAAATGTATGCTCAAGCAAAAGCCAAAGGCAAAGCTGCTGGAATAGTCAGGTATAAACATTCTGGCATATGGGTTTTGTACTGAACTTACTCACAGGAGAACTGAGATGACCCACCCCAGGGGGAGATAGATGAGGGGGAATCCTGGAAAGGAAAATGCTTTCTTAACCCAGCTCTGATATCTAATTGTCATGGACTTAGACTGTGTTTCATCTTTCAGCTTGCTAAAACAGCAGGTGCTAACAGACAACTGCAGCTCCCTGCCAGAGGCCACAGTTAGAATCAAAAGCCTCAATCTAAACCAAAACACAAAGAAGCTTTTCCTTCTCCTTGTATTTTCTCAAAATAACCCCACAGCTGACTTTTCAGGAGCAATGCCTTGGATATGGAGAACTTCCAAACCGAAGTGAATGTCCCCCCAGGAATGAGGATCCAGTTCCAGCTTCACTACCATGAAATGATCCGAAGGAAGCTGAGCTCCTATGAGCACATCATCTCTGTGAAGCCAGGACGCCTGGCCAAGCACATGGAGGTAAAGCAGAGCTGGGGTGTGTAGGGAGAACCCCACAGGTGAATCCTTGCTGAGAAAGCACCCTCGGTTTTCAGGGAGGTGTCCCTGCCCATGGCAGGGGACTTGGAACTGGATGAACTTTAGGATCCTTTCCAACCCAATTCTGTGATTCTAAGAAAAATCATGGTTGTGGAGTGATGCTGTTTTGTACCACAATGACACAAGGCTCCGAGATCAGAAGGCTAAAAACTTACTCCTTTATTTAGGGATGCATCTCCCTTATATACTATTGTACACAGACCAATTTGATTGGTGAAACAAAGGCAAACCTTTTCAATCACATTGGTCAAACCAGAGGGACATCAAGAAGAAGTCCCTCCTATGAAAAGGAATGAATAACGTAAGTACCATTACCAAAACATTCCCATTGTTTACAGAACTTTCCCTGGGAAAAGAAATTTAGAAAACCAAAACACCTCAGACATGAAACTGCAGTGGAGGGACAATGAGAGATCATCAGCCCTCAGAGGACACTACCCAATGAAGCTGGGGTTTTTGTGAAAAGCACTGTTCCAAATAAATAGCAAGTATTGTTTGTTTTCCTTCAGCCAAGTTTACACAAGAGTATAAAAATGTCAAACCTTCTTTGCCCGAGTGATTCTGACGTGAGTCAGTCACGTTTCAGGAGGTTCTCAGCTGTGTTCATGAGTGGGGACAGGACACATTTGTTCCCCACTAGACCAGATTGCTCCAAGCCCTGTCCAACCTGGCCTTGAACACCTCAAGTGTGATTTTTGGGGCAGTTTTTAAAAATGCATGTCCTCCCTTGCTGCCTTTAGGTGGATGTCCGCATCATTGAGCCGCAGGGACTGCGCTACGTGCACGTCCCTAATTCACTCGGAGATCATTTCGATGGAATCACCACCATCTCCAAGGGAGAGAAAAAGGTAACCTGTCACAGGCTGGAAATAGCACAAAACCTTCAGTTTTCATACTTTACACAGTCCTGGTAATTTTTGGTACCTGCTGGAAGCATGCAAAAATGTGGCAAAATCTCTTTAATTGCATAGTAATAAGCCAGGCAGTATTGTTTCCTGATATTCAAATTCACCCCCATTCCTAGTTTAACAAGTTATTTCAGAGATACTATGTGTCTACATTAAGTGTTATCTTCTCAGACAATTTCAAGTTATCCAGTTAAAACAGAAAAAAATAAAGTCTGCATGATCAATCACATGACTAATGAAAATGTTTCCTACTATTCAATTCACAGACAAATGACAAACCTCTTTGTTTGGGAGAAAAAAAGTTAATTAGAAGCCTATTTTAAAATGTTGATAAAATTATGGGTAGTTTCAACTAGGAAAATATTAATAAAACCCAATGTATTGCTTAATAGGAATGGTTTGCAAGCTCTAATTTAAATATTTGGTGCTGTAGATGGGTCATGTGATTTGTGTCACTGTTGCTACTACTGAATCAACATATCCAGGCAAACCTTAGTGCTGTTTTTCTCCTGAAGTGACAAAGTCCATTTTCCACAAATAATGAAAGCAGAAAGTGAAATCAGGTATTTGATGAAGATGTGGAATCTCTTTGTGTCAATCACCCCCCTCTCACACAGCACCTGGCTGACTGATGGTCTCTCCTCACTTCAAGGCTCATGTTTCTTTCAAACCAACAATGGCTCAACAGAGAAAATGCCCCAAGTGCTCGTCCACGGCCGTGGATGGAAATTTTGTGGTGCAGTATGATGTGAACAGAGATACCACGGGGGGAGAGCTGGAAGTAAGTGTGGCTGCTCAGCTGGGGCCAGAGAGCTGTGAATAAAGGAATTGCTGTCCTTCAGCAAACTATGCTAAACTTCATCCTTCAGGGGAATAAGCATGAGGACGAGCTCTGTATCCAATTGAAAGAACAGAGGGATTTTAAGTGGGCAGAATGGATTTATTTAATTTATGACTAAGACATGGGCTTACATATAGTAGGAGAAGATTCCTGTCATGCCCAAAAGCCAATGTCTTTATACCTGGCAGCACTTTGGTGATTTAATATAGAATCAGAGGATGGAGTCATTGGATGTTGTACCAATACATCACAAGGAGACAACCAGAACATCACTATTTTTATGTTAACATGAAGCCGAGTTATGAGGTTGAATTATTACAGGCAGAACAGTCTTTTTCAAAGCATTTTTCATTCCTCCCTATGCTAGGGCATGGAAGTTGTTTGAGAACCAGGCTCTGGTTTTATTGAGTAAAAATGGTGTAAGGCTACAGAGATGTGCAGAACTGAAAGTTAGAACTGGCCAATAAAGAAGAGAAAAAGACAACAGGGAAAAATAATTAGCTCATTAAGAAAATAAGAATTGTCTGTTCTGTCACTGTCTTGAGTCTTCTGAAATCTCTTCTATAGCTCGTTTCACTGTGATTTTTAAATTTTATTTTGCAGATTTTTAATGGCTATTTTATTCACTTCTTTGCTCCGGAAAATCTTGATCCGCTGCCCAAAAACATTTTATTTGTTATAGATGTCAGTGGCTCAATGTGGGGACTAAAAATGAAACAAGTAAGTGTTTGACCTCTGTTGCAAAATGAATGTCCTGCCAACTTTCCCCATGTGTTTTACCATGCAGTCCTGTAGCATACTGGGATGTAAAATTACCATCTTAATTTGGAGAATATTTGGAATCAAAGACTTCATTATTTTACCCCATTATTTATAATGCTTCTTCCATGTTTCAAGGAAGAGGTGATGCCAGATTTTAGCTCTAAATTTAATTCTAATGGACAGAACACAAAATATTTTGCAAAGGATCCTGACCCCCTCTTTCTCTAGTGCTCCATGCTGAATCCTGGGAAAGTCTCAATGGGGATACTACATCCCTGCTTTCCAAACATGGATGAATTGTTGACAGCCCTCTGAAGACCACTAAGGATTGTTTAGACAACACAACCCATAAAGGGGAAAAAATGTTAAAAGAAGATATTTTAGTCTGCAAGAGAAAATGCTTCAAGAAAGATAAGCAGCCTCCAAATATGCTAACAATTGTTCTGACAGGGAAACTCATCAACTGATTTTCATGCCCATCCAGGGTAGAATAAGATGGAATCAGATGGATTTGCAGCAGGAGAGGTTTATGTTATATATTAGGGATGGTCTGAGTGAGGAGTTTGGGAGATGGTATATCATGTGTCACTGAAGGGTTTTAAGAACTGACTAGACAAACATTAGCTGGGGGTCATCCAGGTATGTTTGAATTTCCTTCAGAGCACAATCACAAGGCTTAGTAGATTGCTTCCCTGGGGAAATCAGTGATGCAAAACTGGGATACAGGTTAATTGTCACTTGTTTAAATCACACATATTCAAAGAGATGTTACCCAGCCTGAAGTAACTTCATTGCAGACAGAGCTAAATCTCCTGAGCTGATCTGAGCAGCTGCTCTCTCCTGAACCACAAATGTTTCTCCCTTGCACTTCACTCTGTGTGAGCAAGAGTTAAGCAACTTGAGCCACATGAATTTTTCCTTCCTAATTGCAATTTTTCTGTGTTTCTTTGGTGAAAATTTCAACATTATGCAAGAAGTGCAAAAAAATTAAAAAAAAAAAAGAGAGAGAGGGATTTGGATAGGAGATGCTAATTTGGATTTCAGTTCTCATGTGCTCATTCCTCAGAGGCTAACATTTGCCTGTGGTCACAAGTTAAGAAGAGGCTTTCACAAGCAGGAAGCATAAACCTGTCTTCTCTTAACCTCCTCCTCAGACCATCGAGGCCATGAAGGCAATACTGAGTGAGCTCCGTGCTGCTGACCAGTTCTCCCTGATCGACTTCAACCACAACGTCCGGTGCTGGAGAGATAATCTGGTCTCAGCCACCCCATCCCAGGTGGAAGATGCTAAGAAGTACATCCAGACAATCCATCCCAACGGGGGTATGAGGTTTTGATTGCAGGGTGCTCACAGGAGTTGTATAACACAGGAATGGGTACCTCAGACAACCTTCAGACTGTCAGAGTATTCCTAAAACAAAATAGGAAAAGCATGCCTAAAGAAGAGCAAGAATTGCAGTTTATTGTATATGGGGGTGGGATTTCCTTCTATGGCAGATAGAAAACAGGCCACAGAACAACTGCCTTTAATCTGTCTTACCTCCCACCTCAGAGACCCCAAATATCACTGAAAGATCAAGTCCATCTCATAGGCCTGGATGAACAGGCAGATGAAATATTCCCTAAGCAGGGAATCAGTCATTTGTCCTGGGCTGACAGCCAGCTGAACATGAGCCAGCAGTGTGCCCAGGAAAGCCAGTGGTGTCCTGGCTTGGATCTGCACTTGTGTAGCCAGCAGGACCAGGGCAGTGACCCTCCCTCTGTGCAGGGCACTGGTGAGGCCACACCTCGGGTCCCGTGTTCAGTTTTGGGCCCCTTTCAACAGGAAAGACATTGAGGGGCTGGAACATGGCCAGAGAAGGGCAACAGAGCTGGGGAAGGGTCTGGACCACAAGTCCTACAAGAAACAGCAGCATGAATTTAAGACATGGTTTAGTGGTGGACTGGGGTTAATGGTTGGACTTGATCTTAGAGGTCATTTCCACCCTTAAGGATTTAACAATTCTATAAGCTACTAAATGTCTTGTGGGCAAACTGCTTATCCTTTCTGTGCCTTCATTCCCTGTCTGATAAAAAAGGACAGATGCCTTTTTCAGCTGTACAGGTCTTTGGAAGGGGTTTATGATGATTTTAATCTGCCACTCCATGAAGTGCAGTTCTAAGTTATTCAGTTACTTGTGCATCAATAGTGTGGAGAGACCCTCCCTAACATCAGAGCCTTCTGGTGCTATGGCACCTTCATTTCCAGAAGTTTTCACTACAATGAACATAAAGTCAAAGGCTTGTCCAAAATCATCAGTGTGTTGGGAATAGGAAACCAGGTGGATAAATGAGTGACTGACTTTGTTACCCCAAAAGAATTGACAGATAAGCCTAGAGATCAGCTCCCATCCAGCAAAGCCAGTTTAAATGCAGCACTTTATTATCTTGTCTCTGGAGCTGCTGATTTTTTCTTTCTTAACAAAGAAAATACCTATTTTCTGACTGCTCAGACTTCAGATTTCTGTTCCTCTCATCCTGATTTCTTGCTCTGCCCCTTTCGTATCACAAATCAAACCTTAGATAAGCTCAGCAAACATATACCTCTTCCAAGGAATGGACTGATGGCCAGAAAAGAAAGTTTTTCCATGCTCTCATTCAATCACCTGCCTGCAAAACCAGTAATTCTTCCCACACCAAATTGTTTCCAGCACCACAAATGATCACACTGGAATTAGGGAGCAGGAGTGGAGGGGCCTCATGAAGATGACAGCCTGGGGTGAAAAAGGGAGCCAGAGTGCAGAGAGGTGTACCTAAACATCAGAGAGTAGGGGTTTTGCTGCCTTGATCTCAGCTCTTGTCCCTCTTAACTCCACTAGAATCTTAGAACCAATCTGGATTCAACAAGAATAAAAATTTGTTTTCTTCATTGTGTTTTTGACAGGCACAAATATCAATGAAGCTCTTCTCCGAGCCACTTTTATCCTGAATGAAGCCAAAAGTTTAGGCATGTTGGACCCAAACTCAGTTTCCATGATTGTATTGGTGTCTGATGGAGACCCCACAGTAGGTAAGGAACCTGCTTTTGGTGAGAAGAAAGGCTGGTGGGGTAAACCTGAGAAAAGCAACAAGCAGACAATTTGGTAGTAAGTTTAAAAAATTCTATTCATCTTTCTTCCAATGCCTTGTGTTGCCCTTTTGCCAAGTGCTGGAAATGTCACAGGGCTTTGCACAGAAGCTTCCAAACAATGAGCAGCTTGTTATGAAGGTTATGAATTTTTTGCTATTTACAGAGGTACACAAGTCCTGTAGGACAGGTAATCAAAATAGCCTTAGAGAAATTGGGCTTTTGAGCAACCTGGTCAAGTGGAAAGTGTCCCTGCCCATAGCAGGGGGTTGGAATTGGATGATCTTTAAAGTTCCTTTTAACACAAACCGTTCTATGATCCTATGATTGTACAAAAATTTCCTCTTCCTATGACCTTAGCCCATACAGTCACAAGCATAACATCAAAAGCAGAAAAAAAGAGTGGAAAGCAAATTAATTTGGACTGGATTTGGTACAGGTCAAAGCAATTGCTGACTTGAAGATGTCAGCTCCAAAAAGTCTGCTGTTTAGAATAAGCCTGAAAAGAAAAACAGTTCCAATGATGACAGTGAACATCTGAAGTATAAGAAACAAAATAAAATCTTATGGAGATGTCTTAATCTGCAGAGAGCTTGAATCACTAATTCTGGGAGAACTGTAGATGTGCTAGAATTTCAAATTCCCTAGGAAGTTCCTAAGAGCCCTGGGTATACAAAGAAAATGCATCAGATGCCAAAAAGGTGTCCAAAAGGATTGTCTTCAGTGCAAGCACTTTGTTAATCTCTATCCAGGAGAAGCTCAAACATTGCTGTAGGCAATGGAAATTTGGCTTGCTGTCTAGATTTCCATAACACCCAGAGAGAACCGGAGACACAGGGAGAGCAGGAACGTGCTCACCTTGATGGAGACTTTTCTGTTGCTCAGGTGAATGTCACCCTTTCTGTGTCTCCAAGGTGAGCTGAAGCTGACAACAATCCAGAAGAACGTGAAGCAGAGCATAAAGGATGAATTCTCTCTCTTCTGCCTCGGGATTGGGTTTGATGTCGATTACGATTTCCTGCAGAGAATCGCAACCGACAACCGTGGCATGGCCCAGAGGATTTTTGGAAATCAGGAGACTTCTCTCCAAATGAAGGTGAGTTTCTGCCCCATTGTCTCTGAAACTCTCCTGTTCTGTTCACAGCTGTAACTCCATTAGCAAGAAGTGCTCAAAACCTTCTAATCATTTATTCTGGAGAGTCCTGTAGGATGTCAATCATATTTCAGCTTAAGTGGTCCTAGGTACACTTTTAGTAATATCTGTAACATACTTTTCTTCCCTATGTAGGATTAATATTCTATAAAAAAGCCTTAATGATAAAAAAAAAATCTGAAATAAAATTAAAGCCTGGATGTTGCTTTAGGCCATTTCATCACTAACAAAAACTGAGATATAAATGCTAAATGATAATCCAGACTTAGCCAATGTTAAGAAAAGGTTCAACTCTAGTTCTGGCTCCAAATCAGTGAACAAGAATTGTTGCTGATCAAACTCTGACATCCTTATACTGTTACTGTTCCCTGATTTCATCTTCTGTACAAGAATTAGGTGGAGAGTAGTTGTGTTTCTTACACAGTAGCCCAGAGCTCACCATCCTGAGGAGGGATTCAGGCCCACACACGTTTGTGCTCAAGACTTTTAGGTCTAGGAAGAGCACAGCCCACAGACTTCTGACCATCCTCTGACTTTCACAAGACTTGGACCACATATTCTTGCTGTACTCCCTTAAAAGTGTGCCAAGTATGAAGGAGTCTGCATACTATGAGAGGAGGAAATTCCCTCTTGCTCATTAGGGCTCCAGGTTTTGTCACCCGCTGTCCTTTCAGTGAGAGTGGCCTGTCCAAGGGAGTGACCTCATGTACAACAAACTCACTTCCCTGTCTCCTTTCCTCTCAGAATTTCTACAACCAGGTCTCCACCCCGCTCCTGAAGAAGATTCAATTCAACTACCCCCAGGAGTCAGTGTCAGATGTCACCCAGAGCAGCTTCCACAACTACTTTGGTGGCTCAGAGATTGTGGTGGCTGGGAAGGTCGACACAGAAAACCTGCAGCACTTGGAGAGCGTGGTCACAGCCACTGCAGTGAGTGAGGGTGTCCCTGGGATAACTGCTCCAGGGATTTGGGCTGCTCCCTTGAACTACTTTAATGGGTGGGAATGTGGGGAAACTCATGGAGGGTTTGTCCAAGAGTGTTTCACAACAGCTTCAAGTGCAGCCAGGAATAGTCACTCCCTGCACCCTGCAGCTTGCCAGAGGAACTTCCTCCTAATAAAGGTACCATAAGGATTAAATCTAGACAAAATATGGATTTTTCTTCATGCTTTGTGGACATGCAGGAGTGATCCCCCAAGGAAACTCCTTTCATGACTGAACTTCCCACCATCAGGGAGTTCAAGCTGGTGGAGCTACAGCATATCAAGTCCTAGCACTGCCCTTTTATGTGTGATGAGACTTTCCCCATGTTTTCAGGGCTGCTCTTCCAGGTGGAGTGGGATGGGAATATTACATTCAGACCCTTCTTTCTGAGGAGGAACAGAATTATCTGCACTCTTACAGGGCTTAGGTGGTATCATTTGTCAGTTGTTGGAAAAAACCCAGACATCTTCAATATTTTTTCCTGCCAGAACACAGAGCAGTCCAAGGGTCTGTGTGAGAAAGTAGAATTTGGTTTGTGTTCTTCAGTGGAATTGGATGTGAAAAAGCCTGAGGGGAGGATTACAGAGCTCTGTCAAGAGCCTCTTCTTCTGGCATGAGGTAGCACCTCTTGGGCTACTGCTCACAGCTCCTTGAACTACTTTAATTAATGCCACAGAAGTGTCTTTAACAGACGGACCTCCTGTAACATCTTCCCCTCTCCATTCCAATCAGACCAATGGTGCTGGGATTTTCTGATCTGGAAGTGACCAAGGGCAGAGCCAGAGTGGGTCCTTAACACCAACCAAGGGGATAATTCAAGGCACCTCATTCTCCTGGCTCCTGTCCCTCATCTTTCTCTCTCTCTGACTGCACAGGCAAATGCAGAGCTCATCATGGAAACCCTGAGAGATGTTGAGGAGCTGGATGGATTCATGAAGAAGGACAAATATGCAGATCCTGAATTCACAAGGAAACTGTGGGCCTATCTGACTGTCAACCAGATGATGGCAGAGAGGTGAGATATGCTCAAACCAGATGTGCTCAAACAGGCCTGGCTGTGGGGCTGAGGGAATGAAATGATGGAGATTTACCTTATGGAACTTGAGTGAGGGCCATGGAGCAGTTCAGGATTAATCCCTTCAGCCTTTCCTCTTGCAACACCACTTGGCTCTGTGACTTGATAATTGCCATGGCAGCTGCCCTGTAGAGCTTCTAACCAGGAGTTCTGCTTCTGTTCCACCCAGAAATGCAGCCCCCACTGCAGCTTTGAAGAGGAACATCACCAAATCCATCCTGCAGATGTCTTTGGACCATCACATCGTCACCCCCTTCACAGCCATGCTAATAGAGAACGCTGAAAAGGATGAGATAATGCTGGCAGACCAGCCCAAAGACCCCAGGAAGGGCTGCTGCCCAGGTCAGTGTCTCATTCTGCCCATTACTGAGTCTCCCATGTTGTGTCAAAACAGTCTCTGGGCTGAATTAGGGACACAAGGAAGATGCTGACAGAAATTTGACCTTCAGTACTGCTGTTGTCCCCCAGCTCCTGTTTCCCCTTACCCCTCTTCAGAGCAGGGTCAGCAGATGTGAATGTCAGCCCAGCATATTAAACAAATCAAGTTTCATGGATTGTTTAAGATCATGCTGCTTTATGAACTGAATGGCAGAGAGACAGGACAAGTTACTTTCTCTTGTCTCCATCTAGTCTCCAGCTCTAGTACAGAGGAACATGACCACAGATTTTAAATGCTTGCACTTCTTTGAAACTTTTATTCACATGGGTCATCCCAGAGCATGCAGGAAGAGTCCTGCCTTTTCTTGGGCATCTCAAACTCAGAACCCAAGTCAGCAAAACTTTTACCATACACTGAATTTTTTTAAGTCATCTTTCTTCCTGACAAAACACTTCAGCCCTTACATTGGAGGCTTTGCTGAAGTGGAGGCTGCCCTCATGAATGAGAGATAAAAAGCCAGGGTCCATTTTTTCATCAATAACTTATGGTGAGCTATCTACCCTCATAAGTCATATTTCATTGCTGGAGACACTGGTGAAAATCCAACCTTATGTCATTACACAAATCTGTTGTAAATGATGTTGTACCTGCTTTACATTGGTATAACCACATCAGGCTTTGATCTACTGCAGTGCTCTGAAAATTACACTGTTAAATATGTCAACACTTAGAGAACCCTAACTGTGACTGTCATCTAACAGGTACTCTGGGATTAACTCCAAATGCACCCAATAACAACAAAGGGATCCCAGCCTGGGCCAATGTCACAGCTGTGCCAGTCAGCTTCATGCCTGAGCAAAGGAGCCCACCTGTTTCCTCCCTGAGCATCAACAGAGGTAAAACCTACAGCATTTCTCTGCAAAAGAACACCACACACATCAACACTCATCACCATCCCTAGAAGAGTTTCAGGCCAGGCTGAATGAGCATTTGAGCATCCTGGTCTAGTGGAAGGTGTCCCTGCCCCTGGCAGGGGGGTTGGTCTTTAAGATCCCTCCCAACCCAAGTTTTTTCTTTATAAATTATGGAGTCATTTTGATTTTGAATAGATGAACCTGTAAAAAAACATGCTGTAAGCTGCAAGGATGAAGCTATTTTGGATCCTAATAGCATCTAAAGTATCTAAATTATCTCATGAGCTGCTGTGTGCTTCCCTGAGGCTGGGGCTGTTTGCTGAGCTTAACTTGAGCTTCTCTGCAGTAGCAAAGTTACCTCCATTGTAAATGACAGATGAAAGCTATTGTAGAGTTACTGCTGTTGTAAATGGCAGATAAATGTCCTGTGGTAGATAAAAATCTCTGAGTGCACTGGTGACTGATGGATCCTGTTAATTCTTGGGCCTTTGCCACAGTTTAGTGGCAGTTTATTTGAGCAAGCCAGCTGTGAGAACCACTGCCCATAAACACGGTGTTACCACAATAACTCTGTGTGTGGTGTGTGTATTTATGTAGTGATTACACAAAGAGCTCTCAAACTCCTCAGCACAGGGAAATCTCAGCCACCACCAGCCCAGCAGGAGCTGGGCAGAGCTTTGCACTGCAAGACAAGACTGGAAGCAGCTGCCTTCAGTGATGGGTGCAGGTGTTTGTCTCATCGGAGGCAAATTTTAAAGGACATATGAATTTCTGAGGGGCCCAATCCTGCCAGGTTGTTAAATAAACTGTGGGAGCAACTCCTGGATTGTATTTCTCAGTGGGATTAGCAGGCAGGACGTGTTTTTACCTGGTATCAGTGTGGTTCACTGCATTTGGCAGCTCTCAAACCTGGAATGTCACTTCCTTCCCTTAAAGCAGGAGCTGTATGAAGTGTCTGAGGGGCTCTTGTGAGGAGCATCTGAGAACATTTTTAGCTACCTTAGGGTGGAAATGGCCCTCATTTTAATATGAGGAGTCACAAAAAGTGCTTCAAAATAATTTTGAAAAGCTTTTGTGCCCCTTCTGTCTAGGGCAGGTGTTGACCTGCTTCTCACACTTGTTTGTTTTCTGTGTTCCAGTGGACAATGACCCACATTTCATCATACACCTGCCCAAGAGCCAAAGGAACATCTGCTTCAATATCAACTCAGAGCCTGGGAAGATCCTAAATTTGGTTTCTGATCCTGGCACTGGTAAGGGAGCAAAACAAGTTTTATTTTACAGCACAAATTTTTTCTCTTGTGGTCTGAAAGGTATTCAGAGGGAGCAGGGGAGTTGCCTACAGGGGAAACTGTGTGCTGGCAGGAGTGTGGCCAGCAAGCTGAGGAATATTTTATTTCCCTCCACATATGGACTATTGTGTTCAGTTTCTGCCTTGTCAGTACAAGAGAGATGTTGAAAAACTGGGCTGAACCCAGTGGTGGCCATCAAGATGATTTTGGGCTTGGAGCTGAGGGCAGAGAGGGAGAGGCTGAAACAGCTGGGTTTGATCAAATTTAAGAAAAGAAGTGGTGGGTCCATGGTGGGTCTTGTTGCTGTTCTCAACCACGTGATCAGAGGGTGAAGGTGAAGCCTTGCAGACCTCTGAGGTGCACAGATAAGGGACAAGAGGCTACAGAAATGAGGTGAAACTCAGAGTAGAAGTGAGCTACTGGGGAAAACCCTTTCCCTGTGAGGATGGCCAAACACTGGGAAAGGAGCCAGGATCATGGAATAACAGAACAGTTGAGGTTGGCAAAGACCATGAAGATGGTCAAGTTCAACTTTTAAGGCAGCATTGCCAACCCTACCATGAAACCATACCCCAAGTACCATATTCACATATTTTTTAACATTTCCAGGGATGGTGACTCCACCATTTCCCTGGGCAGCCTGTTCCAATGACCACATTTTCAGTGAAGAAATTTTCCCTAATATCCAATCTAAACCTCACATAGCACAACCTGAAGCCATTTCCTCTTGTCCTATGCATCCTTTACACTACACCTGAAGAGGTTTTGCTCCTACTCCCAGCAAGATCTAAGAGCAATTCCCAGCAGATTATTGTGCTAAAGGGTGAACAGTAGCATAGGAGGCAATTTACTAAATTATTCTCTTCTCTTGGCTGGAATAATGAGAAAAACAGGGGGTCAGAGGGGTTCCTGTTTCTGCTGATCCCATGGTGCTCCCTGTTGACATCAGAACTCCAAGTCTCCAGGCAGTGCTCCAAGACTGAGGCAACATTTCCTTCTCTGCTTTTCACAGGAGTTGTGGTCAATGGGCAGCTCGTTGGGGCCAAGAAAGTAGAGAATAAGAAACTCAACACATACTTTGGCAAAATTGGGTTTTATTTCAAAAAGAAAGGCCTGAAAGTGGAGATCACCACAGAAACAATAACACTGAAAGATGGCTCATATGCCATCACTCTGACCTGGGCTGACACAGGGCACATCATTCGTAAACAGTGAGTTGATAATTTTTAACCTGCTCCCACCTAATTCTGTCTGAGATACCCTCAGGATTCCTGCCATGCCATGACTCAAATCACCCAGGAGAGCTTCCCCTCTATGGCTGTCAGCCATGCTGGACACTCTACACTGTGGGCCCAGTATTTCTGAGAATTGCTAGCTCTTCCCAAGGGAAACTTTTCAACAGTTTTCCTTTTTCCAAACAACTTTGTGTAAATAACTACCTTTTCCCATAACGTTTCCAACTAAACAATATTCCTTTCCTATAATGACCTCTCTCCCAGGTGTTGTTTGCTATTTCTGTTACTTAACCAATGGAGAGAGGTGTCAATCCTATGGACCAATAATGTGCTTCTTTAGCACAACATATTATAAAAAGGCTGAATAAATTGTAAATAAAGCCTTCTGATTCTCTTCTGCCTGCTGACTGGAGTCAAACATCTTTATTTCGTGTCCTACTGCGACACTACACCACTGTTTAGACAACAGGACTACATCCAAAAGCAGCATTTACTACAGAAAGAGCTTAAATTTGTAAGGGAAATTAGGTTGCCTCAATATGGGGGTGAAGTGTCTGTTTATTAGGCCAGAACTCTGGGTACCACTCCCAAGACTCCCAAAGGGTTTTCATGGGTCCTCTTGACATATCTGCCCTCCCTGTGGGATTGTTCTGGATGCTTGAGTGAATCTCAGGGGGCTGAGAGTTGCTGTGTGGGCAGATGAACTGAGCCTGGCCCTTGGTCCCTCTCTGCCAGGCTCCTCATATCTGTGAAGAAGGAAAGCAACGTTACCATCACTGTGGGGGAGGAGATGTCCTTCATGGTTTTGCTGCACCGTGTGTGGAAGAAACACCCAGTGAATGTTGACTTCCTTGGAATCTACATTCCCCCAGAAAACCAGTTCTCTCCTGCAGCCCATGGGCTGATAGGTAAGGGCTGGGGGCCGGGCAGTGGGGATGGTGGGACACTAGGGAGGGGTTTTGCTAGGTCTTGGAGGGAATTTTATACAATCATAAAATATCCTGAGTTGGAAGGGATCCACAAGGAGTTCAGCTCTTGCACAGGACATTCCCAAGGATCCCACAGTGTGCCTGACAGCATTTTCCAAATGCTCCTTAACTCTGGTTTGGTGCTGTGACCACTTCCTGGGGAGCCTGTTCCAGTGTCCAGCCACCCAGTGGGTGAAGAACCTTTTCCTAATATCCAGCCTAAACATCTCCTGCCACATCTTCATGCTGTTAATTTGTTGGTGACTGCTCTGATGGAAAAGATGTGGAAGTTATTCAAAAAGAGAATAGGGAAACTCCTGTAATGTCCTGGAAGCCCCAAGCTCATTGTGGAACATCAGAGTATTCCTTATTCCAGCTGGGGAGGGCATTTCCAAAACAGACCTGACTAGACTTGGTGACACTGAGACAGGATTTTCCCTGCCTGTCTAAACTGCTGCGTGTTGAAAATAAAAATACCAAAACAAACTCCTCAAAACTTTCTGAGATTTCTGTGCAAACACCTGTAATCAGCTCTTCCCTAAATGACAGCCCTTTCTGGCAGTGGTATAAAGCAAAAGCAAGGCCTCACTTCATAAGGCAAAATCAACCTTCTGGGTCCTGGACCCACACAGAGCAGAGGTTATTTTCCTGATTAGTGAGAGACAGAGTGCTCCATGATCCCTGCAGGATTGGTTTGCCTGCTGGAGCTAGTTTGATTTTCCAAAGGTGCCTGGCAGCAGCTGACATGGAGCTTCAAAGGTTAGGACACACAAACAGCTTTAAACCTCTCCCTGACCAGGTCAGTTTGCATCTGAACCAGAAGTGTCAATCCACCACCAAACACCTGGGCAAGGTCCAGAGAAACCACAAGCCATCATGGAAGTGAAGGGCAACAAGTTCACTGTCACCAGGTAGGAATCATGTGCTTTATTGCTCTTTATAAATCTCATAGTTCTGTCCTTAGAGCTGCCCAGCATCTGACTTTGGGCAGGTTTGAAAAGTGCCTGGAACCCCCCAGAGCCAGGCCCATGAGGTCACAGAACTGTAAAATAAACTGCATTTTGTGGTAATTTCCACTCCCTGCTGGTGGAAGACACATCTCCCTGCTTTGGCAGAGCAGCAGCAATACTGAGCAGGATGCCCAAGGTCTCCTTGTCCATTTGCCACGTTGTGACCCTCCTTTGGGTGTCCTCTCCCTGCAGGGGTGTGCAGAAGGACTACAGGACAGACCGTGTGCAGGGGACGGACGTGCTGTGCTGGTTTGTGCACAACAGTGGCAAAGGCTTCATCGATGGCCACTACAGGGATTACCTGGTCCCCCACCTCTACAGCTTCATGAAGAAACCCTGAATGCTCCAGTTTAGTACTAAAAAATCCCACTTGCTCCTTCATGCCCAAAATAACTCCTCTGAGTGAGCAGCAGCTGCCAGCCTGTCACACCAGGGTGACTGGAGGCGACCCCACCACTGTTTGCTTTGTTTTATTGGTGTTTCAAAGGCATGGAAACTCCCTTTTCTGCTGAGAAATGAAATCTGTAATAAAGTGACATGCTGGGTTGGAGGAGGTGTCCTCCTTTTGCTGTGTCTGATTTAATGGGCTGTAAACTCCATTAAAAATTTCTACTATTTTCTAATATTCATTTCATAGTAGAGGTGTAACAGTGTTGTGGCTCCTGCAGTGTGGGTAACACATGTGACCAGATTTAAAATGTATTTAATACTTATACCTTTGTGTTTCCAGACTGCTGGGAAAATATAGATTCATATAATCTTGGACTGGGCAAAAAGAAGGATGTGCATTAAGTAAGGGAAATTTAGAAAAGGAACATGGGGTCTGGAATGGGTATCATAAACAGTCTCCAGTATTTAAAGATGGATTAACCAGTGGTGAGGAGGGTCCTTGAAATAAATTGCTGCTGCTACATTGCAAGAAATTAATGAGTTTCAGACAGCCTCCAGCTTTTTGTGAAAATTCAACATCAGAGTGGGGCTGCATGCAGATACAATCTCTTAAAGTGGGAAATATGCACACTATATAGAAATAATCATCAGAACTAAAAGTTTCCCTTCCAGGGGTCTTTAGCTCCCAAAAGATCATTTTCTTTTCAGGAGCATTCAGCAATGAATGAGATCAGTAATGAAACAAATATACCTGTGTACCAAAAGCTGGATCTAAAACTGCTTTTTGAACACCTTATTAAAACACATTGGTCTTATCCTTTTCAGCAGCCCTAAGTTAGGAAAGGAACTCAAGTAGTCTCCTTGCCCTTCTCAACTTCTGTTTCCTTCACTTAGGCACTAAAAGCTGGTACAGGATCTTTCTTGCAGCTGGTGTCAGGATCAACGTTGTTTTGAAATGTTTCTTCAAAGTTCCTCTTGGAAGTGTCAGCAACTCCCTACAAAGTTGCTTCTTTCAACTCACCCATCAGTTCTGGCCTCCACAACATCCTGCAGCAGCCAATTCCCCAGTTCAACCAAGCAGTGAGTTACCATTCTCTGGTCTTTGCACAACTTATAATTTGTCTGTTATGTTTCTAATTCATCAGGTTGCAGAATGTCAAGTGTAATTATTTTCAGTGCTACAGAAGATGCTCTGTTCTGTCATTGCCCTCATTACCCTCCTACAAACCTTCTCTTTCTCCTTACCTGCTCTCTGGGAGAGGGCAGTGCTGTTTACACAGCTCAGGTTGCACAAAGAGCCTGAATTTACAGACAAGTGTTCTCTGCCTCCAGTTCTCATAACTCTCCACTCTTTAAGCTTGAAAAGACAGGACAGCTGATGTCCTGGGTGAGGTTGTTCCAGGCTACCCCAGACAGCAGCTGTTCCATAAAACCTCTACAGACTTCTAGTTTTGTGCAGGTTTCCCCTGGAAACCACAAATCAACAAGAACATCTGGAGCAAGGAAAGGGAAAATGTTCCTGAGACACACAGCTTACAGGTGATGGGTTTTATTTTGCCCAAATATATTTTGTATTTATTTGCTCTGCCAAATAATGTGGAGCACCAACCCAGTACTTCACTGTGCTCTTTGCTGGACTTAAATCAACAGCTGCCTCACAGATTGGAAAGATTGGTAAGAAACACACTGGCTTAAGAATGGTTTTTGTTTATTCCTGAAGTGCCTTAGAAATTAAATATTGTACAAAATGTGACACCTTTACAAAAATAAAACAAGTAATGCTATATCATTTAGCAAGAGTAATATTACTCATGTAGCAGAGCAACAATGGAAGAAAGGAAAAGGCTTTGGAAAACCAAAAGAGCAACCCCCAATTCATATCTGCACAAGTTTCAGCTGGCATTCCAAAGACACTCCACAAGTAACATCCATGGAGCAGCTCGATATGGAGTCCACATGAAGATAAATTCCATACTAATATTATCAGGAGCCCTGCTGGAGGAGCAATGACTTGCATTCTACTGTCACTGATCAAAAACAAATTGGTGACTGCACATAATAAACCAGACCACTCTTACAGCATCCAGGAAATAATCTCTTGCAGTACTTCTTCCTATTTCCTTATTTCCTTGCCTTGTTCCTGCACCCAGAAGTCCATTTTGGCTCTGAATTGAGAAGTGTGTTGTTTAAACTCCTCTGGATCCAACATACACTGCCTCCTTATAGATAATTCTCTATTATCATACTCCAGTTTGCAGCTCTCTGTCCACATACTCCAGTTTGCAGCTCTCTGCTACATTTTACAAAAGGAAATTGAAGCAAATATTATAACTTTGATATAAAATCAGATGAAAAATTTCCACTGATAATATTTCCATAAACATTTTATGTAACAAATCAATAGTTATCTTTAAATAAATCAAGTTTGCCGTTGGTAATGTCTATGTACATTATAAATACATACACACATAATTAAAACCCTGACATGGTAGAGTCTTGTGTCTGCCTGAAAGATGTCAGAAAGAAGGTTCTGAGAACCAAAATCTTCTCTGATGTATGATTTAGCACCTCAGGCAAGTTTGGAAACATCTTCATACTGGATATCTTCGACTCTGCGCCCTTTCAAAGGTCCCTGGAGAATGACAGAAAAAAAATAGCATCACAACATAAAATTGGCTGTTTCTTGAATTCCCAACAGGGAGTTTATAGTAGGAGAGGTAAAGGGGATTTGTTCATGACACAATAGTCTCTGATTCATAACTTTCAGCCTGACCAGAGAATGTGACAGGGCCTCAACACCATCCCAGAAATCCTTTCATTTTCAGGATGCTTTTAGTACCAAAGTTCCTCCTCTCATCAGAGCATCTGCACAGTCTCTTCCCAAATCCTCCAGAATCCAATCTGGCTGAGCTTGTGCAGCCCTTCTTTGAATGGGATCTAATAGTGACTCCCTCTTGCAAGCTGTGTTTAAGAAGTTTGACTTTGAGCAAACATCCTCTGTGCTTTATCAATCAATTTAAAGATTGGTTTTGCAGAGCAGAACAAAGAAAGAGCCACACTGACAGGGTGGCATGGACTGATTATTAACCACAACTGTTAACCATAAACAAGACAACAAAATGAGCACATAAAGCCCCACATTCAGTCTGGAAAAGGCAGGTGAAAATTCACATCCTTGCATATTTTGCGTTTTTTTTACCTTCCCACAAAACAGTACCTCAACAGCCACGTTCCAAATAAACACACAAAATATTTTCCAAATCTCTTTCAAGTTCAAAACTTGCTAAATTCAGCACCCTAGCATATTCTGGAAGATCCTCTGCAAACAGCAAAGAATGATCCTGTGATAGGTGTGGGGTGTTTGTCCACAGAACTTTGCACACCACAAATCCCACCTGTAAGGCAGGGTGAGGGATAACATGGTTCTTTGTGAAAGCTCTCCATGTACAGATGGAAAGCTCTCTGCAAACGAGAGCTTGCAATGTTTGATACCTACTGAGTCAATGGTTATTGTTACTGAAAATCTCTTCTCATTGATGGATTCCAAAATGCCTTCATTTCCCCTGTACCCACCATTTAATACCATCACTTTCTTGCCTGAAATAAAAATAGGAAAAGAGTTACACAACAGGGCTCCAAACTTCTGTAAAATGTTTGCCCCCATCTTATAAACCCCCTTTAAGTATTTGAAGGTGTTCTAAGGTCTTCACAGCACATCCCCTTTTCCAGGCTAAACAACCCCAACTCTCTCAGCCTGTCTCCTCAGGAGAGGTTAAGGTACTTTCAAGTGAATAAATTGTAGTTTAAAAGAACTGATATATAAGTTTTGCAGTGGCAGAAGCTGAAAACAGAAAACAGCTGTACCTGGTGCTGGTATTACAGTTTCTAGATGTGTCTGATCAAGCTTCAGCTTGTGCCCAGAATCAATCACCCTCACAACTGCTGTGTATTTGTCAATCACTTCCTGTTGTGAAAGGCAGAGGCCAATCAGAAAAACTGAACATTTTTCTCTAAATTTACATTTCAAAGTTAACCAACTCTGGCATCATGACTCTGCAACTCTATGTTTTCAAAACCAGCAAAATGCAAGGGCTCCAGCCTGCAGATTTTGTGAGCAAATGAGATCTTGCAGCTTAAATATCAGTGCAGAACTGACTAGTCTTGGGTTAAAATCCAACTGCACCGCTCTTGGTCACATCCCATGGACACAGGGATTATTATCCAAGGTGGATGTGTTAATAAGGACAAACTACACAGGACAAAACTGTGCTAAAGAAAGGATTATTGAATAAATGACATGAAACCAATTCAGAGGTTCACTCCCTGTCCAGAATAAGTCCCAATACAGGTGAGATGACATTTCAGTCCCAACAGTGTTGTCTTAAGGCTGCACAATGAAGCAAATCTTCCTAAGTCACCTAATTCCAGAAAAGCCAAACCAATGCCTTATGTTCCCCATATACCTTACCTTAACAACTGCCTTCTTCTTGTGGTACTTCTCTCCAAGCTTTTTTGTTACAATTTTTACAATAATTTCCTGGGAGATTTGAAAGGAGAGAGAGAAAAAAAAATGAAGTGCCAAAATGTGCAAACAACTCTATAATCTAAATTAATGGTACAGTACAGTGCAGGAAGCAACAATAGTAAAGATGTGGCTTTCAGGAATTTGTGTGTATTCTCAAATTATTGGCTCAAAGTTGCATCTCTCAAGACTTTTTTGGATTTCTTTGACAAATAGTTATACTTGAATTCATGATCTAATGTGACAGCCCCCAATGAGTCAAGAGCAGGAAAGGAAAAATAAGAGTGAATTTAGTTTGCAATCTGCTTTTGGATCTTGACACTAATCAACAATGGCTTTAGAAATGCAAAATTGGCTGTACTTGATATAATAATTTTTGAGTCACTTACAGGCTGTAACCAGTAGTCTCTTCGAGATGTTCTTTTCTTCTCTTCTTCAAGCTAAAGAACAACAGCAAAGAATCACCATTTACTTCCTCCTTCCACTGCAGCTTTCCCTTGCCTTTGAACAGCTTTGAATCAATTCTCCAGCCCCATATCATGTGGGGAACAAAAAAAATCCCAAACCACTAAATAATGGTATGTCAGTATGGTCTTGCCTCATAAAAATCGAATTGATGAATCCAGGAACTCATGATAAAATGATGTTGATTTGTAAATATTTTTTGGCAAGTGTTTCTAGTTATTTTCTTCTCTTGCAAAATCTGTATTCCTTTCCTTACAACATCTCAGTCATCAGGGAAATAGGCAGAGTTGAGCAGCCAGTTTTATGAGGAAATTAAACCAATTTTATGGGGAAATTAAATTATTTTGCCTTGTAAGATGTGAAAGTTGGAACTGAATATGAACTAAAGGTCTGAGGTCACTTCAAAGGGACACCCTGGTGAAGTGAACATCGTCACAGCCACAAGGGCACACAGAAATAGATCCTGCATGATTATTACCTCCATGATCTCATCCAGTGCAGATTTCTTCTTTTTCTCTTTGTTTTGGCCAGAGCTATGAGCTGCTTCTTTTCTTTTAACTGCCCCCTCCACCATCTTCAGTGCATTCTGTCCAAGGACACTGCTGGAAAAGTAAGATGCTGTTTTCACAGCAGATCTTTTTTTTTTTTTTTCCTCTACCAAAATGCATTTGAAGCACTGGCTGTGCAAAAAGGGCTGCTGGTCTGCTTGATTTCAGCTGTGACAGTTCCCTTCCAGACCCTGCACACCTCCTCCTCTAGAACTGATCTCCTTTTATCTCCATGTCCACTGAGGGTCACTGCTGGAAGTGCAGCAGAAGGGACACAGCCAGTGACCAGTTCACCTTGACACAAGCAAAGAGTTCATCAAGGACTTGAGTTCAATGAAGACAAAAGCTGGTCTGAAAATCAAGATTTCAAATTTGAAAGGACAAGCTTTAGAGAAGCCACTTGGACAGAGAACATGCAGACATGGCAGATATCTGTAATTCCTTCCAGACAGAGATATTGAGGCTATCTGGCAATGGGAGAAAACAGCCTGGGATCTGTAGAAAAGAGCTCCACACCCAGAAAACCAATTTCACCTTCACAATCATATTCAAAATAGGCAAACTGTGGAAAATAAAGAGCAACCAGCACAAAAGGTTACATCTGAGGGATGAGGGAACATTTAGGAAAAGTGAGAATTGCTTCAGTTCAGCCATTTTTATAACAGACATTTGAACACAGTAAAAAAATTTACGTATTTTTCCAACCCAAAAGATGAATGCAGCTGCTCTGAGGTGAACAGTGATGCAATAATTAATATGGACTTAGGACAAACTGCATGTTCTATCTGTGGTGAGGATATTGGATATACTCCCACAGGGAAGACACCCCATGGGAATGAAGATAAAGGAACTGCAGTAGAAGGAACTTCAAGAGAAAAATGTATTTCAGATGAAGTCTAAATAATCATAGAGTTTGAGAAAAAAATCACACATTAAATCACAAATCAAACAGGAAGTACTTTAAAAATCTCATAAAGGGCAACATACAATTAAAACAACTGCAGTGTCCATATTTAAGAAGAGAAATATCTAGATGTGACGTTACTACACAACCATTAAAAAGTTTACAGGTAAGTATTTTGTATATGCTGTGAAGAAATTAGACTACTTGATATATAATTTCACATTTGGCCAAATTTTAGCAAGGACCTGAAGTATTCCTCACTGAAACTATTCAAGTGAGAGTCTGAATTAAGTCTCAGAATCATCCTAAGCACAACTCAATGCTTAGGGATAATTTACAAGTTTTCCTCAAAGCCTGCAATCTGTATCTATTATTGCAAAGAACTGTTTTACTGTCTCATTTTCTGCCTGGCATATATCCCATCAGATACCTTATCTAAGAGCTGAGTGAGATGAGGGGAAAGCTTTCTTTTTACCTGTAATACATTTAATTACAATATTGCCTCACATGAGAAGATACACTGCTCATCAAACAGTTCATCAGACTGCTGTAAGTCAGTATTATTTGCATTATTGATCCCTTTTGTCCTGCATTGCTTGTGGTCACACAATGACAATTAAATTCCAGAGCTCTAGGAAGATTTATTTCAGGTAGATTTAGCTGTTTAAACCATGACCAGAGAAAGTATTGTCTCCAATTAGACAAGGCAATCAAACCTTTTAGGAACCAAAATTAAGAAATCACAAATATCCATCATAGAAGGCAGCTGGGACTAGATGGGATCACTGCAAATGCTTTGGCTGATCCCTTTCCCAACCTCCATGAAGGAACCTGTAACTGCCCATTACTTTATGGGCATCTGCCATGAAGCACAGAGAATTCAAGAAGGCTCCTCACAGCTCACACTTGAGATACAGCCCCTCATCCATTTTAAATACAAAACAAACCATGAAGTCACCTAGTAGCCCCTTCTGAATGCCAAGAGAGGATGAGAGATCAGATTCCAAATATTTCAGGACAAGACAAAGCTTCCTGTTCATACAAATACCACTGTCATACAAGTGTGCTTTGGAAATGTAAGGGTTGGCCTTAAATTCTTTTCTCACCTTGTTTTAGAAGATGCTGCGACTGAAGTACTTGCTCCTTTGTTTAAATTAAATGTAACTAAAAAATAAAGAGACATTACTCTATTTCTATCTTTAAAAATAACTGCATTGAAGGATGTTAACAATTTTTTAAATCTGCAAATAGGAAAAAATCATAAATATGAAAACATTTACTAATCTATATTTTGGTTAAACTTTGTAATACAGAATACTCTGCATTTCCATATTCTAGTGCTCTTTATCTGAAAGCATTTTATGAAGCACCAAGCAGGGTACAATGCTCATTTCATCTGAATCACAAAATCAGTTCCAGTAGGATCTAGTAAATTACATCCATCAAAATCTGGTTACCTTTTTCTTCTTCGTTTTCTCTGTTCAGTTCAGTATAGACTGGCATTTCCTGCCAAAAAAAAAAACAAAGCACATTTAAAGAATCAAACAGAAAACTGAGTCAAGTTATCATTTTTAGGTGATCATTGATAAGGTCAGTTTTTCAGACTACCATGGGATTTACCACTAACTGTAATATTCAACCTGGTATGATTTGTAAAAGATTAGAATTGAAAATATCATCTCATTACAGGTTCCTGTGCAAAATTCTCCAATTAACAGAGATGCTGCCTAAACTTGCTCAATTCCAGCAAAAAAGGAAAGTGGCTTTGCTGCAGCAGTTTTCTCTTTCTGAACCAGCATGATCTGACTGGTTTCTGGACAGACTGATAACTCCAAGAAGGAAATTCTGGTATCTTTCCAATTTTTAAGCACCAAAGGCTCAGACCATTTAAATTTCAATTAGTTTTAAATTAAAAAGCATGTAATTGCTTACACCAGCATTTAAACATACCCATCAATACCCAGGATCAAATGGGAGGTTCCAGCCCCAGGCAACAACGTGTATGGGGGTCATGGAATGATGCCAAATAAACAGATCCCAAATAACCACAGCAGCAGCACCAAAACAGAACTTTTCACTGCATGGATTTGATTAAGCCAAATCTCCCTGGTTATTTATCTCAGCCTCCTCAGTGTACAAGGTACTTGTTATCTGCAACCCTATCAATTGTGAAATACCATAAATAAAGATATGTCATGCAGGTTACTGGATTGTTTACTCCCCCTTCCTAAATTCAATAGTGATTTTTAAATCACTAATCACTTATAGAGCAGTAATTATTACTTCCTTAGTATTAGTGCAAGCTGGGTACAACATAACTCCAAGTTAGGAAGCAAAGGAAATACAAGTGCCAGGATTCCAGCAGCATCAAATTCCCCACTGACTTAACCACAAGGAGCTTTGAGCTCAAGCTTCACACACAATGCAATTTTCCTCACCAGTTCTTTCCCCTCCAAACCTCTTCTAACTTGTTGTTCAATGAATTTAGCAGTTTTTTCTTCATCATCAAGGTCCTGTTTCTTCTTCCTCTCTTGTTCTTGCTGCCTGCGAATGGTCTCTGGGTCCCTGTCGATGTACTGGATGTACCAGCCCTTAGGAGTCTCATCAACCTTACAAAGACCTAAAAAGTCAAGGCAAAACAAAGTAAGATTAATACTGACAACATAAAGATCATTTTAGTCCATGTTCACTTTACCAGAGATGACATGGCCCTTACTGGGTTGCTAAAACTGACTTTGAATTATCTGTACCATGTATTTCTGCTCTCAGCTACACAGATCTGTTTGGACACAGGCCAGATTACATCACAAAAGTGCATCAAGTGTTTTACACTACTTTCCTTATTGAAGAAAATGTTTCCTTCTCACTGTTTTAACAAGGAAGAAGACAGAAATCTACCATGTATAAATGGTACACAGTCACAGTATTGTACCAAAGGAAATATTGCAGCACTGTGCTGTTGTTAGTGACTCTGCCTAGAGTGACTTTCCAAACTGTAACTGCTGGATGTATCCTGCAGAACAGGGGCACCCAGAGCCAAAGTAAACTTTCTGTCACACCACAGTGCCATTTAATCTCTCTTCCTCCCACTAAACACAAAGCTGCAGATCTCTAGCTTCAGCCCTTCCACTAGGCAAGGAATGAAGATGACTGCTTGTTTTTTGTCACTTTGGACATGGAAAGATTCTGTGGCCTCAGGGGATGTCCTAGTTTTTAATTTTTAAATGGCAAGTGTTAGAAGTTGATTTAGAATGTAGCAATGCAGCCAGTAAATATAGACCAACAGATAAAACAAGGAAAGGCTCACAACTGATGTACTTATCCCAGACTTCTGACATTTTTCATAAGCAAACTCCTAATGCTTAGCACAGAAATACATTTGGAGGTCTTTTCATGTATATACAGGAAGAGAGGGAAAGAAAGAAAGAAAAAGAACTAACATAAATATTTACTGATCAATTATCAGGAATTCAATGACCCAAAATTTTAAGACTTCCTAACCCTGAACAGGCACACTCACCTTCTCTCCCCAACCATTTTGTAAAATCAGTCAGTGTCTCCCACTGTGTGGCATTCATGTGGATGTGTTCTCGATGGCTGATGTATTCATTGTACACAATATTATTGTGGACTCTCTTTGTCCCTAAAATACAGAATTATTATTATTATTATTATTGTTACTACTATTATTATGTGGATTGCACTGAACCAACAAAAGACACTCAAACAAACAAACAAATAAACAAACAGCAAATTACTTACCAAATCTCCTCCTGAGCAATTCTAGGAAATCATTTCGGAATTCCCTTAAAGAATAAAAAAAAATATTTTTAGTAAAACTGTAACAACTAGGAAGCAATTATCTGTTGTCATTAACAATTAAACACCTGCAGTATAAACCTGATTATTCTTTTGAGCTGAGCATTATGAAATTCAGACAAATTTCCCTTTTTCAGCAGAGCAGGATTAAATTCAGGATACAACACAATATGATACATGCACACATATTAAATCTCCAAGAGAGTAACAGCCTCTCAAAGGGATAAAATGGAGCAAAGGAATCCCAACACTTCCCACTAATTGCTGGTGTTTTGTTACCAGGTGTTTTCCCAGGCTGAGTGACACAGAGCCCAGGGCAGCACAAAGGGCAGAGGGGTGGATGGAGCAGATGGATCACTCATCTCCCTGCTAATTCCAGAGCTGCAGCATAAAGCCTCACTTCAGACTCGTGCTGAGGACAGCTCCAGTCATCCCAGCTGTCGTGTAGGTCAGCTGGACAAAGGCCTGGGAGAAGCTGGGGGATGTCAGTCCCTCCCCTGACTTGTTCTCTCTCTGTTATGGATCTTTTGGCTCCTCTGTGTGTGTGTGGCAGTCACTCGGTGGGGACAGAAAGGTGATGAATTTGCAACACTGAGCAACTTTAAGCAGGATTAAAACATGAGATAAGACTCAAATTTAACTAAAATCATGGCTTCCTGAAGTCTCTTATCCAAAGTTTAAAGGTGGCACTGCCTAAATTTTCAACTACAAAAAGAGCTGACGCTCTTTGTATCACAATAAACTGTCTTCAATGGGACATTATTGGGCTTTAGGGGTGTGGCTGTGCAGACCTGATACAGGGATGAAGATCTGGATAAGAATATACAGAAGACTTACTCAGAGAAGTAATCCATGAATTGCTGAGGATTTTCAGAAGCCAGCAGCAACTGCCTCTGGTGGGACTCAGACATGCAGTGACACTTGAAGCCATTCTATAAAGCAAAATTAAATACTTTGCTTTTCTTTGTCTCAATTTGCAACACTCACAGATGAAGAGAGTATTAAAAACCTACTAATAAAATGCGACAAGTGTGATTGCAGCTCCCACAATGTTCCCCTCAATAGCACTGGGGACCTTTAAAAGGGAGATTGATGGGACAAGGCACAATAGCTTTAAACTACTAGAAGGCAGGGTTAGATAAGCTATTGGGAAGAAATTCTTCTCTGTGAGGGTGGTGAGGCCCTGGCACAGGTTGCCCAGAGGAGCTGTGGCTGCTCCTGGATCCCTGGAAGTGTCCAAGGCCAGGCTGGATGGGGCTTGGAGCACCCTGGGCCAGTGGAACGTGTCCCGCCCATGGCAGGGGGTTGGAAGTGGATGATTTTTAAGGTACTCCCAACCCAAACCATCCTGTGATTCCATGAGATCGATGCTGTGACAAGAGCTGAACCCGACCAGGTGGACCTGACCTCAGGAGAACCGGGATTGGGGGTTTTTAGACGGAGATCGGAGCTGCCCGAAGGACCGGGGACCTCCCCGCCAGCGCACCCCCAGTTACCTCATCGCGGCACTGCTTCTGGCACATCTGGCAGTACCAACGCAGCTTCTGCAACCCCTTGGACTTGATGCGGTTGGCGATCGCCTTAGGACTGAGGAAATCCGACTTCCCCATGGNCCGGGGCGCCGCGGTCGTGCTGGTCCAGCCGCAATGGTACCGGCAAGGGCTGGGACGGGCGCTGTGGGGACGGGGGAACGCGTCCCGATGGCCGGGGAGGCTCTGCGGGGTGAGGGGGGGATGGCTTCCTTCCGCCGTGTGGTGNCGCGGCACTGCTTCTGGCACATCTGGCAGTACCAACGCAGCTTCTGCAACCCCTTGGACTTGATGCGGTTGGCGATCGCCTTGGGACTGAGGAAATCCGACTTCCCCATGGCGCCGATCCCGTCCCGATCCCGATCCCGACCCCGCNCCCGGGCGGCCCCTGAGGGGCTCTGGGCTCTGAGGGGTGGCGGCGGAGCGGGCACCGGGACATGAGGGCAGCGGGGGCCCGCAGGGATGCAGGGTCTGTCCTCGGTAGGTGAGAGCGCTCGGCCAGGGTGGGTCAATGGGACAGGCAAGGGTTAAAGGACAAGTTTGTACATGGCAGGAGACCCTGCTCTGGCCAAGAAATGGTACGGCCTCCTCTGCTTCGTTTTAATGGCCTTTAGAAACTAATTGCATTGCATGAAGCTTTGTTTAAAAATATACTTTCAATTTCCAATTTGCCCTTCTAATGCCCTCGTTTGCTCCGTGCCCTTACCCAAGGCGGTGGATAATGCATTAAACCTTTCTCTGTAGTCGGCACTGCCGAGGCGCCTCCTCGAGTCCTGGGCCCAGTTCGGGGCCCCTCAGCTCAGGAAGGACATTGAGGTGCTGGAACGAGTCTGGAGAATGGCAGTGGGACTGGGGAAGGATCTGGAGCCCAGATCCTCTGAAGAGCGGCTGGGGGAGCTCATCCTGGAGACGAGGAGGCTCGGGGTGACCTTATCACTCTACAGCTCCCTGACAGGACAGTGCAGTCAGCTGGGAGTTGGCCTCTTCTGCCTGGCAGCCAGCAACAGGACACGAGGACATAGGTTTAGGTTGTAGTTTAGAAGCAATTTCTTCCCAGAAAGCGTGATTAGGCATTGGAGCGGGCTGCCCAGGGAGATGGTGGAGTCACCGTCCCTGGAGGTGTCTAAAGAAAGACTGGATGTGGCTCTCGGTGCCGTGGTGTAGTTGATAAGGTGGTGTTGGGTCATAGGTTGGACTTGATGATCTCAGAGGTCTTCTCCAACCTCATTGATTCTGTGAAATTACATAGATGAGGGAAGGATGAAGGTGTGCATACAAGGCACAGGTCAGAGTGGCTTGCCTTTGCCAAAGATGTGTTTTAAGAAACAGCAAATCTTTGAATTTTCATCACTCTGAAAGGGACTTGCCCTTGGCAGGTGTTGGTTTGCTGGAGAGTCAGTGAATTATCCTAATTTCTCCTGCATTCCTTTTCAGGGGCCAAGTCAGGAATATGGCAACGCTAAAAGACAGTAAGTAAAGGTTTTGTCTGCTCTTGAGAGATGAAAAATGTTGCAGAAAAACCATATGTTAAAATATAATTCTGTTTAGCCTCTGTTGGGTAAGATGATTGTGGTACACAACGACGATATATAGGCCTGCAGTGCTGATTACATTAAACAAGTATCCTTCAGAAAAAGAATTGCTTGAGGTGGTTTTGGCTGTAATTTAGATGTCTTTTTATAGTTTTACTCAAATATATTTTAAAAATAATTTTATCATATGTGCTACACCAGATTTCTGCTCACCTCTAAGAATTAACTTAGTTTCTCCTATGTCTGTTTCCTTGTGCTTTTAGGCAGCATTTGGGGGAAAAAAGTCAATCAACTGAATGGTTTATTGTGATAATGCTTTCTTAAGGCATTCCTCATGGTTTTTATGTAGGGATATTGCCTTGGAGTTGTGCTTGTCTATGGGATACCTGTTTTGGTTTCTTTTTCCATTAGTGTTTTTATAAATGTCATTTTACCACAGTCTAAATAGAGGAGGAAATTTATTCTGTCATCACACCATGGGGATTTTTTTGTTTGTTTGTTTCCTCTGCTTGTCATCTGTGAAAGATGACATTATACCTCAGCTGATAAATTTGTGAAAAAAGGTAGATGTGGAAGCAAGGAGAATAGTAAATAGACCTCATGTTAGGATGAATACTAAATGATTGTTATGTCTGAAGGAAATAACATCTCTACTGTCAAGATGAATTTGTGTTAGGTACGTCCTAACTCTTAATAAAAATACTGAAGTGTTTAATGAGGTTTATTTGTGTGCTGTTTGTTTATTTATTTCTTCTTTGAGGAACATGGCAAAATATTTTTGGATGGCTCTTGCTGACATTTTGTTGTTTGAGTCGTTATGCCCAGTACAGTCTGTGACCTTCAACTCTTTCCCTTGCAGTCACCAGGCGTTTGAAGTCCATCAAGAACATCCAGAAGATCACCAAGTCCATGAAGATGGTTTCTGCAGCCAAATACGCCAGAGCTGAGAGGGAACTGAAGCCTGCAAGGATCTATGGAACAGGAGCTCTGTGTGAGAGAAAGTTCTTGCACTTAGTCATGGGGGAGCAGAAGAGGTGATAAAATGTCAAGGCTTTTTAACCTTCCAGTAGTCTGTTTCCAAAAGAATTTGCACAGTGAACTTCACTGAGTGAAATCTGATCAGAGCTGTGACTGGCATTGAATCGTTTCTTGCTCACATCTGGTCTGACCGTGTGCAAACTTGGAACAATTGCAAAGGATAAAAAGATAAAATTAGTCTGGCTGAGATCTGGAGCCCCTTTGGGATTGGTTTTAGTTAGAATCATTCAGAGCATTTTTTATGACTTGCTTGTTTTTTTGGCACCCTTGAAAAATGTAATGATTTTTTTTTTTCAGCTCTTTATGAGAAAGCAGAAATAAAGGCACCTGAGGACAAGAAGAAGCACCTCCTTATTGGTGTGTCCTCTGACCGAGGTCTGTGTGGTGCTATCCATACATCCATTGCTAAAACCTTGAAGAATGAGATTACCAACCTCTCAAATGCAGGGAAGGAGGTTATGGTGGTTGGAGTAGGTGACAAGATCAGAGGCCTGCTTCAAAGGTAAAAAGGATGAGGCTCAAAACTCACACCACAAAAGAGTTTAGTTTGGAATTTTGTTTGTTTTCTGTGGTAGAAATTTCAAGGCTGTTAAGAAGATTGTGTGGCATTGGCAGGAAATTGCATTTAAGGGAACTGTGTTAAATTCAAGTTCCTGTAAAAGAAAATGTGCAAATATCCTAAAAGTGGTTTTGATCATCTCACAACTTGGGAAACTGCTGCACAGCACTATTACATTCTTGAAATAAAAGTCTGAAAGCTGGCAACTGGCACTGTTACACATGTGCATATTGTGAAGCTATCATAATTTAACCAAAGGCAAAGTTTCTTTCAGACCCTAATTCAATAAAAAGTTAAGTTCTGAACACTTTTAAGTTACACTTACTTCAAGTAAGTCAGTCTTGCTGCCTCTTTGTACTTCAGAGCATCCACTTGGTTCTAACACAGGTTTGTTGTTGCTGCAGGACACATGGCAACTATTTCCTGGTGTCATTCAAAGAGGTGGGACGGAGACCTCCGAGCTTTGGAGATGCTTCAGTCATTGCTTTAGAGCTCTTAAACTCTGGCTTTGAATTTGATCAAGGCTCTGTCATCTACAATCGGTTCAGGTGAGCTTCAACTGAAACTTCACTGGAAAAATGCTTGGCAGAATTCTTCAAAGAGCATATTGGCCCAGTGAAGTTACATGAAAACTGACTGATTTGGCATCTTCACTTGTTGATTTTGTTGTGTGAAGAACTGGGCTGTTTTCTCCAGCAGCTGTGGTTGGAACTCTCTTTTGACTTGTGCATAAAAAACACTATACTATATATTATATTTATAGTCAGCACATCATTATATCCATGTGTTATCCAAGATCTTTTCATCAAGGTTATCACAAAACTTTGTGGCACTGGAAAGTGAGAAGTTGTCTATTCTAATTTGATTTGAACCATTCAGTTTAGAGTTCATTGAACTGAAGAGCCTATTTTGCTCTTTTTGTACAGGTCTGTCATCTCTTACAAGACTGATGAAAAACCAATCTTCTCCTTTGAAACTGTGGCTGGTTCTGGTAAGTAGGGAGCTAGAAACCACCAGTTACATGCAGTGATAAATCACAAGAAAAGTACTCTGAAAGTGGGAATATGGTATTAAAATATCTTATCATGGTGCTGTAAGTTTAACAGATGATTTTATGTTGGCCAAGATCAGTCCAAGGCTGGCTTTAAATGGTGCTGTGGGGAAAGGAAGTTAAAGGAAAGGTGATACTAATTCTGGCTTGAGATTCTGTCTCAAGCAAGAATTGTGTGTATGTAAACTCTGTCAGTTCCAAAATTTTCAGCTCTGAACAGCCACAGTAGTGAGTGCATTTTCACTGCTCACTAAAAATACTCTATCTTGTTTCTACAGCATTGTCTGGGAAGGTTAAACATAATAGGCAATAATGTATTTTGCTTTGGTCTGACTGTCCTAATATAAAATTGAATTAAAACACATAAAATAGTTTACAGAATTATAACTAGCATAGAGATTCTGAAGGTACACATAATATGTGCAGGAAATCCCTCTGTGCTGCCTTAAGTAATGAAACAACCCAGCCAAGTAATCTTCTCTTTGTCATTGTATTTTGCTGAAAGTAATAAATCTTGGATGTCTCTAAGCCTGCTCTTCCATGTTTTGCAGAAAGTCTAAGTATCTATGATGATATTGATGCTGATGTGCTGAGAAACTACCAGGAGTTCACACTAGCAAACATTCTGTACTACTCCCTGAAAGAATCCACCACCAGCGAGCAGAGTGCCAGGATGACTGCCATGGACAATGCCAGCAAGAATGCTTGTAAGCTTCTCCCTGGCTTTTGCAGGACTTTGGTTGTTCAGCAGGAAAGTGCTGACCTTCCTGCTTCAAAAATCAGCTATTTCTTATCTTAATTCCACTTTAAGTTGTTTTTTTGAGCAAGTTCAACTGAGATTGTGTTTCAAATGGGAACTATATTTAGTGCCTGGAAAGAGGGATTGCTGTCGAGAAACAAGCCTAGGACTGGTAGTGAAATAACAGATTATTTAAAAGCCATATGAGATAGTAAAGGAATTTACTAATGGCTAAATATTCTCTATGCCCCTCTCATGTGGCTGCTCTTAGGATTTCCTGAATTTTTATAAATCTGTACCTACTCATTCACCAAATACAATTAATACAGCACAATTTAAGGGTGGGGAAACTTAAACAATAGTTAAATGCCACCTGTCGTGGAGCAAGTAGAGAATATATGAGTATTCCTTGGAAAGATACTGGTGATTGTGTGAAGCTGATGTGAGGTGCAGTTGGGCTACCTGGAATGGTAGGCATGGCTCTGATGACCAGCTTGAGAGAAAGAGGTGATGATTTCTGTGTTTAAAATTAATTGAGAAATAAAATTCAGAAAAACCTGTCTCCTTTTGCCACAACTTGGAAGAAATAACAATGTAGTTAATTGACAGTGAAATCTAATTTCAAAGTAAATGATGCATGCTTGTGTTATGTTATAATAAGCTATGTCATACCTGGTATTTACAAGTCTGCCAGCTGTTCTGCAGATGTTTAACTGAATTCTGACAAGCTGAATTCTCAATTTCTAAATTGCTTACTGCTAATATTACCTGTAGGGAAAAAACGTCAAGTGCACTAAACCTCTTGATATTTGCAGTGGTTTAAAACTGACTTGGTTATTCTGCCCATACAACTTCTCTCTATGTGCATTTACACACTGATTTTGTGTTTAAATTCCCAATTTTGCCTTTTCCCAGCCGAGATGATTGACAAGCTGACCTTGACGTTCAACCGCACCCGTCAAGCCGTCATCACCAAGGAGCTTATTGAGATCATCTCTGGTGCTGCTGCCCTGTGAGTATCTGTATGGACATGCAGTCATGTGCTGCTTTTTGTGCCAGGATAACAGGCAAGGTTTGGGATTGTAGGCCCTAAAAGCAGAGGGAAGGCAGTCCCTGGCATGGCTCCCAAGCTTTTCAGCTTGCGCAGTTCTACTAACCAGAGCAAAGTTTGGCAGTTTTTTTTCTGATCAAATAGAGTTTAAAAGTTGGTAAAATAGATCTTCAGCCTCACCTTCAGCATCCTTGACTGGAGAGGTGAGGGTTTTCCTCTTTTCTGGCCTTTGGTGGATTTGCCCCCTCCTCCCTTTTCCCTGGACTTTTCCTGCTTTTCTCCAATAGAGCAAATGGTGTGACTGAAATGCTTTGGGATAAATCAAGTGTTCAGAAGCTGAGAGTTTGGGGGTGGGTTTGCAAAGAGGGAATTTCCAGAATCTGTCATTAGGGAATATGTATTTTACTTGAAGTTGAGTATTTTGCTTGTTTGCCTGAGACTGAGCTTTTGTGCAGGTGTGTGCTGCAGGTTACAAATCTGTGGGCTCAGACCACAATTTGTAACTGCATGTAGCTCATGTGTATTACTGTAACAGTTTAAAAATTTGGCTCTTTATGGAAATACATGTGTTCATATCCTTTGTATTTACAGAGTGCCTGGAATATGTACTTTATATTATTTTGGTGCTGTATTGTGCTCCTCACAATACATTTGTGGTCATAAATCCTTGCAGAGTTTTGCCTGAATTTGCATGAGTTGCTTCCTAACCTGCTTGTTCTGTTTTTTCTCATAATACCATAACCAGGGATTAATCGGAAAAAGCGCTTCAGCCAAATCCAAGAGGTAAAGTTCTGTCACAGAAACTGGATTGTGTTTTGAAATGAATTAGCACAGGAAATATGAAGTCAATGAGGGAGTCAATTGAGTGGTCAGAAAGAAACTTTTCTTCTAAAGAGCTCTGAAATTGGACATTTCCAGTTTGAATCTGTCTGGACAAAGAGTTCTTAATTTTCAGTAATTTTAAGGAAAATATGTCCATGGGAGCAAAATCCCATATGAGTTATAATTTTCTGTGATTTTTTGTTTCTCTATTATTGGATTCATTCACAATTACTGTTTGAATTTTTGCATAGTGGCCTGATTTAATGCAATTTCTTAAAGATGTCTGTATGTAAGACATACCTAAAGAGGTTTCTGTATTAACATGAACATATTCAAAATCTAAAATGTAAGGAAAATTTCAAAATTTAAAATGTAAGAAAAAAAATTGATTTGATGAGTAGTTTGGGGGGTGGTAAGGAATATTAATGAAGTATTCAGATTGGGGAAGATAACAATTTAAATACATAAATAGATGAAAGGGTTTTAATTTGTTTCAATTTTCCTTTCAGATGAAGAGGAGCTCTTCTGAGCATATGTGGTTTAGCCTGCCTGTGTCTGTGTTAACAAGACTGCTCTGTTATCTTGTGAAGAAGTGGAAAAGCCCCAGAAATCTGTAAATTCTTACAATAAACCACCTCCATGAAACAAATCCTTTTGGTTGTCTGTGGAGCAAATGCTCTTGGAGTCTAAATATCTGGGTTGGACTTGGGTGTGTCTTGAAACTTTATTTTTTCAAAGTCTGTTCTCTACATTTTTAATTCATTTGCCATGTGAAACATGTAAGTGGATGTGTCTTTTGAAGAGTGGAAGAATTTTTTTAACTTCACCCTGTCTTTGAAAGTGCAGTGAGCTACTTTGACAGGTACATTGTATTGTGGGCTGAAGGAGGAGACTGGAATCACCTCTGCATCACACAGCTAGAACACTCATCTCTTTGTATTGCTACTGTTTCCAAATGTTGAATTTTTAAAATTTACTGATGCGATTAGGTGAGTCACTAGGGAGGTTATTTAGCATGCACAGTCCAGGGCATGGTCAGTGTGTGTACAGAAATGTGAATGTCAGAGGGCTGTGGAGACACCCTGAGAGTTTTGTTCAGCCTGGAGAAGTTGCAGGGAGACCTTTCAGCATCTGAAGGGGCTTCAGGGGAGCTGCAGAGGGACTTTGGATAAGGGCATGGAGCAACAGGACAGGGGGTAATGGCTTTAAGCTGATGGAGGGCAGGGATAGATTGGATATTGGGAAGAAATTCTTTACTGTAAGGGGGTGAGGCTCTGGCACAGGTTTCCCAGAAGCTCCTTCTGGTCCCAGTATGGAACCTTGAGGGGCACCACTAAGGTCCAAAGGTACAAACCAGGAGCTTCAGGACTTTGTTTTGTGTCCAGGTCCTGCTCTTCAGGCTGCAGATGTGAGATGTGAATGTGATTGATACAACACACTACTCATAAAGTGCTAATTTATGAACTAATTAGCCTTTTGTACTAGAGTTCTGTTTTTTTCAGTTCTGTCCCCCCTGCTCTGGTTAGTTACACGCAGCTACTGAGTTACAGTTTAGCTCTTGTGTAAGAGTAAGCTCTGCTCCTCAGCCTCCTGCACCACTCAGTTACTATAAATTTTGTTTCTGGATCCTTTTTGCCACCATAGTTCTTTCCCTACTTTTTTTTTTTTNCCAAAGGTACAAACCAGGAGCTTCAGGACTTTGTTTTGTGTCCAGGTCCTGCTCTTCAGGCTGCAGATGTGAGATGTGAATGTGATTGATACAACACACTACTCATAAAGTGCTAATTTATGAACTAATTAGCCTTTTGTACTAGAGTTCTGTTTTTTCAGTTCTGTCCCCCCTGCTCTGGTTAGTTACATGCAGCTACTGAGTTACAGTTTAGCTCTTGNGGCAGCCTGTTCCAGTGCTCTGCCACCCTCTGCATAAGAAAATTCTCCCTCATTATGAGACAAAACTTCTTGTGATTTGGTTTGGTTTATGGCCGTTGCTCCTGGACCTCACTTAGAAGAGTCTGGCACCATCCTCTTGACAGCTGTCTCTGAGATATATTGAGATATTTATATTTATTTTGAGATACTGAGATTATTTATAGAGATCACAGGATAGTTTGGGTTGGAGGGGATGTTGTTGCACCCGCTGCGATGGGCAGGGACACTTTTCCCTATCCCACGTTGCTCAGAGCCCCATCCAACCCGCCTTTGAATCCCGCCGGTACCCGGACATCCCCATCTTCCCTGGGCCCCCTGGGCAGCGTTCCATCACCCTCGCAGTGCAGAATTCCTTCCCCATGTCCCATCTAAAACTACGCTCANAAAATATGTCCATGGGAGCAAAATCCCATATGAGTTATAATTTTCTGTGATTTTTTGTTTCTCTATTATTGGATTCATTCACAATTACTGTTTGAATTTTTGCATAGTGGCCTGATTTAATGCAATTTCTTAAAGATGTCTGTATGTAAGACATACCTAAAGAGGTTTCTGTATTAACATGAACATATTCAAAATCTAAAATGTAAGGAAAATTTCAAAATTTAAAATGTAAGAAAAAAAATTGATTTGATGAGTAGTTTGGGGGGTGGTAAGGAATATTAATGAAGTATTCAGATTGGGGAAGATAACAATTTAAATACATAAATAGATGAAAGGGTTTTAATTTGTTTCAATTTTCCTTTCAGATGAAGAGGAGCTCTTCTGAGCATATGTGGTTTAGCCTGCCTGTGTCTGTGTTAACAAGACTGCTCTGTTATCTTGTGAAGAAGTGGAAAAGCCCCAGAAATCTGTAAATTCTTACAATAAACCACCTCCATGAAACAAATCCTTTTGGTTGTCTGTGGAGCAAATGCTCTTGGAGTCTAAATATCTGGGTTGGACTTGGGTGTGTCTTGAAACTTTATTTTTTCAAAGTCTGTTCTCTACATTTTTAATTCATTTGCCATGTGAAACATGTAAGTGGATGTGTCTTTTGAAGAGTGGAAGAATTTTTTTAACTTCACCCTGTCTTTGAAAGTGCAGTGAGCTACTTTGACAGGTACATTGTATTGTGGGCTGAAGGAGGAGACTGGAATCACCTCTGCATCACACAGCTAGAACACTCATCTCTTTGTATTGCTACTGTTTCCAAATGTTGAATTTTTAAAATTTACTGATGCGATTAGGTGAGTCACTAGGGAGGTTATTTAGCATGCACAGTCCAGGGCATGGTCAGTGTGTGTACAGAAATGTGAATGTCAGAGGGCTGTGGAGACACCCTGAGAGTTTTGTTCAGCCTGGAGAAGTTGCAGGGAGACCTTTCAGCATCTGAAGGGGCTTCAGGGGAGCTGCAGAGGGACTTTGGATAAGGGCATGGAGCAACAGGACAGGGGGTAATGGCTTTAAGCTGATGGAGGGCAGGGATAGATTGGATATTGGGAAGAAATTCTTTACTGTAAGGGGGTGAGGCTCTGGCACAGGTTTCCCAGAAGCTCCTTCTGGTCCCAGTATGGAACCTTGAGGGGCACCACTAAGGTCCAAAGGTACAAACCAGGAGCTTCAGGACTTTGTTTTGTGTCCAGGTCCTGCTCTTCAGGCTGCAGATGTGAGATGTGAATGTGATTGATACAACACACTACTCATAAAGTGCTAATTTATGAACTAATTAGCCTTTTGTACTAGAGTTCTGTTTTTTTCAGTTCTGTCCCCCCTGCTCTGGTTAGTTACACGCAGCTACTGAGTTACAGTTTAGCTCTTGTGTAAGAGTAAGCTCTGCTCCTCAGCCTCCTGCACCACTCAGTTACTATAAATTTTGTTTCTGGATCCTTTTTGCCACCATAGT